>CM030321.1:886183531-886511486 GCA_002915635.3 Ambystoma mexicanum
AATTTTCAATAGAGTAATACAGATGGATTTGGGTAACGTTGAGGTGGAAAGCACAGTGTTACAGTATGTGGATGACATAATAATTTGCAGTATAAACGAAAGTAAATGTAGAGAGGACTCCTTAAAAATGTTGACTATATTGGCTGAAAAGGGGTACAAGGTAGACATGGAAAAAATACAATACTGTCAGGAACAGGTACTTTACATTGGCCAACTGATATCCCAACATGGAAGAAAGATTGCACCACAAAGAGCACAGGCCATCTCAAGCACTCCCATGCCACAGACTGTGAGAGAACTGCAGCAATTTCTGGGGCTGTGCAACTACTGTAGAGCATGGGTATTTGATTACAGTTCATACATAGGACCCCTGCTTGAGGGTTTGAAGGAAGCAAATAAAGGGGAGAAAAAGTTGGGGTGGACTATGGAAATGAGGGAGGCATTTGACGAATTGAAGGACGCGATATCAACAGCTCCAGTACTGGCATCCCCAGACTATGAGCGACGCTTTTTTATATTTTCACATTGCGACTCAGCAGTAATGAAAGCAGTATTGGCCCAAAAAACAAGCATGGGCTATAAACCAGTAGCATTTTACAGCGGTCACTTAGACCCCGTGATGTTAGGCCACTTCCCTTGCGAACAAGGTCTCGCTGCAGCTGCTTTTGCAGTAGAAAAGCATCAGCAATAACCATGGGGTGTCCAACTACACTGTTTGTGGAACATGCACTATTTGCAATATTGAATAAACCCAAGTCCACACTAACGACACAAAGGGCATCAGGTTATGAGATCATTTTGTCTAGGGCTGAACTAGCGATTGTTAGATGTAGCACTGTTAACCCTGCAAGATTTCTAGCAGAAATAATTGAGGAGGGAGATTACGCCCACGACTGCACCAACTAAATGAAATATATTCATGTACTAGAAAAGTTGAAGAAAATGCACTAGAGGGAGGTGAGCTTTTGTTTATTGATGGGTCATCAACTATTGATCAAGGAGATGGGATACGGAGGACTGGGGCAGCAGTGGTAAAAATGATGGAGGCGCCGGTGTGTGTGGCTATGAAAGTGTGTACAGTTACCACAGCATTACTCTGCTCAAGCCGCTGAACTAGTTGCACTAATATTGGCATTAAAAGAAAGTTTTAACAAACGTGTAACAATATATTCCGACAGTGCATATGTTACATCCACTGTCCACTCAGGGCTATCAAAATGGAGAGAGAAGAGGGTTTAGGAGAGCTGATGGCACTCCAGTGCAACATGCCCTCTTGTTGGCTGAATTAATTGAAGTAATAAACGACCCCCAAGAGCTAGCCCTAGTAAAATGCACCGCACACACCAATGGTGAAGACCACGTCTCAAAAGGGAATGCAGCAGCAGACGCACATGCGAAATATGCTGCATACTTTGGTGAGATATGGAACCCCACAGACTCACAGAGAGGGAGAGGGAGGGGAATGGCTAGGGAGATGTTAATAAGAGAAGGGTACACCCATCTCCCAGCCACACAGATTATGGAATTACAAGCGGCTGCACCAATGGCCGAAAAGGAAATATGGGTAAAAAGAGGATGTACAATGTCACCAACCGACGCACTATGGCGCCAGGGTGGTACTGGGAAAGTTGTAATACCGTTGGCACTTTTAAATACCGCCCTGAGCCAATTACATCACCCAGCCCATACAGGCAAGGAAATAATTGCAGCACGAATTAGGGAAGATTGGTTCTGTCCCGAGTTAAATTCTCATGTGTCAAATTTTATTAGCAATTGTCTCACATGTCAACAGTTTACGGCCGGTCATACCCTAAAGGTGATAAGAGGTACCATACCCCGGCCAGAAGGACCTTTTCGGCACCTTCACATTGACTATGTTGATATGATCAACATATGTCAAGGTAATAGGTATATGATTGTAGTAGTATGCCCATTTTCTAGGTGGATTGAAGCAGGGCCCTGTTCACACCCAGATGCATTTAGAGCAGCCAAATTCCTAGTAAGGGAGGTCTTCCCCAGGTGGGGAGTGTGCGAGGTGTTAAGATCAGACAATGGCCCGCATTTCGCAAACGAAATGTTCCAACATATCACAGCCCTGCTGAGCATAAAGCACAAATTTGCATGTGCATATCACCCACAGGCTAACGGTGTATGTGAACGCCTGAATGGCTTATTGAAGGAGGCAATTGCAAAGATACAACAAACAACAAAGAAAAGTTGGTTGTATTGCCTTCCGTTAGCCCTATTCGAATTAAGGAACAGGCCAGGGTCCGACCACCACCTCACCCCACACGAGGTGGTTACTGGACGTCAAATGCGCCTTCCCCTAACGCCAACGTCAAGGGCATTCACTGACCACGAAAGTTCAGCGAGTGTACTAGGTGATGAAATGTATCAATATGTGTCGTCTTTGATTACTAGTGTTGTGTTTGTGTCTCAACAGCTCGAGCGCACGCGGGGCGGGTCCACCAGAAATCAAGAAGAAGGCGCCAGTACAGAATTAGAAAAAGAGAACTTGTGCAAACTTGCCAAAGGTGACCACGTGCTACTTCGCAATTTCAATAGGAAGTGGAACGACAAAAGGTTCACCGGCCCACATCTGGTAGAGACGTATCACCAAGAGCAGTAAAACTAAAGGACAAGCGTGCCTGGAACCACCTACATGATGTAAAGATATACAAACTGCAGACCCGCCCCAGCGCCAACGACAGGTCCATTGGAAGAACAGCAACAACATCCCCGACAGCGGAAGGAAGTTCTACCACAGACAACGACCCAATTGTTCCCTTACCGTGTCACTACCCAGCTACCCCAGAGACAACAACTGACGAAGAAAGGGGTGATCCCTACACTGCCCACCCCATGGTCACACGTTCAAAGAGTAAAAATACTTCCGCCATCTGAGCGCAAAAAACCCCCCCGCCCATTGACTCCCAAGGACAGTTGTAACTTAAACTGAATGTTCTCTCGCACAAATACACATGTAAACACGTGAATGTTCTCTTTTTTCTCTCGCACATACAGGAACTGCGTATTATTGTATTGTTAAGTAGAGAGCTAATTAACAAGTCCACTGTCCAGGCGTAGATGGTACTCCCAGACGATAATTACCCAGAAGAATTGTCACACCAATTTGTATACGAAATAAAAAGGCCAACATACCTAAAAAGAAGAAGGGTACGTGTCTACTACACAGCCTTCCTCCTGGCCATAGAATATTACATGCCCCACCTCTGCCCATACTTGCCGGTCCTAAGAGACCGATCACTTAGAGTAGCGTGGGAGCAGCTCTTCGCCTGGGCGCTGAATGACTATTTGATAGGGAGAGCTTAAATAAAACAAAACTAACATCTAATAACGAGCATCTTGAGAATTTTTAGGCGGGCAACTTTAACGTCGCAAGAATACGCTGCCAGGACTGCAGCAAGGTAAGAGCAAAATGCCGGTGAGATTAGCATATGTAATAAAAATAATAGGGATTTTGATGATCACCGGATTCTTGGCTGCCTCTGTCTGGCAGTACAGCTGTGCTATCAATTTTATTGCTGCACCCAAACCTAATATACCCCCGTTCCTTGCTGCAACAGGTGTTACGTCAGGTGGTAGTAGTAACATTGCACCCAAGCAAAATAGAGTTAAACGCAGCACATACTCAGACAATAAAGGTATTGATAATTATGTACAAGATTCAGCACACGTCACAAACAACATATGGTACCAACACATGACCCGCATTGGTAAGCAGACAACTGAGGATAGCTGCTACGTCTGCTCATTAATACCATACGCCATGAGTGCTTCACGAACATTTGTTGCCACAGAAATAAATGAGAAGATAGCGCAGTGCATAATATACTTGGACTGTTCCAGACGAAAGGAAGATTCCAAGGAACTGTAGTGCACATGACATGGAAACACGAGACTCATACCCATATGAAAACAACTTCCTCAAGACCTACTTGAGTTATCACAAGACCAGTTTACATGCTGAAGCATTCAAATATATAACAAGTGGCCCTGCAAAAGGAGAAACAAAGAAAGTAACACTGCAGTATCTACCATGTGATTGGTACGCCACTGAAGTTCCGGGTAAACAAGGATGCTGGGAGAGGCCGCTACTGACGATAACAGGAAAGGTGTATCTGGACAACAGCTGGGAGATAGGAGTGATTGGCAGCAACATGGTAACAAAAGAAACTATCTCAACCATCGAGACACACAATCACCGATGTTGGACGACGTGGATCAAGTATGTACCAATGCTCACGTGGGTAGAAGAAGATAAGACCCAATAACGATACTGCGTTGACTGCGCCCAAGGTATGCTACCAGCATAAAGGAGAGGTGGACGTAGGATATAACACCAATTGTGCAAGTGTGACGGAGTTACCTGAGGGGGGAGCGGGAACAGCAGTAATAATGGACCATTATTGGGCCTGTGGAGAAAGGCATACCATATCACTGCCTCCCTGTGGAATGGTGTGTGCACAATGGTACACGTCAATGTACCATCACTAGTGGTACCTAAGAAGCACGTCAATGTGGCGAAATTTCCTAGAATGGAGATGAGGGGATAAGAGAAGAAAGAGATCTGCACCACTTCCAGGAGGAGCAAGGGAACAGGACCAACAGCAATGACACTGTCCTAAATAGTCCTAAAAGAAGAAAAGACAAGGAGAGCCACTGACAGGAAATTACCTGTGGGAAGGTCGGAAACGGCACTAACATCAATACCGCCAGAACACAGACTATTTAGCAGAGCAGCAATGTTCTTCTCCTCAATAATACACCGGGACTACAGGCTTACGCAAACGCAAAATGGCTCCAAATAACTAGATGGGAACTAATGATGACCATCAATTCTACAGTAAATGGGTTCAAACGCAATAAAAGAGGAGCTGCGAGCTGTAAGGATGGTAGCACTCCAGAACAGATATGTATTGGACCTTCTCACAGCAATGGAAGGAGGAGTTTGTGCAAAGATAGGACAATCATGCTGCACGTTCATACCTGCCAATGATGCTGACAATGGTACACTGACAGAAGCAGTTTCGCAATTGGCCCAGATGCACTCCAAAATGATGGATGAAAGTAACGGTGTAGACAAGGATAAGAGCTGGTTTTCACTATTATGGTCATGGATGCATCTTGGCTGTCTGATGGACTGAAAATAATAGTGGGTGTACTATATTTGGCTGGAGCTACTCTGATCATAATTAGATTTTGGAAGGCCGGAAGGCACGCACGACTGACGAGTTGCTGGAAATGGTGGGAATGCACCCCTTGATGCCAGCAGATGACGGCCAGCATACAGGTGTAATAATACAGGAGAGGGAGAAGCTGCGCACCCAAAATATCACCAACCATCTAGACCCACCATCAGTGAAGATCGAGAACCCAAGAAACCCAGGAGCTACATAGGAAGATGGGTATACTGTACTCCTGGAGGTACCTGTGAATATATGTATTGGTCCTTTGAAGATCATGTAAACCACTATGGACATCTCGGAGGAATAACTAAGATATGGCGAGTAAGAGGAGATAACGAGGATATGTTTGTGGTCGACAAGTCGACAGAGGGGGACTGAAGTGGGAGAATGGAAGACCAGGCTCCCGTCCTTCGCCTCTCGCGCTTGGCCTAGAGGGTCACGACCCAAACACCCGCCACGAGAAGAGTTTGTCCATTTACCAGACGACCAGATACCCTGGTACAGGAACATACGGATGTGTCCATCTGCCTGCCCAGCAGCCCGCACTGGCCATGCCGACACCTGCGGCACGGATCAACTAGACTAAAATCTACACGTCGTTAGAGATGCCATGACGACCTAGACAACGGGAAGCACATCTGTACAAATGTACACACTGGACATTCCCACACCAACCTACACGAAGAATATACTCAGTGCTATGACGTAGGCGACAGGCATATTCACGGACGTGCATCTTTATTATTTTTACATAGGCTTTCAGAATGCAGAAACGCAAGACGCGTCATGAACTCTTCTACTAGCTTGCTCACGCTTCTCTTGAAACCAGTTACCGCCATGAGAAGTATAATGAAGACAATACTGGTCATGAAATTATATGCTCCTATAACCTAAAGCACCTGTGCACCAAACGGACAACTTATGCACCAGGCCCAAATAGGCCTCAAACAAGAGCTCCCGTGGACATTAACAAAGCAAGAGTCAGTTGCTGATCCTGCAGAATGAGCTCGGCGAAGCAACCAGCCAAGGTCGCAATGTTGCAAACCACGTTCCAAGAGCAAATCATCAAAGGCACGATGTTGCAACCTCGTACTCCGCGCACCAACGTTAAAGTCACCCGACAAATTAAACCAGACGCGCAGTAGAAAAACAATATTAATTGTGCAGAATTCTGCCTCTTTCACGGTCCCTCCCCACGTGACCAAGCCGAACTGACGAGATGCCAAACCCAGGAGAACAGAGGCGTCTGGATCCCTCGCTACGAGACACTGGCAGATACACTTGAAAGGCTCAATGGACATCTGCAACAGTGGGAGCGGTCCCCCGTCCAGCTATGAATAAGTCCTCACATTGTCTGCATGTACCCATAGTGAAACATTGTTGCAACTTACAGGTACACCGAGAGCTGGGAACGACGGTGGTCCAGGCTGGGCAGCTCACGGGCGCACCAATCAGAACATGGGGCTCTTATCACTGACGCCAGCAAATTTAGCCAATCCTCAGGAGTCTTCATGTAACAATTCTCATGTATCTAATTGTAGGGACAACCCAGATATACCACCTGACTACACCTTGTCCACTAATATCATTCTCTATATGTGTGCTATACTAACCCTACCACTCGAACACCCAATTAAGAGTGGCGATAGGTTTTTTGTTAACTTTCTGAAGTGACGCAAGTAGCGCGTCATAATACAGTAAAAAGGGCCTGCGAGCCCCACGATTGTGTGTGTGTCAGGACGAACGCGTACGCTCCTTGACCCATCCCTGCCGTTTTGTCTAATAAACAGCAGAGTCACCTTGCTCCTTGTGTGCGTCTCATACTCTATCTCATCTCATCTGGGATATACACGGGAGGAGTTGGGGCCTCCCTGCCTGGAGGTCCGCGGACGGCCCGGCCGACCCCGGCAGAATTTCCCCCCGACACTCTCATTATCACCGGGGGATTTCAGATCACCCAAGGCATAGGCATGAAAGCAGTAACTGGGTCACTGAGGCTGTGAACCATGGTGAGGTTACTCTGCACCTCTTTCATCTTCCTCTCTTGTGTGCTTCTTCCTCTATCACTCTCATTATCACCGGGGCATTTCAGGTCACCCTAGGCATAGGCATGAAAGCAGTAGGGCTGTACCGAACTTCGGCTTCGAGTCCCTATTCTGCCGAAGTTCGGCTGAAATACAGCTATCCGGCTTCGGCAGAATAGTTTCTGTTTAGGGACTCAAAGCCGAAGTCCACTTTCTATGATTAGCTGCCCTCTCCCTGTTTGGGAGATGACAGCCAATCATAGAATGTTTGACAGTGTTCAGGCTGCAGAAGCCAAACAAGCTGTTTGCCTATTGGCTTCTGCAGTCTGACCACAGAGGAACCAGCCTAACGTGTTGAAATAGGAAGCGAGGGAAGGGAACAGTTCTTCCCTTCCCTCGCTTCCTATGCCAACAGACGGATTCCAGCAGATGCCCGGACCCAGAGAAATCACCAGGTAAGTGACCTCCCCACACCCCCTCATCACGGTGAGGCCGCGGGGGTGCAGGGCACCCCCGCGGCCTCACCGCAGTAATTGCATGTATGCTGGTCGGGCCACCGGTGCAAAGCCGGTGGCCCGACGTTTATTTTGCATTGGGGGCCGCTCCTACAGGAGCGGCCCCCCAGACTCATGAGGCCGCCGGGGCACTTTGCCGACCCGGCGGCCTCGATTTCCAATGTGCCCCCATCCCCTCACCACGGTGAAGCCGCGGGGCCTCAGGGAACCCCCGCGGCCTCACCGCTATAAATGTTGTGTTTGTCGGGCCACCGGTGCAAAGCCGGTGGCCCGACGTTTATTTTGCATTGGGGGCCGCTCCTACAGGAGCGGCCCCCCAGACTCATGAGGCCGCCGGGGCACTTTGCCGACCCCGGCGGCCTCGATTTCCAATGTATCCCCCTCACACGGTGAGGCCGCGGGGCCTCAGGGAACCCCCGCGGCCTCACCGCTTTAATGTTGTGTTTGTCGGGCCACCGGTGCAAAGCCGGTGGCCCGACGTTTATTTTGCATTGGGGGCCGCTCCTACAGGAGCGGCCCCCCAGACTCATGAGGCCGCCGGGCACTTTGCCGACCCCGGCGGCCTCAATTTCCAATGTGCCCCCCCATCCTCCTCACCACGCTGAGGCCGCGGGGTGCCTGCACCCCGCGGTCTCACCGCAGTACCAGCAGGTATGCTGGTCGGGCCACCGGTGCAAAGCGGTGGCCGACGTTTATTTTGCATTGGGGGGCCGCTCCTACAGGAGCGGCCCCCCAGACTCATGAGGCCGCCGGGGCACTTTGCCGACCCCGGCGGCCTCGATTTCCAATGTGCCCCCCTCACCCTTGAGCACGGTGAGGCCGCGGGGCCACAGGGAACCCCGCGGCCTCACCGCAATAATGTTGTGTTTGTCGGGCCACCGGGCCAAAGCCGGTGGCCCGAGATTGTATTGCATAGGGGGGCCGCGGCCCCCCAGAGTTATGAGGCCGCCGGGGCACTTTGCCGACCCCGGCGGCCTCCATTTCTAATGTGTCCCCATGCTCCCTCACCACGGTGAGGCCGCGGGCCACAGGGAACCCCGCGGCTCACCGCAATAATGTTGTGTTTGTCGGGCCACCGGGCAAAGCCGGTGGCCCGAGATTGTATTGCATAGGGGGGCCGCGGCCCCCCAGAGTTATGAGGCCGCCGGGGCACTTTGCCGACCCCGGCGGCCTCCATTTCTAATGTGTCCCCCATGCTCCCTCACCACGGTGAGGCCGCGGGGCCACAGGGAACCCCCGCGGCCTCACCGCAATAATGTTGTGTTTGTCGGGCCACCGGGCCAAAGCCGGTGGCCCAAGATTGTATTGCATAGGGGGGCCTAAAAAAAAAAACTATTCGGCTCACTATTCGGCTCCGGCCGAATAGTTGACAAACTATTCGGTATCCGGCCGAATACTAAATATGCTATTCGGTACAGCCCTAGAAAGCAGTAACTGGGTCCCTGGGGCTGTGACTCATGGTGAGGTTACTCTGCACCTCTTTCATCTTCCTCTCTTGTGTGCTTCTTCCTCTATCACTCTCATTATCACTGGGGCATTTCAGGTCACCCTAGGCATAGGCATGAAAGCAGTAACTGGGTCCCTGAGGCTGTGAACCATGGTGAGGTTACTCTGCACCTCTTTCATCTTCCTCTTTTGTGTGCTTCTTCTTCTATCACTCTCATTATCACCGGGGCATTTCAGGCCACTCTAGGCATAGGCATGAAAGCAGTAACTGGGTCCCTGAGGCAGTGAACCATGGTGAGGTTACTGCACCTCTCATCTTCCTCTCTTGTGTGCTTCTTCCTCTATCACTCTCATTATCACCGGGGCATTTCAGCTTCCTCTCTTGTGTGCTTCTTCCTCTATCACTCTCATTATCACCGGGGCATTTCAGGTCACCCTAGGCATATGCATGAAAGCAGTAACTGGGTCCCTGAGGATGTGAACCATGGTGAGGTTACTCTGCACCTCTCATCATCCTCTCTTGTGTGCTTCTTCCTCTATCACTCTCATTATCACCGGGGCATTTCAGGTCACCCTAGGCATAGGCATGAAAGCAGTAACTGGGTCCCTGAGGCAGTGAACCATGGTGAGGTTACTCTGCACCTCTTTCATCTTCCTCTCTTGTGTGCTTCTTCCTCTATCACTCTCATTATCACCGGGGCATTTCATCTTCCTCTCTTGTGTGCTTCTTCCTCTATCACTCTCATTATCACCAGGGCATTTCAGGTCACCCTAGGCATAGGCATGAAAGCAGTAACTCTGTCCCTGAGGTTGTGAACCATGGTGAGGTTACTCTGCACCTCTCATCTTCCTCTCTTGTGTGCTTCTTCCTCTATCACTCTCATTATCACCGGGGTATTTCAGGTCACCCTAGGCATAGCCATGAAAGCAGAAAGTAGGTCCCTTAGGCTGTGAACCATGGTGAGGTTACTCTGCACATTGAGAGCTATAGAGCATTTCTGGGACATGTGAGGTTGCTCCTGGTAGATGATGTCAGCAACTACATGTGAGGCTGCACCTGTGGTGCCTTACACCATGCATACAGGGCCTTCACTGACCATTGAATGGAAATCCTGGAGTATTTGAGCGTGCACTTCATATATGATGGCAGCCATGTGAGGCTCTCCATTACATATCATAACCATGCCAGATCTACGAGGCATTAACAGACTTTGAATGACATTATTGCACATTGGGAAATATTGAGCTTATGAGGCTGCACTTGGCATACAACTTAGACAACTGAACATGTACAGCTGCAACGTACATAGTCCGACTATAGTTGGGTTGTAAGGCTATAACAGGCTTAAGATGGCAGTGTCTGCATATACAGGCTGCATTCTGCCTACCATGTCATGGGGGGAGCAACCAAGAATGTGTCCTTTACTGATTACATGATGCCCGTGCCTGACATGTGCAGCTGTAACTGGCTTAAGATGGAAGTAACTGCATATACAGGCTGTATTCTGCTACTGTTCCATGGGAGCAACTGAGAATGTGACCTTTTCTGATTACATGATGCCCGTGCCTGACATGTGCAGCTGTAACTGGTTTAAGATGGAAGTAACTGGCCATGCAAAGCTGAAGTGCTGAAGTGGCCTATGGTGGTTATATTGAGGCTACCAATGTAATAATATGACCCCACCCACAGCTTATGAAGACAGCACCCTTGTTAAAGTTAAAAGGCGGTTGGTATCTAGTCTTGTCTGCTTTAGTATCCATTTGGTACTTTATGAATTGTTAGTTTATGTATATTAGGTTTTAACACCTCTGAGCCACTTCCAGTGATGTCGCCAGGGCTAGGGGGCAACTGAAGAAATCAGGGTCACAGGTAACGTGACATCACTTCCTGTTATGTGATCGGTTGTGTGATGTCATTTCTGCTACCCCAGGCATTTTGGAGAATTGATGTCCCTGCGATCTCGTACTATGAATACATATATACACACACTTACAAACACACGCTCTACAAATACCCCCACCAACAAACCTACACACACACCGACAACTTTTTAACTCCCACACGGGTCCCTACATGCACACTTTTCATTGAAACAGCATAAACATGTAATCATGTTGAAGAAGCACCTGCGAAACTATAGAAATATCTATAAAAGTGAGGCTAGTGAGTGACACGATGTGCTCGTAATATATTTTTTTAAACTGTAGTTCGGGTTGGTTTACCATTATATTTGCATAGTGGGTTCGATGTCATGTCATTGGCAAGTTTTTTTTTCGCTGAGTTTTATGATTTGGTGTGGTTCTCCCAATCCCCTCTTCCCAGTAATGTACTACCTATTACCCGAAACCCCCACACCTTATATCCCTTTAGCCACCCTCCCACATTTGTTATGAGTTTTTGTGGCCAGAAATGAGTGGAAAAAACCCTAGCGATGAATGAACATCGTACCGTGTAGAGAGCCAGGATGTTCTTAGAGTCCACCTAGTACAAATAGGGTCTCTATTATATGTCCGATCAGTGTCATTTACCAAAATCGCCAGTTCAGAAGAATGTCTGGAGGTAGTTATTTGCAGTTTGGTGTGGTAGAAAACTGCAAAATAAAAAAATTAAAAACATGTATAAATAAAATCGATGGTGAAATCTTTGTGATTCAGCCAACTTGGTAAGTTGTTTTGTACACCTTGTTGTAAAAATGCCTTCATCAGGACTTAATACTTTTTTGTCAACACTGAATGTCTACAGTCTCCCAATTCCATGTGCTCTAAGCACCACAATAACTTCATTCCCAATAAAGAACCAGTGCTTGATCATGTGCCCAGGTTTAATAGCAGACACGTATTCATGCAATGTTCCCAAATTATTTGTATAATAATAATTTGTCTATACCATATTCATTGCACAACAATCTCCAGGCCCGTGCCTTGATGGAATAGTAACATGGGTGAGGGACGGGCACCACCTTCTAGCTCTGGACTGGCCGGGAAACGGCTTGATTGACATGCAGTGAAAGCCATGGCTGCAGTTAGACAGACATCCAGTAACCATCCCCATTGAATCTGTCTCCCCCTATGATTAATAACACTAAGAGACATGCAGAAGGCCACGTTTAGAGTCACCGTCCAAGACTATTATTGACTGGCAAGATGAGTCTCTGCTACTGGAACACAGTGGGCCTCATTACAGGGTTGGTGGTAACCCACCTTGCCACCGGTGGGTGTTCTGCCAACCCTGTAACACCGTTCCCGGAGCCTGACTTCCCGGTGCCACCAGGACATTACAAGTCCTGGCAGATCGGGAAGCCAGGAGCCAGAAAATGTTAGTCCCCCGGCACCATGCTTCCATGACAACTCTGCTTTCTGGGAACGTTGCGCCCGGCAGGCCACACCTGCCCGGCGCAGAGGCCCGATACAGCACAGTTGTAGTCTGCTGTTCCGGAAAGGGTGCTGGTACATTGCTACCGGCACTCTTATTTCCAGACCGGCTGACTTGTAAGGAGGTCCATTGACTTCTTAACCCTATGACGTGCATGAGCTCCCACCTCTGCTCCATTGCATTGCTACCTACACAAGGTAGGGAACATCACCTGCAATCGCACAGCAGTCCATGGAGTCAACTGGCTGGCGAACATCAGGAGTGCATGGAAGCAGTCCATCTCACTTACGCCACTCCATTTGTTGACACAGCCAGTGTGCGTACAGAGGGTCATTGATGTCATTGCCCATTTGATACCCGATTTAACCAACAGGCTTTTGTGTCCAGTTTCCCCCTGCCACTTGAATTACATGTGTTCGCTTGCCTTTGTAATGGAACACACTAAAGTATGCTAATTGTATGTTGGTCTTGTGGGTCAAACAGCACAAGGCTTACTGTTGGACAAGCTCGTTCTCTTTAAAGCCAGAGAGTGGTGTGCCAGAGGTTGCTTGGAGCGGCTATCTGATGGGCACCGGCGTGCACTATTCACGGGGCTTTTATCTGCTGTGGCGCAGGAAGCTCAGCGTCCGCGCGCGCTTTATCACTCTTGATCACAGCGACAGGAAGGTTCCAGAAACAATGCGTATTCCGGAAGTTAGAGCAGCTCCGAGATGATTCCATAGAGAGCTGAATATCGCCTGAGAGGGGGCTATCACCTTTCATACAATGCACGCTTGCAACCATTAGCAGAGCACAAAAGGGCCATTTAAGGGCACAGCAGCCCTCTGCTAACATGGCAAGCCATGTTTCATGTTACCAAAGGCCATCCGGGGCCCTGCCTTACTCTTCAGTAAGCAGCTCCTTCACTGTTCTCGTCTCTCAAAAAATACCGAAAATCAAAACTCTGTTCCACGGAGGACCTGTAACTATGCTACCCACTTCCGGTTGATTTGTCTGTTTATATTCTGTTGTTTCTGTGATGCCATAGCAACACAGCTTTGGTCTGTGGCATCACTGACTGTCAGATCCCTTCTTACAGTTTCCTGGCAGTGATGTTTTGGGGAAGTAAATTAGCTCAACAGTGTTGATAACCTGTGACATCACCAAAATCACCAAAACCCAGGTAAGTGGTCCCAAGATGAAAGTGAGGGTCTCTAACATGGGCAAAGTTCCCTTAGCACAGAATGATGCCCATAATGCTGTTAGAGCTTGTGCGGGGGGCGGGGGGAGTGTGGTCTCCCCTGGGACTTCACAGTCTGTCTATGACTCTGTGACTAGTGCCCATCATCACAGTTTGCACACATCGCAAAGGAAAGCTTGGTATGCAGCCTTCAGGGGAAGTTTGAGCCTCCATTCCAAGCTTGCTGATTGGCTAGAGAGCTGCAAGCTGAACAAGGGAAAAAACATCAAATGCAGGTTTCTACTGTGGTTAAAGCCTGGATGCTTTGAAACACTTGTGTATAGGCGTGTTATAAATGTCATATCATATCATGCTATGCTTTCTGATTGTCTGAAGAGAAACACAAAATCCTGCTCTAATACTCATTAGCGTCTTTTTACTCTGCTTACCCTGGTATCACAGAACAAGAATCTCAAATGGGATAACGCCCAACTTTATTTGCGTTAGCGCCCACCCGTCTGGCGGTATTACCAGTGGATCACAGGTTTGGTGCTAACCGTTACTCCCCATTCCTCACTGGGTCCATTGGACCCAATGGTACATTTTTGGCACAATTACCGTGTGGTAATACCGCGGAGGGTAATTGCACTGAAAATTAACATTGTCCTGGTATGTTTACCTGCAGCTCAGAGCTGGGGGTAAACACGCCAGGGTCGAGATTGGGTGGAGCAGTAAATGCAGTGGTAACCCCGTTACTGCTGCATTTAAGGGCTACCACCCAACTCGTGATATGGCCCAGAGTATTGAACTGCAACGATGCAGAATTCTATCATGCATGGGCATAAAATTTAGTTTTGTGCCCCGCAACTTTCATGGCATACCATTTTGCCCCTCATTTCGCAGGGGCCCCTTTCCTTTAGATGTCATGTGCCCCCCCAACATTTTCAGCAAAGTTACTCCACTGGCGACTTGACACACATAGTGAAGACAATCGACAGATATGTGCGGGTGTGCATTCCAGATGTAGATCTGTACATTCATGTCTCTATCCTGCTAAAGGGATCCATCATGCCCTACACGTGTAGGTACTACATAGGAAAAAGGAAAGGCCCTTTCTGGTGGACATTGCTTGGTGCACATTCACGGGCCTGGAGTACATTAGTTCATTGAAAAGTCAATATGCACATTCTGAAGAATTAGGAATGTAGTTGGATGCAATGTTTAGCACTGAAATGCCACCTTCTGCTAATTCCGGGCGTTAAACATAAATATGTGGGTGTTTCTCTATGACAAGCTTTTGCCTTTTGATTCATTAGATACAGACAGTGCCCACCAGCAAGTAAGAGGCCATAGTGGGGCGTGCTGGGCCATCTTCTCTAGCAATGTTAGGCAGCTGGTTTCTGAGTGTACCATTTCCATCTCAACCCTTTGCCAATAGGTCAATTTCACAGGTGCTGTCATGATCACCCTTTCTCAAAGCTGCTGCATTTTTCAGACTGTGTTTACATTTTCTGAGCATTGAACTTTCAAATGTGCAAGTCTGAGTCTGTGTGAGTCTTCAGTGTTAGGCATTAGCTGAAGGCAGATATCTATCAACTATTCATTTGCGTATGTATTTATTTTTACATTTGTAACACGCCTAATCCCGAAGGCATCCTGGGGCGCGTGCGAACCAGTTACACACAACGTACACTTGCACGGAAATGACATTGTGACTGTGGTGGATCCAGAGACTCGGGAGAGCATCTCTGGGACTGGGTGCTGCAGAAAGGTTGAGGATTTCATTAAAAAGCAAAGTTTACAACTCAAAGTATGGCCTCAAAACCCCTGATGGAGGGTATTTCAGGCCCTAAGGTAAGCAGTGCCTTATTGTGGGAATAAGACCCGAGACGGCGGGCCAATACCGCCCCATGCAATGCCCCCGGAGCCGTAGCCAAAGCCCCGGGGGCATTACCGTGGACGGTATTGGCCCACCGCCGAGGGTCTTATTGCCATTAGCACCCCGGCCCGTTAGACCGGGGTGCTAATGGCATTTTTTTTTCTGTTTCGCTTGTTTCGAATTGTTTCGAAACAGAAAGAAAAAAAAGAAAAAAGACAAAAAAATGGCCGCGGGAAAGGGAAAACGTAGTCCGTTTTCCCTTTCCATGGCGGCCATCGGAAGCGGATGCGCTGGGAACACAAGTGTTCCTAGCGCGTTCGCTCCCAAGAGCAGAAGAAAAAAGAAGGTAAGTGGGGTTGGGAGGGCGGAAGGGAGGGGGACGGGGAAAAAAAAAAAAAAGGTACCGCGGTCTCGGGCGGGGGACGATGGAAGCCTCCAGCCGTGTGGAGGCTTGGAGCGGGGATGGCCCGCTCCGAGTCGCCACACGGCTGGAGGTTTCCATCGTCCCCCGCCAGAGATCGGAGGATAGAAGGTAAGTTGGGTGGGGTGGGAGGAGGGAGGAAAAAAAAAATTCTTACCTGAGTCCCCGGCGGGGGACGAAGGAAGCCTCCAGCCATGGGGAGGCTCGGAGCGGGGATTGCCCCGTTTCGAGCCTCCTCATTGGCTGGGGGGCTGCCACGCCCCACGCCGGGAACAGAGTAGCCGGCAAGCACGGCGTAAAAGGGAATACCGTGTGGTATGGCTCGCAAATGAGTCAATCACCACGCAGTATTCACGCTGCGACGCGCATGCCGGGTGCTAATTGAATGTATGCTCACACAGTTGAATCCCCTTCTAGGACAGGCAATGGATTATACATTCAGTACATCCATATCACTAGATAGGATTCAATAGATGGTGAACTAGGCACCAACTCTCTGTCCCTGCCTTCAACAAAGCCAAAGCCAGCAGTAACAGCTTCCAAGTGTTAGCACCAAAATCTTGGAATGCCCAACCACCGAAACTTGGAAAGGAAAACTCTCTCTTGGCATTCAGAAAGGCCCTAATAACCAAGCTATTCAACTAGACTGTTACCTGAATGTTGTCTTCTGTAACCATGGAACATTCCTACTGCATTAATATTGTTAACCTCCTTAATGTTATATTGTATTAACCAGTTCAAACTGTATCCGAGTGAATATTCTGTAACAGCGCCACGATGCCTCAGGGCCGCTGTGTGCTTTATAAATATAAATAAATAAACAAATAGGCCCAGTATCTAAGTAGTATCAGAATGCTTTGCAAGGGGTATGCTCTCATGGATTAGGCACCCTTCTCTCTCTCTCTTTCTCTCTATCTCTCTCTCAATATGTCTCCCTCAGGCTCACTCTATACTCTCTTTTCCTCTCTGCCTCAGTGTATGTCTCTTCCAATGTGGGTCAGAGTTGCGTTGTCAGGTGCGTGGGTCATAGCGCCACCCTAGCTGTTGCTGACAACGGCACAATCAGAGACAAAGCACAAATAACATTGGGGGGGGGGCTGTGATTTTTTGTAAAATCAGATATTATAAAAAAAACAAAGAAAAGCAATTGTTTCGCTGTATTAACATTGTGATCTTCCCAGTATATTGTAATGGGTTATTTATAACATGCTTAATACCCAGAGGTTTCTAAGCACGGACCGAGGGATTGAACACCTTTGTTGCTCAGCCTCATCTTACTTCCAAGGCGAGCGCATTGCCCCTGAGCTATCCTCCTAGTATATAGTTTAGTCACAATGAGAATGTTACAACTCTCTGATTGTGAAAAGCACATTACGATTCAGTAGAATAACCATTTACATTATTGTGTGACTGAAGGTTTTTATTCTAAAACGGACATTGTGTTACACTACCACTTCACTCGGTTAAAATACACATATAGGAAAGAGGAAGGGGTCAAATAGATCCAGTGATGGTTCCAGTCTGATTTGCATCACATCAAAGAGTATAGAAGTGACCACAGGTCTTCATATTTGACAACTATGTCTGTATTAAATGGGTTTCATGATCGAATCACTGTATACATAATGAACAACACTCCCCCTAACATAACAACGAACCAGATATACTGACTCAGAAAGCCTCAGGACTAGGTGGTAAGTATAACATGGCCACAACTACAACCACTCCACTGGGGTCCAAGAATTGCCTGGACATAATACTTCAGTTGCTATCTTATTTCCTCTTGGTGAGGCTTTAAATAGGCTTGTTGTTTTCTATGGATGCTGTCCGATGGCTTCACGTGACTCCAGCCAGCTTCTTGACCAGATGCCTGCTTGATCAAGCCGTGCTGACCCCATGATCCGCAATGCTGCGATTCCCCGGCGGTGGCTCTGACTCGTAGATCCGCTTATCCCTCTTCTCCCTCGAGTTTGATGCTATTGGTCGGTGGCTACAGCATCTCAGGGAAAGAACTGAGCCCAAAGAATTCTGATCTTTTCACCTCTAGGGAACACACCAGACAGCGGCAGCACCACCGCATCCCCGTTGACTCGATTTCACCTATATAAAGGACGGCGAGTGCCTCTGGCTCACCACAAAACCGCCTCCACGAGAGCTCAATCACCATGTCTAATGTTACAGTGACCTTTTAAGCTCATCTCGGGGTCCCTTGACATATACTTTCATTCTCTGCAAGAGATCAGCCACCATTTTGGTTATCGGGTGATCTTTGCTTGATGATGTGACACAGTGAGCCGATTGAGTCTACAAGAATATGTATTTTGTAGTGGAGGGAAACAGTTGTGCATTGCTTTCTGCATCAGTGGCGAGTCGGCACGTGCCGTGCGTCAATCTACAAGGTCCAGCATGGAAAGGTGTCAAGAATGGCTGAAGTGGTGACACCTGGGTCACTAGGGAGGGATTTCGTTTTAGAATAAGCACACAGTCATACCTACGATCTTATGGCGCCTGGTCACCCCAAGATGGGCCCTCAGAGATGCAGTGATAGCGGAAGCAATCAGACGTTCACCCTCCCTCTAGCAGATAGACCTGACAGTCTGCTACGAAGGCACCATTTGTCGAGTTCTCTTATCTTGCGGATATGGACACTATACTACAACATCAGTCGTTCGGAACCAGATACTTTCAGGTCCATGCAGGGCCCATCACTGCTTTCGCAGCAGTATCCTAACTACCAGTGTTCTGATATCAGCACGGCGGATAACAGTATTATCAATTCACCACTGTAAAGATGATCACACCAACAGCATGGGTGCCAATAGTGACATCCGGGAGAACATGCAATCTTCCACTGCAGAACTAGTTCTAACCCATGCAACCACATTTGAGCTATTTTTGTGATTCTGGAATAAAACAAGATATATCTCATTTCACCCCAGGCAATACATCTGTGAAATCTAGGAGGCCCCACAAACCAGATAGCTGCAGCAGTAGGTGATGTTAAAAAATTGTTTTATTGTTTTCTTTTTTTTTTATGAAGCCCCTGCGTGGCACAATGGACTCACACATCAACTGCAATCTGAATGACACAAAGCCTAGTAAAATCGTTGTTTTGTCCTTCTTCTGTTTCCGCCTGGTCTTGTCGCGCCTAGAAACACTTGCGTACAGGCGCATTACAAAATGGCATATCAAATCATATCATAACTACAGGCATCTCGGTTCGGCAGCATGGCCACAGGTTAGAGTCTTGGTCGGGCCACTCAGTCCCTGATCCTTATGACATAGATATAGCGAGTACCATTGAGTTGCGCAATAATGAACATCTGTAGTTTGCGGTGGCAAGAGGCCCGAGTGTGGGTGAACATACATTCTGCAAATGCACCTGCTATGTTCCATTTAATCTAGACAAGGAAACATGTCTCCATGCGCCCCGAGCAGACGAGGGAAGCTTTCTAGAGAAGCTTCATTTTCGATGGAGTCATGAGCTCCATAGGTCCCCTTATGATTAGGGCTGTAATATGCATTGGATGTTGCCTCCTATGGCAATCCGCCTCTTAGCATGGTGACCGGGCACCAGGTGTGACTTGCCAATCCAAGGCAAAGCAGTTGTGCTGTCCAATACATTTCTCAAGTGAGCAGGTTTAATTTAGTCCATCCCCCCGCCCACCAGACCGCCAACAATCCCCTCCCCTCCCCGCCTTCCCAACCCCACTTACCTTGTTTTTTAGTGAGCAGAAGCACTGTGGACTCTGTCTGCAGCACGTCCGCTCCCAATGCCTGCCATGGAAAGTGAAAACGGACTCCGTTTTGACTTTCCCGTCAACCATTTTTTTGGGTCATTTTTTTGTTTTGTTTTTCCTGTTCTGAAACGCTGCAGCATTTCGGAACAGAAAAAGAATACAATTAGTACCCCGGTCTTGCGGGCCGCGGTACTAATAGCAATATGCCCCCCGCCGCTGGGTAATTACTGAGTCAGGTAATGCCCCAGGGCCTTTGTTAAGGCCCCCGCTTCACTCGTGCCTATAACTATGGGCTCTGGGGAATTACCTGGCTCAGTAATGGCCCTGCGACTCGGGGCATATCGCTTAATTAACTAATCAGTGATTCGTGCCATGGAAGAAGTCCATTGTTGCCTTGTGTCTACTTCCCTGTTAGTGACGGGTCACAGTTTACCAATGTACTTTGTGCCTGCTCTCTACAACCACAATATTGCTTAGAACTTTTGACTTCTATAAGGTAATGTTCTGTAAATTTATGTGGTCCTATATAGGGCCCTCCTGACATATCTGTCGGCCCCACTGCTCCGGACTCTGTAAGAAAAGATGAACAGGAGCTTTTTCGTGGGTTCGTGGGAGAGGCAGATGAAAACCCGAGGTGCAAATGGGTGTAATTCGGAAGCATCTGGGTGGCATTCTGCTTTAATGGGACTGGCAGAGACTCTTAATAATAATAATACAAATAATAATATCTATTTATTATATTGTGCTACACACCCATAGGTTTTAGAGCGCTCAAATAACAGAAGACATTATTATCCCACAGAGTGTTACTCATTTTATCGTCCTCGGAAGGATGAAAGCCTGAGTTGACCTTGCCAGGATTTGAACCTGCCACAGCAGTCATGCACATAGATATCAAGGGTCAGCATTCAACTCGCTTTGCTATCTGACCAGCATAAGTTCAGAATACGTTATCCGAAGGGAAGAGCCAGGATTGGACGGATCTAGGCACTTTTGGCCTAGTGATAAAGTTCCTTGAAGCTCTTGAAAGCTATCAATTTTAATTTAAAAAAAAGCAACAAAGTGTGAACCCTGGATCTATTCAAGACAGTAGTGAGCATTTGGGCTGGAGTGAGGGCACTTACCAAATGTCGATCAAAAGTGGCTGTTATGAGGAAGCGATTCAACTTCAGGTGGGTTTAAGGAAGGGACAGCTTCTTCTTTTGCAAAGTGATTTCATCATAATCTAAAATACTTCACTCCTTCTCCCTCTGACTACCGCTACAGGGATTCTTCATTCGGCCTGGTCGTTGCCAGTGGAAAAACAACACGAGATCGACCACAAACTCTGAGCTTATCTGCTCATGTACGAATCAGCAGACTGATAGCAAACCACTGGGTATCACTCGACACCCCTGCGGCGTCACTGCTGGAAGACATCATGGCAGAGCGACGACAAGCCGAATGAATCACTGGAGACAGTCAATCTCCACTTCTCAGACCCTACAAAGAACACGACAGCCCCTTCAACTCACTGCGGAGGAGCAAAGTGCTATCTGACCAAGCGTCGAAAGCCAACTGTAATGCAAGCGTGCATGTGCTGCCGCAGCACCCTCGTCTACAGCATCAGACGCATGCGCTCATGATCCTTGCCTTCTCATGAGTACACAGGGGACAATGTTATCCATTCTTGCTGAGTGCATGGTTGTAGGAGATTGAGTCCTGAACTGGACGGTTTCCATCCTGAACGGATGTTTCCACTTGGTTCAGGTGGGATCCACCAGTGCAGGTCCATGTCACTTGGCCTACCGTAGGGGTTGATAATCCCACTTCTACATGAAGCCACTAGGAGACTTGCTGTTGAGTGCCGGCATCACTCATCACCGGCAGGTGGACAACACCGAAGCAAACGTGAAAATGATGTATTTCTCTGTCATAGTCTGCCCGAGGCATCCCTGCCTCAGTGTTATTAACGGCACATTTTTCTGTTATGGCCTGAACCTCAGCTCCACTAGAATTTGAATTTTGTTCTCCTCACTTCCCCAGAGTCCCCCAATACTGTCTTTCTGTTCTCAAGTGGAATGACTCCCAATTTAGGAACCCTGTGGACCTTCTCTGGACTTACGTTTAGACACGTGTCTTAGTTTAAGGATGCGCCGTGCTAAATATCCACAGGTGCACCGTCTCGCGTTCTGTTTTTGACGTATGGAGAATTTCCCACTTTCATCGGATTTCCTTCCGACGTTCAGGATGGCTTATTTCCACACCCGACTGAGCTAAAGCTCTGTTTCAAGGTCTGAACACTTACGCTCTTGCTCCTCGCAAGGGCATCCTTGATGCCGCAGCACCTCGCAAGGGCATCCTTGATGCCGCAGCACCTCGCAAGGGCATCCTTGATGCCGCAGCACATGCAGTGCCCACAGATTGGACCATGTCAGCCTTATCCTTCCAGGTCTTCGCAGGGGGATCAAGTTCAACATCTGCAGCCATATGCACACGGCGCTTTTCCTGGATCAGACCAGCAATCAGGCCAAAGAGCTCAGGATTTCAAGCAGGGTTGGGGATTTTTGGAGAACATGCTGCAGGTCGCTCGGTGGGCTGGAGTACCGCTTCTTTCTCTTATTACAATGCTTCCTAACCCTCCGTCATTTAGGAAGACTTTAAATACTCATCTCACCTTCCTTTGTGTATCACCCAGCTCGTTTGACTGATCACCATTAATTTTCAACATGTCTAATAGATTAAGTTATAATTCAGCATCAATTTGATTATTTTTTGGGGGGATTATTATCACCTTTTTTTACTTATTATGTTTTTTTCTTTTTTTTCTTTCTTTCTGATAGTACATGCCATAACCCTCTCCCACCCTTCCCGGGTCACATGGCCCCCGCCCTTCCCCCATCCCAAATACAACTTCAGTCACGTACGGGGTGCGCTTCCAATCCCAAAATGGCAATCATGCTACAGTGACAGAGTATTGTTTTGATTTTGTTATTATTTGTATGTTGTTCTTATGCAGCTTTCTATGTCATATGTGCAATTGTTTAGTATTATGACCTATTTTCTTTTTACATTTGAAGCACATCTGAACCTCATGTGCTTCTGTTGCTCAAACGAAACTAAGTAAAGGAAATACATATGCCAAAATCAAATGTTTGGGCTATTAATGACCCAAAATGCACTGGACACATAAAAACCTCAGTAGACACAAAACAGTTATAAACCTTAGGTGCCATATAATCACCTTCAGGTGCAATACAATACGTACACTTCGTGAATAACATATTTTGTATTGCTTAAGAGCACTAACGTGTAAAGGTAACCTCATTTAAGAAAAACACAGAAAAGGCCATCACATGATCTCCAATCCATCACTCTCTATTACTCTAATAACACTCACATTGAAGGGTGGAGGATGTGTAGGGAAGGGTTGAGCTACATGAAACGGTTACATGTTATTATGGGAAATCACCAAATAATCCAATTGCAACTAATACCTACATAACTAATTCCCAAATAACTAATCATTTTTAAAAAATCTGTTTTCATTGTTTCTGTGGGGGGTTCCCTCCCAATCCCCCCTTGTTTTGTTCCTAATACTTTTCCCCATCTCCAAAACCACTATTCTCACTCCCAAAGCCATTTTTATTTTTTTCCTAAATTCTATATTTTGGATTCATTGTAATTGATTCGTTATTTTGGATTCATTGTAATTGATTCGTTATTTTGGATTCATTGTAATTGATTCGTTATTTTGGGATTCCACGTGATCACTGCATCCCACGTGAGAATGGCTAGAGTGCTGAGTAGGGTCCATGCAGACGTGACCTCAAACACAGTCCTCCGTTGGCACTTGAGTTGGGTGTATGGTTGAGGGCACTTTGGACTACATTATGGTGACCAGTGAGAAGGGTGTGGTTTGCATGCGGTATTCAGTAATACCTTTGACCAAATATGTATGCCCTGCAGCCATTTCAAAAGACACACAGTTAATAGCAGTGACATAAGACCATATTTCGGAAGTTGATTAAAAAACTGAAATAAAAATGCATGGTCCTGTCCCCATCACTCTCGGCATATACGTGAACAGTATTGAACGCCATGCAGATTGCGGGCAAGACTCACCTTTTCTGGGATGGCTGTCCTACCGGGAGCACCTTATCTTCATAGAACCGCTTCATGGCAAACCTGTCCAGGGCCTGGTCCGCACTGCAAGAGACAACAAGATAATCAGGCCCATGGAGGGATCATGTTCCGCTGCCAGGTGAGGTGAAGTGTAGAATCTGAGAGGTGCCACCATTGTAGGCTTCCAATCGCTTGCCAGTTGCATGCCAGGGAGTTGCATACAGTCTGAATGCTGCCAGTGGCCCGGACCACAGAGATTATTTATTTATTTATTTATAGTTCTTATATAGCGCTACTCGCCCCTAGGCCTCAAAGCGCACTTAAATGGCCTTCCATAGATGGTCACTGGCATTTCACACATTACTGCTGGATCTCCAGCACACCAGAAGCACAATAGGGTGCACAGTGACTGAGACACAGGCACTGCAGGTAGTCGGGCAGATAGCTCAGGGGTAAAGCGCTATCCTCTGACATGAATCCAGCCCGCTCTTCCCAAGTAGGAATCCCCAGCAGGGATGACTCAGTCCCCCATCCTTCTTAGGTTGATACATTGAGTAGCATTAAACTATGTCATACGAACTAGTGCTGGGAGAAATTATCTGGAGGTAACTCAAGACACACACATTGCGTGTTGTTTGAGGTCCTGCAAACTTTATTAATAGGGCTCTCTGAGGGAGGGCAGGCTCCTGCCATCCCCCACAGAGACCTATGACACACCCTACTAGTCCCGGGCACCGTAAGGGGACATGTTAAATGTTTTTTAATATGTTGAACATAAAACGAGGATATGGAGGTCATAGGGAGTAGGCAGGGGCGCTGAAGTGCTTTGAGGGGGATGAGGTGCTTTGAGGGGGATGTGGGGCTGGCACAGCTGACAAAAGTGACCCGGGAGTATTCACAGGTCACCAGTGTATAGCTTGGTAACTCAAGAATATGTGCGGGTAATTTCTTTTGGGGAGTCCGGGGGGGCTTTCTGAAGGATCAGCAGCTGTTACAAGAGCCCTTATAGGTTGTCTGAACCCAGCATGAAGCACTATATAGCAATCTGTCCTCATTTGAGCGGGAGAACACTGAATGGTCTGGCCTTCCGCCCTTCCGAGAGGACTGTACGCTGGTGCTGCTTTCCCTGGGCAACAGAGCAATCCTAGAAAGTGCATTGTGACATTATATTATTAGGTTAGTGTGTGCATGGCAAAGAGTGTTACAAATACTATTGTTACCATGAGCCCACAGTTGCAAGGTGAGTTAGGCTGGTGTGTAGTGTGTGCGTACTGTGTGTATAGCACACACGTGTTTGTGTGTGTAGAATTCGGAGTGTGTGTGTGTGTCCATAGTGTGTGTGTGTTGGGAGACATGAGGACCATTCAAATAATGTTTTTTAAGTTAATGCATGAAGAAGTAAACGGCTGATGAAGTGCATGTAGAATTGGTAAGGGTCGAAGATGTTTATTAGGTAAAGTAAAGGGGGGTACCTTGGGCGATAGCAGCTGTTCATACCAAAGGGTTAATATCCAAAATCTACCATCACCAGAAGTTATGAATGAAACACATGTGGCAATTATTTGGCAAACGTGGCTCATTATTTGGCCTGGCAGAGGTTCCGGACTACAACTCCCATGATCCTTAAACAATGACTATGGCGGCCTGGGATCAGGGAGTTAAAGTTGAACACTTCTGGAGGCACACGCAAATAATAGGCATTTAAATTTTAGCACGGGTCAGCCAGCTTTGGCCTCACAGATGCATGCGACTAAAACTCCCATCAGTTCTAGCCAGCCTAGTCAAGAGTAAGGTGCCATGGGAGTCATAGTCCAAAACTTCTGCCGATTGCAGATCCCTGTATTAGGGGCTGATTCACAAAGAGGTTACTAGGAGTAACTCTAACTTACTAATATCCTGCTTGGAGTTGGACTAAGAGTAAGTAAGAGTAAGTAAGGAGTAAGGAGTAAGTCAGGAGTATGTTGTTACTCCTATTATTTTCTTTGCCATGTAGTGTATCGCGCAACAGTAACGACATCTTGCACATGCATTAATTATTGTATTGATCTGGGATCGATTTCTGCCGAAGAATCCAGGAGGAACTCGGAAATTACGTCAGTGGCACTTCACTGCCTCAGTAGGCCTGGCAAGATCTCACAGCAAAGCCACGACTGAAAGGCACAGATATTTTGAACATGATTTTAAAGAAATGCCAGTTTTTGACGGAAACATGCAATTTCAGAAAAACTGACATATTCTGTGCGTTTACCAAGGACTACTAAAATAAATGGTGGTGGGTGCTTTGCAGAAAATGTGCATACCTGCATTGGGGCTTGGGCCTAGGTTGAACATCCCTGAATATGTTACCAGAAAGAGGGGTCTGCCGGCATAGGGGGAGCTCACATTCTTTTGCACGCCACAGGGGACAGTTATCGGTTTTGCAACATCATTTTTTCACTTGTCCTTCTTGTAACAAAAGCAAATAAACACAATTGTGAACGGGTTTCCTTTCCTCTTCAGTCTGTATGCTTGAATTAATGTGACCGCTGGGTGTCGCTGTGGCGCTGCTGCAGGGTAGCTCTTCATCGAAGAGTCCTGTTTCCCTCTCTGCAATTCCATCCGTTTTGTGTTGAACTTGGAACACACTAAGCAGGGAGATTGATGCAGAGCCTGATTCCTTGTTCGCAGAATACATCTTAACGGATGGTGTATTGTTTGCGTGTTCTGTTACAATCACAATGTAAATAAACCGGTTTGAGTAAGAGTGGTCCCTATGATGATTTGGGGGTGTCCCTACTGTACAGATACATTAGTTCCCTCCTTTTTAACCAGATATCATTTTTCGTAACTTTCTAAACGTCTGGAATGCTAACTACTGCAACGCAGTGAATTTGTTTCCAAGCCGACGCAGGGCAGCCACATCCTTAATTAGCACCCAGCAGGAGGGAGCCTACCAATCATGGGGCTAGGAAGTGGGCTGAAACTATTGATATCAGCACACGTTCCAAGGCGACTGATCGCCATCTTCTCCCCTCCCTCCATTCCCATTGTTTTGTACATTTCCCCTCCCCACTTACCACATTCTTCTCTGCTACGTATGGCTGGCATGGAAAGGGAAGAGGGACTCCATACAGAGGCCTGCCATCTCAT
The DNA here is from genome assembly GCA_002915635.3 of Ambystoma mexicanum. NCBI lineage: Eukaryota > Metazoa > Chordata > Amphibia > Caudata > Ambystomatidae > Ambystoma > Ambystoma mexicanum. The sequence continues at coordinate 886,210,532 of CM030321.1, forward strand.
TCCCTTGTGGCCATCTTTGAACAGTCTTTTCCTCCTGTGAACGTGACGTCGCAAGGCGACCCGTCCACGGAACGAAAATACTTTGAAATAGCCCCGTTCCAGCCTTTGGGACAGGCGCTAATGGCATTAAGCACCTGTTCCAAGGGCTGCAATGGTTGGTTACAGCCTGGGGTCCTCGTTAAAAGCCTGTGCCTCGTTCATGCCTTTAACTCAGGCTGTGGGACGTTACCACCCATTCCAGCCCATGGAACGGGTGGTTAACACTATATTAATGTCATACATATAACATATCAATTGACAATTTCCACCTAAATTTCACAGTGTAAAAAATACACTTTCAGCAATCTGTAACACACTGCAGAATTATAATGCAATGCATGTTCCCATTGGCACAATTCCTTTTCTGAAAATGTGATTTTATTGCACTCTGACTCTTGCATGGGAACAATAGCGCTTCAGCCCCATAGGGGTCTAACCTCTCGCCCGGGCTTATCAACCAATACCTGGCAACTCTCGGCCAATGCATTGCCATTTCCTGCTCAAATTTCTAGTGCTACGCTGACACGCAACTCATTTTCAGGCTGCCCTCGGGAAACATCCTCTCCCTCTCTCATCTCTGATTGCCTTACTGCCATTCAAGATTGGTGTTCTGCCAATGTTCTTTGTCTGAATGCCAGCAAGACTGAGTTCCTCCTCATCGGCACACCTTCACCATCCTTTCCCCACACTCTGTGGCCGGCCTCCCTTGGCCTTCCTCCTACCCCCACCTGCAAGGCTAAGAACCTCGGGGTCATCTTTTTCTCCACACTTTCCTTCTCCGCCCACATCTCTGATGGCTCTAAAAAGTCAAACGTCCTACTGCACCTCCTCAGAAGTACTCTGCCTTTCCTCTCCTTCCCTCAGAAGCTCACTGTCTCCCAATCTCTGGTTCTCTCTACGTTGGACTACTGTAAACCTACCTGCCTCTACTCTCCGTCCTCTGCAACTCATCCAGAACAGGACTGCAAGACTTGTCCTTGGCCTCAAGCCCTGGGACCGTATCTCTCCAGCTCTGAAATCTTTCCATTGGCTCCCAGTGGATGCAAGGATTACATTCAAAACCCTCTGTATTGTCGACAAGGCTTTCTGGGGCCTGGCTCCAAAATACCTTCAGCTATCCCTCTGTAAATACCTCCCCTCTCGAGCTCTTCGCTCCTTTACCTCTAACTCCCTCAGGTTCAGTCGTTTTCAAAGAAACAATCTGGGGGTAGATCTCTGTCTTCGGCTGGGGCCTCCCTCTGGAATGGCCTCCCTGCCACTCTAAAACATGCATAGAACCATCTCCGGTTCCACAAGCACCTCAAGAACTTCCTCTTTGCTTCTTCCTTCACATGCCCCCTGCCCCCTGCTGATCTGTTCTCTCTCTGCACTGTGCACTTGGCCACCCTCTGTCCTCCGGGCCCAGGTACCTGCTCACCCTCCCACCCTCCCGCACTGCCTCCGGCCACCACTGTCACTGGGGTCTGTATCTGTACCCATACAATCCCGCCCTTTTTTGCTTCCTGCACTTATCAGACCTACCATTTCTGCTGCCTTAATCCCAGCACTTGCCATTTGCTGGCTGCACTACCACTGTGTGTTGCCTTTATTATTTATTTATTTATTTGTTTATTTATTAATCTGTTTCTCCTTTGCTCTACACTTTCCACTTCTCCCCCTTCCAAGCACTTTTTCCCTCTCCCTCTCCCATGCACTTGCACTTTCTCAATGTCACTGGGCCTAGTAAGATCGTTTGTTTTGTTCTCCCCTGTTCCCCTCCCTTGCCTTGTCGCGCTCTGAAACACTTGTGTACGAGCGCGCTAGAAATAAAATATCACTTCAATTCAATTCATTGTCTATCGAAGTCCAGGCCACATGTGCAGTTTCTGAAACACATGACTCAATATATCATCAATGTTAACCGCATCTAAGGCTTTGTGGGGCTGTGGCTGGCATTGCATATATTTGTATTAAATCCACTTATTTGCTGTCAGTCTAAAGTAGCACACAGGTGTTCCAGCACCAGAAACACAGCTTTACCTTTCGGGATAGGACATATTTCTCTGTGCATTGATATCACTCTCAAACAGCTAGGGACACTGGGGTGCACTGAGAATGGTCTCACCTGGGAGGTATACACCGGAAAATCAGAGGATTGACCTGCAACCAATACCCCTGAAAGGTGCAAAGCTCGGAGCAGTAAACAGCTGAAATTCGCTCTGCAGAGAATTTGTTGAATTCTCGTTGCCCACTTTGTCAATTTCGCCCTGGAGCAAAATTGCCCCCTTTCCCCATTTTGCTGAGTGAATTGTTGCTTTTGTCCCAAAATCTCATGTTTTTAACCAATGTTTCATCCGATTAGCGGGCTGCAGAATCTTTTGGCACCCTAATTGGTGGAAAGTTCCAGTAAAAATCCGAGAGATCAGGTCAAAAATGAAATGTGCCAAAATTGTGTGAATTTTGGAAAAACCTCGGACGGCAAAGAAACATTGATGTCAAATTTCACTGATTTTACTTCCCCAGCTGCAATTTTTTCCACCCCTAGTGCGGAGGCTGTCCCCTATTAGGGGCGCCTTGAGATAGGCCCTCTTCCAGCCTTACCACCCTAAAAGAGGCAGCGGGCATGAGGAGCCATTTTTCCCATAGGCTAGCACACTTCACGCCCTGGGTGTGGGGATATGAAGAGCGATTGGGACAGTTAGCCCGGGTGTGTGAGTACGCCCCGGGACCTGCTCTACAGTTGGCCATTTTCCCCAAGGAGCCCAAGACAAAGCCACTCCTCTAATCACAAAGAGCGCAGCGAATGACAAACACACCTGGCAGAGATATTACTGTAGTGCATGTAGGCTGCGATGACCACGCCCGTCCGGCCTCGATTCCCCTGCAAGAGCAAAACATAAACACATGTTTAGAAGGCTTGAAAACAATGGATAAACCAATCAGCTGTTCCACTAATAATTGAAATATATGAACTATGTTTTGAGGACTGGTCACAAACAGCACGTTTGTCATCCCAAAAAAAGAGCAGGAGTTTGGTGTTGATGGTCAACAAATTGATCATAGGTTAACATTTGAACCATTGGTTGTAAAGGGAGGCACCAGGTGGGTGAAGTATATGGCTGTCAGCCATGCTGTGGGGGCAGCCATGGCCTTTAAAGGCCCACCAGTCAGAGACTAGGTAGGCTCGAGCAATGTGAGGTCCTCAGCGAAGGCTGGGGGCCGATACAGGTCATGTCTGTCCCCCCACAGTGGGGTGAAAGCCATTCGCACCCCGCGGTTTATCTGGGCTGCAAATTATTTCTTTTTATTTCTTGACAGATTGGCTGCCGAAGCAATGACAATCTCCCAGAAAAAAAAGATGGCCGCTGCTTTGGAGAAAAGGGACTAAGTCTCTTTTATATTTCTATGTTAGCGACCAGGAGCGGGAGGAGCGCCGGGACTGGAGCACAAAGCTCTGGTCGAGAAGGTAGGAGGGAAGGAGTGACACAGGGATTTATTTTGTTGGGTGGGGGTCGGGAGGCAACAGGGAGGCCCTCCCTGTTGCCTCCCCATATTCAAAGAAAATTAAAAAAAGATGGCACCACCAGGGGAAGGGCCTCGGTTGCCTGGAAACATTGGCAGGAGAATGTGTATTCTCCCCCGTTGTTCGAGCCACCTGATTGGCTCAGAGCCCTTCCCTGGGTGCAAATGTTTTATCCTTGAAGTGGAACATATCTGTAATGAATAAACGGTGCCAAAATTTGAATTGACAACGTTTTAGAGATTTTACAAAGGGGAGCAAGAGCTGATATTGAGGACCTCCTATCACTCCACCGTGGTAAATGTACAGAATTCTAGTGCGAGGGATGGAGCCACTCCAGCCACTTCCACGCCCCCACTTGCGATTCTAATTCCCATCTATATGTACAGTGGTATCATCCTCAGTACATACGACTCCGAGCACTGGACCCAAAGGAAAGTGGTGATAGCCTCATGGAGAGCGGCACGAAGCACAGTGGTTTTCATTGTCATTACAAAGATGGGAAAGCCTGCGAACAATCATGGTGGTCTGGGTGATCTTTGATTTTCTCTGCTCATGGGGTAGGTGTTCTGAAGACCATACAACTCAATGGAGGGGAAGATTTGGTTGGGGGACCAACTGAAGCCACTCGCCCGATCTTGCCTTCAGATGGGATGATTCCAGCCATTAAGGACTCTGTATAGGGTAAGATTTTAAGACACATACACATGCATTGCATAAGTGCAAAGACAAGACGATTTGCATCTATTGAGGCTGATCAGACACCAGCAAGTCCACGGCAGATAATATTCTCAAAGACCCGGCAACCACCATTACCGAAATGCAGTGAAGACCGTGCTCTTGTTCAAGTTTGTGACATCCACATGGCACACGATCATTCTGTCATATCTGCTGAACCAGTCCTGAGCGAACCTATTGTGTCAAACTCAGAACAACCCGAACTAAGTGTAACTTCGAGTTCAACAAATCACTGAAAACCTTGGGTTATTCTGACTCAAAGAGTCTAAGGTGTGCAAGAGCCGGTTTTAAAAGCATTTTTCAACCTGTGTTAAACATAGGCCCTCATTACGAGTTTGCCAGTGAACCGCCCGTGCCACCGGGGTATTATGGGTGATATGATATGATATGATATGGCATTTGTAACGCGCCTATACACAAGTGTTTCAAGGTGCCGGCAACAGCCTTAATGCCCATTCCATGGTGTCCAATATGACTCCATGGTCTGGGCTTGTCCCTGGCACTGGTAGTAATGGTGTTGGTGATACGGGCAATTCTTTGCCGGTAGCGACCTGCACACGCTCCAGGTCAGCCCTGCTGGTAGTTCGCTGCCCCTACCGGCAAGCTCAGACTGTGCCGTTCTGGAAAAAACACCGGATCTGGTGTTACTGGAATATTTTTCCGCATTTTTTCTGCACGTAATGAGGGCCTTTGGTTTCTATTATTAAATAAAGCCTTTCTCACACCATTCAAGTAATAGCACTCTGAATATGTTTAACGCGGGTTGGGAGCTAGAAAAAAGATACAAAATAAAAAAAGAAACATGCACCACCACCCTATGGGGACCTGAAATGTCAGTGGATGTGCGAGTGGAAGTGGGAGTAGGGTTTTTAATGTAGCAGTGAGTGCAACTAAGAGCATTGACATGAAATGAGATCTACACAGAGCTGAGAATGCAGATGCAAGTGGAGATTACACTGGACATGTGTGTGGAGGGTGTGAGTGGGGACTTATTTATTTATTTCATTTGTAGAGCACGTAAACCCTCGGGCACCAGGGCACTGTTGCAGACCAGTTACAGTTATGCACATTTATTCATAACAGGGGGTATAACAGTAATACATTGGGACAGGACACACATTTAGGGGAGAGGAGTTCAGGACATTCATGACATGGGGTGCATGCAGACTGACATCCTGGTCGGCAAATGTTTAGGCAAAGAGCCATGTTTTCAAGGTTTTTCAGAAGGCCCAGTATGAGTTCTCTGCTCTTAGCTCTGCTGGGAGGGAGTTCCAGTGGTTAACTGTGACTGTTGGGAAGCATATCCCCAGTCCTTAGGCACTTTTCACTCTTGGCATGTTCAGTTTGTGGGCACACATGGATCTCATTGGTCTGTTGGATTTTGTTCTTTCAATTTTTTGGGACAGGTACTGGGGGCAGTCTTGCTCAAACAGTTGTCGGTGATAGAGGGAGTCTTGAAGATAATCATTTCTTTGATCGGGAGCTAGTGAGCCTTTTTTCTGACTGCTGAGATGTGGTCCCTTTTCGGGATGTTCAGTGTTGCTCTCAGGGCATTGTTCTGTATTACCTTCAGTTTATTTAAGTTTCTTTTGGATGTGCCTGCAAATAGGACGTAACAGTAGTCCAATCCCGCCGTTATTGCTCTGGTATAAGGTAGCAGACGTGACCCTTGCCTCCTCAGAGCCAACTGAAAACTTTGTGACACTTTCACTTCCCTGTAACGCTTCTTATAACTCTGATTGTTCCTCCTGTTACTCCCACTCTCATTCCCTCTAGCTGTGCCCATTGTCTGTATTTTTTTTATTCTGTCCTGCTGACCTCTAATTTAGCTGTGCCCAGTAGCTGCACTGTGTTTTTATTCTGTCCTGCTGACTTCAAACTTAGCTGTGCCCAGTGACTGAATTGTGTTTTCACCTTTCCTGTTGTTCCTTGTCTTGTTCTGTCTCTCCTGCTTGCACACCCCTTGTGTTCTACCCCAGTGTCTCCACCCCCTCTGCCCTTGTCTAATTCCCCTCCCACACCCCTCTCTCTCGTCTTCCCCCTCCTCCATATCACCTATGGTGCTCTTTGTTTCTCATATCTAAGTCTGGTACGAAGAAGTTCAAAAAGGATACATCCTGGTCACCAACGCAGGCCACTCTATCGCTGATACCTACACCAGCACTTCTTCCAGCCAGACCCTCAATGACATCCTCTTTGTCGTTCCTTCGCCTGACCTATGGACGCCTCATATGGTCTCTGGGCTCTCTCCTTATGGTCATCATTAATGTTTACCTAAGTGGCACCATCTTGGTCAAGGCCCTCAGGCCAACCTCCTCCTCTTTGATAGATGCTTCCTGTGCCTTATCAATGTCCTTTCCTCTCCCGCTGTCCCCTCCCTCCCTTCTTTGTCTTCCTTGCCTCCACCCTCTGCCACACTCTTCCTCCTCCGTGGCTACATTGCCCTTTCCTCATAATACCTCTGCCCTCCCTCAGGCTCCTTCTACACCTCCGCAGAGAGTACCCCCTGTTTATACCCCTCCTCAGAAGTCTTTCAAGGATGGCAACCTTCTCCACCTCGCCGCTCTTATCTGTCGCTCACCTGTCAAACACTACTCTGACATCTGCCGTCTCCTGAAAGAACTCAACCTTGATGTCCTTGGTCTCACCGAGACATGGTTCATGGCCAGCTCTGTCACAAGGTTTGACTGTCTCCTTTCTGATGGCTACAAGATCCTCTCCGTGACTAGATCCAACCGTTCCGGTGGCGGTGTAGCCTTGATCTTCCTGGAGTGGATGCCTGCCTCTCTAATTCCTGTGCAGTCCTACTCCTCCTTTGAATGCCTCGCTGTAGGTTCTCTCTCTCTCCTGGCCACTCTCTCACAGTGGCAACTATCTACCGGCCACCTGGTCAGATCACCCCCTTTCACTTTGAGTGGGCGGACCTTTCTTCCTCCCTCCTGGCCTCAACCACTCAACTCCTCCTCCTTGGAGACTTCAACATCCACCTGGATGCTCCCTGTCCCGCCACAGGACTCTTTCGCGTACCTCACCGACTCTCTCTCTATCCTCCCCTCTGGCCCGACTCACTCTGCAGGGCACACTCTTGATGTGCTGATCTCCTCAGACCTCCCCCTCTCTAACCCTCTCACTATTCCTCTCTCCTGGAGTGACCAGCTTCTCCTCTCCTCTCATCTCTCTCTCTACCCCTCAGGCCAATCTTACCCCACACTGCCACCCACCTTCTCAGTCATTCGACCCATGAAGCGTGTGTCAGTTGAGGCTTTCCCTGCATCGCTCCCCCCACCACCCTCCTGCACCTCTGGCTGATGCACACACTGACACAGCCCTTTCTATGCCCCACTCCTCTATCTCTGATACTCTTGATGTACTTGCCCCTGTCATGAGGATCTGCATGAAGCCTAAAATCAAAAGCAACTCCTTCTCACTTCATCTCTAAAACCCAGGACATCCTGTCCACTCTCTCAACTTCTAATGCTTCTCCCTCCAATCTCTACTCTTCCTCCGGTCCCCCTGTGGCTACCCCACCCCCTTCTCTTCCTTCCTTCTCTTCTCCCCTAACGAGGTCTCTAGACAAGTCTGATCTATGAAAACCTCATCAAAACCGGTTCTTCCGTGTTATTCCAAAACCATCAAGGAACACATTGACACCCTCGCTCCAGCCCTGGCTGACTTCTGCAACCACTCTTTCACCTCCGGTACCTTCCCCTCCCCCTGAAGCACTGTCTTGTGCACCCTCTTCTCAAGAAAACCTCAGCCGACCCCTCCCTTCTGGCTAACTATCATCCCATCTCCATCACTCCTTTCCTGGGCAAATTCCTGGAAAAGCTGGCCATCTCCCAGCTTAATCTTCACATTGAATATGTTGGTTGTCTCTCTCTAACCTTGATTCTAATCTCCCCTCTGTCCGCATCCTACCGGATCTCTCTTCTGTCTTTGACACGGTCAACCAAGCCATCCTACTCAACTGGCTCTGTGATAACCTGGGTATCACTGATCAGGCTCTGGCCTGGCTGTCTTCTTCCCTCTCTGACTGACCCTCCCAGGTCCAACTAGGGTCCTTCCTCTCCTCTAGCTCTCTCTCCACTTGTGGTGTTCCCCAGGGATCTAACCTTTCTCCCTGGTTGTTCAAGCAATACCTGGCACCTCACGCCCACCGCATTGCTGTTCTCCGCTCCAACTTCCTGTGCTATGCGTTTGGCACACAGCTCACTTTCAGGCTCCCCTCAGACACCTCTTCTCCTCTCATCCCGGATTGTCTGTCTGCAATCCAGGAGTGGTGCGCCACCAATGATCTCTGCCTAAATGCCAGCAAGACGGAGATCCTCCTCATCGGCTCGCCTGCACCCCTCTTTCCCACCACTCTATGGCTGGCCTCCCTTGGCCCTCCTCCTGCACCCACCTGTGAGGCTAAGAACCTCAGGGTTATCTTTGACTCCTCACTCTCCTTCTCTCCTCATATTTCCGATGTCTCTAAGAAGTCAAACTACCAACTGCACCTCCTCAGAGGTATTCTTCCTTTCCTCTCCTTCCCCCAGAAGCTTACTGTATCCAGAGATCTGTTTCTCTCTAGGCTTGACTACTGTAACATCCTCTTTTTAAAAGTGCCTGCCTCTACTCTCTATCCCTTGCAACTCATCCAGAACAGGACTGTGAGACTTGCCTTGGCCTCAAGCCCAGGGATCACGTCTCTACAGCACTGAAATCTCCCCATTGGCTCCCAGTGGCTGCAAGGATTAAGTTCAAGACCCTTTGCATCTTCCTACTCTAGCTCGTCGCTCCTCCACCTCCAACACCTTGTGGGTCAGTCACTTTTCCAAGCAATGAGTTAGGGTCATATATCTCTCTTTGGCTGGCGCCTCCCTCTCGAACAGCTTCCCTGCCTCTCTTAAACTTGAGCATAACCATCTCCAGTTCTGGAAATCAGCTCAAGACTTTCCTCTTTGCTTCTGCCTTCTCTCTTCCACTACCTTGCTGATCTCCTGTCTGATACTGTACTGGTTACCTGGCTACCCTCTGAACCACGTGCCCAGGTCTCTGCCCTCCCAGTTGCACACCTGCACTGCCTCTTGCCCCTGCACTTGGGGCTGTATCTGCAACCCTATAACTCCCCTACCTGCACTTATCTAACACTTGTTTTCTGCACTTAACCCGCACTCCCACCTGCTGGCCGCACTTCTTGTTTTCAATGTTTGATCCTATGTGTTGCACTTGCTCCTCCATTCCATCCCCTGTCACTTCTCCCCTTCGCTGTCCCCTGCACTTGTGCGAGCTCAATGTCACTGGGCCTAATAAGATCATTGTCTTGTTCCCCTCCCCTGCCTCATTGCGCCTTGAAACACTTGTGTATAGGCGCACTATAAATAAAATATCATGTCATATATCATGTCTGTCAATGGTCATGCATCTATCTGAATTGAGGAATTGTCTAGCTGCATTGATTAGTTTTGCTGTATATGCTGCCAATGAGGCAATAGCACTGACTTGTCTGTTTACGAATAAGGATGCGTCTAGGTACAACCCTAGGGCTTTTATTGTGTCTGAGACAGGGATCTGGATTCCATCTATCAGGAAGGTTGTCTATTGCGGGCTGAGTTTCTTTAGTACTGCGGGGGAGCCTACCAGTAGGATCTCAGTCTTGTCGTCATTTAGACACAAGTAATTAGATGCCATCCAGGACTGGATTTTCAAGTAAACTCTGTTGAGCATCAATGAGTCTGTGTCGTAGGAGACTGTCGGGGGGAGAAGGACTTGGGTGGCATCGGAATACTTTGTGTAGGATATGCCGAGGTCGTCCAGGAGGTCAAATAAGGGTTTGGTGAATATGTTATAAAGGGATGGAGAAACAGATGATCTTTGGGGAACTCCACATGGGATGGGGATGGACGAGGCGCTTTCCGTATCATAGAAAACTCTCATGGTCCTTCCTTCTAGGAAGGAGGTGATCCAAAGTGAGGCTTCCATGGAGAAGTTGGCTGAGGCCTTAAGGTGATGGCATAGAGTTTTGTGTTCTACTAGGTTTGCCCTCATTCTTGAAGGTGTCCATTTGAATCTTTACGTCAAGTAGTGCAGTTTCTGTGCCGTGGCCAGCAGGGGTGGACTGGGAACCATAAGCGGCCCTGGAAATAATGTCCGAAGTGGCCCCATATTACACATTTTCAGCAAGCTCAACCATTTTCCTATGGGAACATTAGGAAATGGTACACAAAAGAGGCCCATGGTGCAGAGGCTTACCGGGAAATCGCCAGAGTTCCCTATAGGCCAGCCTACCTCTGGTGGCCAGGACAGGAACCTGATTGTCGAATCCCTAGGATGTGATTGGATTCTAGGTAATGGTGGATCTGGTTGTAGACTGCTTGGTCTAGGATTTTTAGCATGAAGGATACTGTGGTCATGGGGCAGTAGTTGTTGGGCAATGTTGAGTCTAGTGAGGGGGTTTTCAGTAGTGGCAGGACCCATGATTCTTTGAGTTCTGTTGGGACAAGATTTGTGGCGAATGAGGCATTGATTAATTTTGTGATGAAGGGGACTAGGGCTGCTGAACAGTCTTTTATGATTGATGCTGGGCATGTATATCCTTTGTATTTTGTTGGTTTCCGGTTTTTGAGGATATTGGCAGTTTCCAGCTCAATGATGTCTCCAAAGAAAAAGCTGGGTGTAGTGTGAGAACTAATGGTGGGGGGAGGGTTGATAGGACTAGTCTTGATAAGTTTATCTTCGATTTATTTCTGGAGTAGGCAGATTTTGGCGCGCATGGCGTTCTGCATACTCGTGCACTATGTTTCGTCTATGTTGATTGGTTAGGGTTGTGATGCAGGGTTCGCAAGTTCTCTCAGTATTCTGAACAATTGAAATCCGCTTTGGCTAGTCTGGCATTCAGAAGCGTAGGCAACATTGTCTAACAGGTGGGGCCTGAAGCTAATGTAGTCGGGCCCACAGCAGTGACCTTAACATCTTTAAATGCCCACACAGTACCGCTCAGTGGGCATTTACAGATTTTGGGTGGGCCTTGCCCGCTCAGGCCCTACCCTGTCTACGCCCCTGCTGGCATTGTAGAGTGCTGCGTTAGCTGTTGTGTTGCCTTGCTTATACTCGTTAGCAAACTTATTGAAGGCCAGTCTGGGGAGTTCTGTGTTTTATTTTTTCAGAGAACTTCTGCTTGTTTTTTCTGTGAGCCAAGTTCTTGGAGCTTGGGGGTGAAGCAGGGGTTGCGGTAGGGGTTGCGGTAGTCTGTAGGTTTTGTTTTTCTGGGAAGGAGTGGGGCTACTGAGTCTATGGCCTTGGTAAAGGGGCTTGTGTTGATCTCAGTTAGATGTTTAGGGTCTAGGTTTTCCAAAGCTAGGGGCGCGAGGTAGGTGGAGGTAGTTCCTTTGGAGATTTTCTTTGAGTTTCGTGACCAGGTGGGTGGGAGGGGTGGTGGGGTGGGTTTCAAGATTGCTTGAGTGAGGGGAAGGTAAAGGCAATGACGTGATGGACCAACCAAGGGCAGGGATTGTTTGAGGTGATGGTGATTTGGCTGTTCATGATTGGACTGTAGCAGTGGGTGCAGCCAGAAGCGGAGACGTAAGTTGAACAGAGACATGTATGGAGATGTAACATGGGTGTGGGAACGTGAGAGGGGTTGAATGGATCTGAGTGGAGATGTGTGAGTGAGAGTGGAATAACACAGTGGTGATGGTGTTGCAAAAGAGAAGTGGTCTGTAAATCACCTTTCAAAAAGCGATTCTAATTAAACAGTAACAGTATAAATCCAAAGGCAATGTGGGGGCTGCGTCTGTCATAAATGGTGGAATTACAGCTACTAGTGGAGGGGACTCGTCCAAATGGGAAATATTTTTACAAAGCTGTTGATTTATCATCGATGTCACCCGCTGAATAAAGGAACTGATGTTGTCTACACCTGCGGTAAGAGGTTCTGACCCACTCAGTTTTTCTCTCCCCATTCTGGGAATTCTGCACCAAAAATGAAAACGAAAAGCTCCAACGTCTAGAAGGCAAAGGGTACATTCAAGGCTGGATTGTTTAAAGCCTTTTGCATGGTTCTCGTTTAGTGTTAATACGCTTCTAGGAATCATTGCCGCATTTCTTTCGCCAACCTACAGTATCGCCGTCTTTTTGTGACAGATTTTGGCACCTTTATTGTGGCAAAAAGAAGGGGAGATCCCTGCACCCCAACCCCCACCCTAAACATACCTTAACCCCACTTCCATATGATATGATAGGTTATTTATAATGCGCTTAATACCCAGAGGTTTCTAAGCGCGTACCTGGGGATCAAACCTGTGTTGCTCCGTGTCGTCTTGCTTCCAAGGTGAGCACGTTGCCCCTGAGCTATCTTCCCGAGACGATATGTAAAATATGTATTTTGTCACAGTAAAAAGTGCAAAATAAATCTGCAAAAACGAATTTGGTGAAAGTGTAGGACGGCAAAAGTGGGCTAGACGGTTATGACAATGCTGATTCAGCGGAAAACGCTTCAAAAAGGGATCAGTTTCAGTGTCGTTGTCCACATTGGCTAGAAACGCAAAGACTTGAGGCGAAATGAAGATCCAAGTTGCCCTCCTAAGAACTAGCTAATAAAACATAGCTAGTGTATAGGGGACAATGGCCAGCCACCAAGAAGACGGAAACCTCACCATAAGATTACACAGGACCTGGGCACAAATGAGCAGTGCTGGCATAGCCATCCCTGCAGAGACGCCAAGCAAAGAAAGTGCAACAGAACCACGCACGAGGACGCCGCTGGGGCCCCCCAAAGACGTCATCGGGCGTTCTGTGCGTCCATGCCACCTGCGTGAAAGAAAGGCCAAGCCAGAGTAAGGCACGAGGGAATAAAGAGCCAGCCAAGACAAAGGGAGGCAGTGCCCGCTGTGCCCGCGAGCAAGCACTGGACGCACACAAGGAAATGCCCCTCCCCGGGCAAAGCTACTGCTCCGGAAAGCCAGTCAGACATCGTGTGCTTTTCAGAGTCTCAGGGCACTGCTAGGCAGTGAATATATCAGCACAGAGAACGTTTCCTCAGAAAAACAAATGTCCCAGAAGGCAGGGTCTTTCTGAACTCCCAGACGGTGGGAGGATGAATGTGCATAATGTTATTATTTTTTTAACTTTTTCTTCGGAGGGGGGGCGGCGGCGGGATGGGGCGGGTGTATAAGAGCAGAAATCGAGCTTCAGTAAGCAATTGGATTCTGCACACCTATAGAGATTACAGTAGGTATTACCCAAATTGATCGAAAACATTTGAACAAATGGTAGATTTGAACAAATTCGGTCACTACCATTAGTTCAATTTTTTTACGATCAATTTGAAGCTGGAAAAATACCGAACATGAATAGTGGGGGTTGCATGACTGTCTCCCGCTCCCCATGTTTGGTATCTTCGGCCTCGGGAGTTGCGGGGGTGTCCCCTACATACTTAACATTGGTGGTGGAGGACAAAAATTGCTCGAGGCACCATTTTAAAAAACGGTCAAAACGGGGGCCTGAGCAGTTACACAGCGGGCAGTACACCCGCGAACAATCTGTTCGCGGTCTGACAACCCAGATCCTTACAGTAGAGGTCGGAACATTCTTCCTAACATAACATTCACCAACGCCACAACCTTAAGGGTTGCAGGGAATAGTTAACATTTACAGTTAGTTGGGAACATGTGACAGTGCTGCTGCAAGACATTGTGGGGGTGGTGAAGGGATGTGTTGTAAAGGGTGTTCTTGAGGAACATAGCATGGTCGGTTTTGGGGGTGTATCCTATAGGGTGTGAAGAAGGTGCTCCCTGAAGAGTAGAGTTTTGATTTCTTTGATGAAGTGCATGAGGATGGGGCAAGTGTGGTGCTGACAGGTATGAGGTTCCACAGTCTGGCGGTGTGTACCGAGAATGCTCGTTTCTTGGTTCTTTCTTGTGTGCCTTTTTTTGCTGATGCTCAGGTCTGGTCACTTCATGACCTCTGGAGAAGTTCTGACCACCAGAGATGGTTGCACTGCCAGGTAGGAGAAGGGATGCGTGGTGGCAGGTTGGATATAACGCGGATGCGTGCTTGCAGAGGTAGCCACTGACGTCCAATGAGCATACGTGCCATGCAGTCATATTTGGATAGACCTTTGGTGAGGCAGGCAGCAGCAAAGAGGAAGCTTCCTTTAGGTGCTGCACTAGTGGTGGGTAGACCCATGAGAAGGGCTACGTTCTGGACTGTAGCGCCCTAGAGACGAGTCTTCATCCAATCTCCCCCGTTTACCAACTTATGTGATCGAGAACAGATCCTTGTGTCACACCGCATCCGCTATCTTATATGACATTTTAAGAAGGGCATAGAGCAGTCTGAATGTCAGCATTAAGGAATATTTACAAAACTGAGCCTTTGGTCATGCATGGATATTGACATTAGTGGACTATACCAATTTACACAACTTTAGAACATGCACAGACATATAATTCCAGGACACCCGTTTACTCTTGCTATGATAACTTTTAAGGCCAACCAAAACCCACACCTGTAGATGTTTTAACTAAACAGAACACTTATACAAATTCCAAAAAGAGTTGTTCAGTCAAGAAACAAAAACAAAAACTAGTACTATGCACAGGATTATACCGAAATAAAAGGACAAAATAAAATTTCAGAGCAACAAAATATACTGAAATAGGTCACATAGAACATATTTATCGTATTCAGGAAGCTTAGTCACTTAGTAATATTACAGATCCATATTTTTGGGGAATAGAGCTGCCTGCCTTGCCCAGGATGACAGTGTCTGCTGGAGAAGTGTAGCCTGCCTTGCTCAGAATACAGTGTCTTTTGGTGCAGAGACGCCTGCCTTGCTCTTGATGACCGTTCCTTCTGGAGAAGTGTCGCCTGACTTGCTAAGGATACATTGTCTGCCCGAGAAGATTTGCCTGCCTTGCTCTGGATGACAGTGCATTCTGGAGAAGCGTAGCCTTCCTTTCTCCAGATACATTGCCTGCTTTAGAAGTGTCTCCTGCCTTGCTCAGGATACTGTGTCTGCTGGAGAAGTGCAGCCTGTCTTGCACGGCATACAGGGTCTGCTGGAGAAGTGTAGCCTGCCTTGCTCAGGATACAGTGTCTACAGAGGAAGTGTAGCCTGCCTTGCTCAGGATACTGTGTCTACAGAGGAAGAGTAGCCTGCCTTGCTCAGGATACAGTGTCTACAGAGGAAGTGTAGCCTGCCTGCTCAGGATACTGTGTCTACAGAGGAAGAGTAGCCTGCCTTGCTCAGGATACAGTGTCTGATGGAGAAGTGTAGCGTGCCTTGTCAGGATACACTGCATGCTGGAAAAGTGTAGCCTGCCTTGCTCAGGATACTGTGTCTGTAGGACAATGGTAGTCTGCCTTGCTCAGGGTACAGTATCTGCTGAAGATGTTTACCCTGCCTTGTTCAGGATACTGTTACTGCAGAAGTAGTGTGCCTGACCTGCTCAGGATACAGTATCTTCTGGAAAAGTTAAGCCTGCCTTGCTCCGGATATGGTTTCTTCTGGAGAAAAGAGGCCTGGCTTGCTCTGGATGACAGTGCCTGCTGGAGAAGTGTAGCCTGTCTTGCTCAGGATACATCGTCTGCTGGGAAAATGTGGCCTGTCTTGCTCAGAATACAGTGTCTGCTGGTAAAGTGAAGCCTGCCTTGCTCAGGATATAGTGTCTGCTGGAGAAGTGTAGCCTGACTTGCTCAGGATACTGTGTCGGCTGGAAAAGTGAAGCCTGCCTTGCTCAGGATACATTGTCTGCTGGGAAAATGTAACCTGCCTTGCTAGGGATACATTGCCTGCCTTAGAAGTGTATCCTGCCTTGCTTGGGCTACATTGTCTGCTGTAGAGGTGTAGCCTGCCTTGCTTGGGCTACATAGTCTGCTGGAGAAGTGTAGCCTGATTTGCCCGGGATGCCAGTGATTGCTGGGGAAGAGTACCCTACTTTGTTCTGAAGTGCTTGCTAGAGGAGAGCACCCTGCCTTCCTATGGATGCCAGGAGAAAAAAGGGTTGCCTACCTTGCTCTGTATGCCAGCGCATTCTGGAGAAGGGTTGCCTGCCTGGTTCTAGAGGACAATGTATGAATGGAAACATGCCCGTAACTTGATGTGGACGCCAATCTCTAACTTACAAGGAAGGGCATACTTTGCTGGAGAAGAGACACAGCTTTGTTTAGAAGGACATGAACCTGGTTGTGAAAGCCAGAGCTGGAATGGGAAAGGGTAGCTACCTGGTAAACGTAGACAACGTCCCTCGAACAAAAGAGACACCCCCTATGTTTGCAGACATTACACGTCAGAGAAGGGACACATACTGTGCTATGGAGGACCATGATTATCTAAAGAGGCTAAGCAGGCTCTTGTAACATGCGGTGGAGTTCTTGATTCCAAGAAGGCATTGTGTTGTTTCTTGTTTTGCTTGGAGAACAATGCCTCTGTGAGAGTGGGGAGCTACCTTGTTGCCGAGAACCATTTTTGGCTGAGTGATGAGGCACCTTGCAAGGGAGGAGAACGAGTGTGGTACCACTACTACCTAGAGCCGTGGCCATCAGAAAAGAAATGCCTACTTTAGAAGTCAACCTCTGTCGGAGAAGGGTCTTGTAAACCAGGGGTGGGTTCCCAACATGTATATTCAAATTCCTAACATGAGAAAATGCTACGAAACAAAGCAACTACTAAGGCTAAGATGTAACAATACAGCATCCTAAACCTATGTGTGAAAGACTAGAAAAACCTGTATTCTAGTTAAGTCTTTGAGGACACTTCTACAGATATGCACATTTTCATAGGGTAAAGTAGCTGAAATAAAAAACAGTCTACGCTATTGCAGTTTTTTCTATCAAAGTTTGATGTTCATACTTAACCAAGACAACCTTTCACATCAAGCAAGTGTGCAACATCAAACGTAATACATATATCAATACATACAAACTGTTGTGGTGCTAAGAACAGAACACAAAAATCATTTTTACTATACAAAAATGTAGACAAATCAAACAAAAGTATGCTGTTATGTTGCAAAAATCCATAACATAGGGTACATAACATATAACTCTATGTATGTAGTTGAAATTGTACAAAGAGTGTGACTATGGACCACTGTTTGCCAACTCAGCATTGACATAAATCTGTCTGTGGGAGAAGGGTCTTGTGACTGTGATGCGGTGTGATTACCAATGCCGCCTTAAGGCACATAACATACCTTATTGTGGAGGACAACCACGTTGTGTGGGTCAGCGTTGAGCCAGGTGTCCATAGCTTTGCATATGCTGCAGACCTTCTCCAGGGCTGGAGCGTGGAAGTCGGGCCATCCGAAATCCAGGACCTGAATCATCAGCAGATGGTTAGTGACAGTGAGGTGCGACTACATGCCTCTAGAGGAGGCAACCTGAGGCTGTGAGCAACACAAATTCAGAGAGAGCGCAAATCTCCATAAACCTAAGAGTCTTGCCATGTTTCTTGAGTCTGTACTATTCGGTGCATTTTACAAGCTGTTTGCAGAAAAAATCAGTTTATTTACTGAACATAAACCCCTGTTTTTGAGCTGAAAAATTAATGTTTAGGAAAGAATGAAAAGGGCAAGATGATATTTAAGGATAACCAGGGGTGGACTGGGAACGAAAAGAGGCCCTGGACATAATTGTCAAAGCGGCCCCATATTACACAGTTCCAGCAAGACCAACCCTTTTCCTATGGGAGCATTTGAAAATAAATATATAGGTTATCAAAGAAAATAAGCCCAGGATGCACAGTCCTACTGGGAAATGTCCAGTTCCCTATAGGCCAGTCCACCCCTGAGGATACATGTAATTAATCTACAAAGAATGGCTGGTTTATAATTTGGGGGAAACGTTTTCATTCGCTAGAAATGAAATTGTGTCAGCAGGGCAACATTAGTGCATGTTCAATAAAAGGCAGGTTTATGTTTCGGGGCAAAAACTGAAAAGCAAGTATTTGGGGTAACAAGAAAAAGAATGCAAGTTGACATGCTATTGGCAATCCGTGCAGTTCTGGGGGCATTCGTTAATGTTATATTGACCTTGTATGGTGCAGTGGGTTATTTCGTGATGCTCTGGCCATATTTTCACATGGAAGCATTTCATCATCTGCATTGATAACCTCGCATGAAATGATTATCAATAGATGTTACCTAAGGCGTATATGCCTGCTGTTGGAACCTGTAAATTCCCACTTGGGCAATGGCTCTGCTATCTAGGACTCTCCCCAGATACATATCACTGCAGTCTAAGACCTATAGTACATGTAACGTTCTAAATATATATTTTTAATGCTACCATACTACCTCCTCCAATGGCTTTCTCGATCATAACATGTCTGAGAGTGTTCTTGAAAGTATGTCTGGGCAAACCAGTTCAGGACTATCTCAAAGTATCCACATTTCTTTTTGTTCCATTCCAAGAAAAGTTTCAGACAGGTGCACAGGTTTTATGCCCGCCCAGGGATGACCAATTAGGCCCTTGTGAGAGAGAGCAGGCTGTGGCCCTACTCACAGGGCCCTACAACATACCTCTTACCCTAATCGGAGCTGGTAAGGCCCCACAGTGCAGAGGGAAAACATACTGCCTTATATGCCGAGAGAGTGGGTCATTATCATAGGATAACGATGCACCACCAACTTATGGCCCAAGGCAAAGCTGAGGGACACAAGTTGGGAAAGGGTCATTATCCCAAATGATAATGAACCCTGCGGGGGTCTATACGGCTAATAGCACTTAGTGGTAGAACTAATACTTGTTTTGGAGTGTTGCTGATGAGATCAAAATGTTACTTTAACACTGGGTAGAGTAAGCAGGCAACTGAGTTAGTAATTCATTTAAATTCAATCTTATGTTGTAGTAGTGAAACAAAATGGTAGTCCTCATAAATTGAAGATATTAATTGCAAAATTGGTTGAACATGATGTAACATGCACATGTATATGGTGTTATGGAAAAGTAAACCGTTTTTCTAGAAGAAATCAATATTTTCCCATATTATAGCTTTATCTTGCATGTGTTAAATAGGTTTGAGTCTATTTGACCTAAAACATTAGACCTAATCACATTTGGTCGAATGTATTTGATTTTTATTTTTGCTCTAAAATGCCGGGGGAGTCCCCCCGCAGCTCCCCCTCACTTCCCCTCAACCTAATCTATACCCTTACCCACCCGCATATATATATATATATATTTAATTACATTTGACCGAATAAAAGGTCAACAAAATTCGATCAAATGTTTTAGGTCAAATGTTTTTAGGGTTTTAGGGCAATTATGCTAATGCTGTTAAATAGGATGTTGCAGACACAAGAATTACATTCTCTGAGAGAGGAAGTGTCTTGCAAAAATAAACCATGCCTGGAAACATTATTCTTTTCCCTATCTCCTTTCGAAGACAGATGTTCAGAACGCAGTCATTACCATATGTTTTTGACTGCACTCTAAACATTCTGATTGGCTGAGAGGATGTCAATAACGCCCTCCATTTGCCAAGGCACATTTATTTTCTATTTCCAGCACTTCTGCGCTGGAAATAGATATTTTCTTAGTGTTCTGTTGTGTCGTTGCCATTGGGAGCAGGGGCACAGCAGTGCTTTGGAGGTGGATGGGGGCGGGGGGGCTTATTCATCCCCTCAACAATGGCCCACACATTCACGGCTCACGCCGCTTTTGAATCAGTGGGCAACAGAAATGTGCAGGGTACTTTTTAAGGGGTTCACGTGGCCTTACTTGTAAGTGACAGGATGGGAAAGTGAACGGATATGTGATGTGCAAGTGGGGAGCTTTGCAAAGCTTAGGAAATTATTATAAGGGTATGTCAAGTTGTCTACCCATGATTTTAAATTTGACAAGCAGGGCTCCTTACCTTGGAGTGGAGTTTGCTGATGTCATGTCTTCGTTCAGAGAGGTTGAACAGCTGGAAAACAAACAGACATCCATGAGAACCTGAATTGCTTGTACAGTGGCAGCAGGGTCGGACTGGGACATACAATTGTCTCGGGCACCAATGGAAAAGTGGCCCACAGTTGCAAATGGCAATTCATTCCTTTTGTGACATTGTTTTAATAGTGACCAAGGGGAGTTTTTTTATCAAGTGTGATGCAAATTGTGCATTTTAAACACTATTTGTTCAGCAACACTGGTCAAAACAACTAGCCGCAGAGTGAAGTTACTCATCAAACTGGCCCAAATTGGCCAAAAAAGTGGCCCACTTTGACCAACAAAACTGGCCCACACAAGCATTTTGTGTTTTTGGTTCGGCCATGGGCCTGATGCCCTATAGGCCAGTCCGAGCCTGAGTGACAGGGACTCATGGCCGGGATGACACTTCTGATAGGAGGAGCATGGCCCTCATGTTTGCATTATGTATGTTATTATAAGTTAACCACATTTTGTGGCATGAGCACGCCACTTATATGTATACTGTTGTTTGTCAAAGTAAATCACATTGTGGTAACTAACATCTCCAAAATTACCTTACGGTGGTAAAGTAAAAAAGAGTATACGTTTGCAGTTAGGGGTGTGTGGGCTTTAGAAAGGGTAGTGTTGTGGATGGGTAGAGGTTTATGGGGGGAAACCCTCATACAAAAAAAGCCATGTGGTCATTTCAGCAAAGTAAACTAACACAAGGTTATTTCGGGGATGGAACAACATAGAACCCACTCATTGGTCAAGCCAGTATAGCCATGTGGCGAAAGCTCAGGGGAAACATGAATTCCTGGTGCTATCCAAGGTGGCCAAAAGCCTCAGTGGGCACAGGTCTTGCCCAATGAAGCCTCTATGGTGTAATCACCTGAACAGCCAAGGGTCAAGCATTGAGATGTGGAGTCCAGGCCTGACTACCCCCTGCAATAAGAATGTCAATGGTTGATGGTTTGCGTGCACGGATGGTGACAGATTTAATTGTCGCCCATAAGCTTGTATACTGAGAGACAGTCGATTACGGGGTATTCGACTGTCAGCGCCCCGCGCTCTGCTTGTGTCTAGCCCACTCGCGTACAGACTCTGCAGGTGCATGCATCTTTAAGAAGAGAGGCAGGGAAGAGAAACAGCCTTCATGCACACACTATGGGGAAAGAGGAAAGAAGACCCCTTCACACACCGTGCTCGCTAACATAATGGTGCTGCCTGGGTATACGATGGCAGTGCCTGGCATATGCCTATCCAACACCTATAGACGATTCAAAACTGGTAGCCACATATTAGAAATCAGTGCAAGGAGCAGAGATGCTGTGATAATGACACTAGTTCTAAACCAAGTGGCTGAAGGCACACCTGATTAACATCTTGTTTGAATACACCAGCGGGATGTGCTTTAGGCGGCAAGCGGCAGGTCGTTGTCTAGGGAATAGCATGGCCATGGTTGGTCTATCAGAGGGTAAATAGACAAACGCCACCCACATACGGTGTCTCCCTCCTCGCATGCCATCACTCTCCAGTATGGCAGAGCAATCCTCCGTGACGGGAGAATAGCCTTGTGGCAACGCGCGGGTCTTGGAAGCAAGACCATGCTGAGCAAACACAGGTTCGAATCTTGGCTCCACGCTTGAAAAAAAAAAAAATACCTAGCGCGTTGTAAATAACCTGCCCTTCCACAATGAAACTAGCGCCTAGATACCTACGGGTTATGTGCACTGCAAATAAATGCAAAAAACAAACAAATAATTGTAGGCCACGACTACAGAAGCACCTACAGCCATCGCTAAAAAATAAGAGTTTCACTTCCTGAAGTATACGTTTGATTCAGATGTAACAGCTAAACCAACATGTTGTTAACCCTTTGAATGTCCCACCTGCGGCAGCTGCCAATGCAGATGTCAAAATAAAAGAATCTGAGCTGCCCAGGGCTTAGGAGTTGTGCATAGAATAGTCCTATACGTCTCAAATCAGGGAAAACATACAGACCTCGTTTAGAACATATATGCATCTAAGAGCTGTGCTTGCAACTCTTGTCCGTGGAAAGAAAGTCGTTTTACGCAAACACAGAAACAGCACCTATGATATCTTAACCAAAATAATTTGAGGAAACCAGAACTGACCATCATGTCATGTTCCTGGTTGGAGGGGCATGCAGTCTTGAATCAAGAGTTGCAAGCAGTCTCTCACTCCTGTGCAAGACTTAACATGGGGCATAGATTCTTTAGACTGGACCAGAATCCCCAGAATCCTCCTTACCAGGTAGTTGTCTCCATGCTTGGAGTTCAGCATCTGAGCCACCTCCTTCAGGTTACTGCTGAAGGCTTCTTCGTCCGTCCCGCTACAGAACATGACCGAGATGATGCGCTCGGTGACGTAGATCAGGTCTAGCTCGCAGTTGTCCTCCATGATGGAATGGACGAGGCTCACGGCCCTGGCCAGGAAAAGAAAGAACGCTTATCATTCAACATGGCTATCACACCCTTTTTCCGATCGATCGGCTCCATCCCACACTGGCTATGAGACAGCCAAGGAAAAATGGCGGCTCGTTGGCATCTACAGAGTTGGGTATTGACTTCCATTAAAGACTATTGGATTGAGAACTATGGTGCGGGTGCTGCTACGCCAAGACATATCCACTTGGCTCGAACATTCCTGACAATTGTTGTAGCATATAGAAAACATTCATGTGCTCAGAACAGAATGGTTTTCCTGGTCATATCTTACTGCACAAGAACGGAGAAACATCCATGTATTTTCATGATGGAACCTGATGGCCAGCCAAAAACACATCATTCGATTAGTAGCTTAAGTCACCATCCCCATTAATGGCCATGATAGTGCCGAGAGGCTGGCCATTAGCCTGAAACATCCAGGGTGGGGCTTGCAGTCAATTAATAATGAAACTATATGACAGTGGAATAATGAGAATAATGATGGCACATAAAAGCATGAAAGCACATTAGGTCAAATGTCATGATTAAGAGTGTTAAGCAGGTGTTTCATTGACAATGTAACACAGCAGTGGATTTTTTTAATTAAGTATAGACAGGGAATCTGGAATCCACCAGACTCTCCAAAATAGCGAAGGAATTTTTTTCTGTCCTCAACAAGCCCTCATGTTTCACTCTCCCCACCCCCGCCCTTATTGTTGCACCCCCCATCTTGTTATTTAGTGTACTCTTTCCCGCACTTTCTCTTTCCTCCTCTTCATCAGTCGCTCCCAAACACGTTCTCACACTCTCAGCTTCCGTCTGTGGACCGTTCTCTTTGCCACCTGTCTCACTTTCGCTCACTCTTTTCAGTGTCACACTCTATTACGTAGGCAGACCCTCTC
Source organism: Ambystoma mexicanum (assembly GCA_002915635.3). Taxonomy (NCBI): domain Eukaryota; kingdom Metazoa; phylum Chordata; class Amphibia; order Caudata; family Ambystomatidae; genus Ambystoma; species Ambystoma mexicanum. The sequence continues at coordinate 886,234,036 of CM030321.1, forward strand.
TCCTGCTCGCTCTGTCTCTCTGCTTCTGCTTCCATCGCTATGTTTTTCTCATCTCTGCACTCTCTGGGTCTGATTTACACAGGGCTTCTGAATGGGATATTCCCATTCGAAAACGCATTACAGTTTCACCTCACTCTTCCCCATCGCTTCTATTCAAAAATACTATTATTTAGTCTACTGCATTGCTATCTCTTTTTCGCCCTCTGCACTCTCTCCTTCCTGTGTTTCTCTCGGGTCACTCTCTGCTTCCTTGTACTCCCTCTCGCTCTCTCTTTTGTTCCCCATTATTGTCTCTCTCTGTTTCTCTATATATCTTTTTCTCACTGCTGTCTCTCCCTCTCCTCTCTCGGTGTCACTCTCTGTCCGTTTCTCTCCCTCTCTATTTCATTCCTCTCCATTTCTCTTTCATCTCTGTTTCTCTTTCTCTATCCCTCTGCTATCCCTCTGCTTTCTAGCGCCCCTCTCTCTCAGGTTCCCTCCCTATGCATTTTTCTCTCTCTCGGTTTATTGTCTCTGATCACTCTGTTTCTCTCTCCTTCCCTCTGTTGTGTCTGTCTGTTTCTCTTTCTCGCTCTCTCACTGTCTCTCTCCCTCAATCGCTCTGCTTTGTATCTCCCCTCTCTCTCAGATCCCTCCATCTGTCTGTTTCTCTCTGTGTTTAAACTCTCTGATCACTCTGTGTTTCTCCTCTCTGTTGTCTCTCCCTCGCCTTTCCCGCTGTATCTCTCTGTCTGTTTCTCTCTCTCTCTTTGATCCCTCTCCATTTCTCGCTCATATCTGTCGGTTTCTCTCTCTCTTTCTCGTTTACCTCTCTCTGTCAGTTTCTGGATCTCTGTTTACTCTCTCTGGCCTCTCTGTGTATCTCTCTCTCCCTCCTTCTCTCTCTCTAAGTATGACGGATTTGTAAACTGCCTTTAAAGGACCAGCAGAGGCATCTAGATTACATTACTGGCAAGCATTTCCGGGACAACAATTATATCTCTATGTGTTTTTGCAGTAAATATTTTGGGTTTCATAAAAAATCTGCATTCTCAATGACATTTTAAGTGTAGATTGAACATAATTGCCCATTATATCAATTGCAATCATCATATCGTAACCCGATTATCTGGCAATGCCATTAAATGTCCATTGCAAGCCCCACTGTCCCCGTGCTGGCCTGCCCCCTGGGACTGCGGTTTATCAGTTCTCATGAAACTCCATCCTCAGCAGGCCACTTTGGATCCCTTTCGGAGTTAGCTGCTTCTTTGGAACATGTCCACATTCACACGCCATGATGCATGTCACGTTTCTCCCTGGGAGCGGGACCCCAGCACCAGTGTCATGTCAGAATCTTTAGACTGGGGTTGCCCAAGTTGGGCACTGGTTTATGCAGGGTTGGCATGAAGTACGAGCACACATGCATATAAGGATCATAGTTTAGGATATTGGGGTGGCACCTGGAGTGGCCAATCAGATTCCAGGGCCACACCATGGACACACCTATGCCCAGCACCCACATACAGCGTTACTAAAGCAGAATTACTTTTTTATCTTGCACCTGCAAAATCCATGAAAATAAATTGGGCAATAATGGCCTCTGTGGTGGTTGCCCCTTTAAGGGCATACACACGCAGCGGAGTGACACAACTGCGCCGCGCGTGTTTTAAATAAAGAGGATGTTCCACGGCCGCTGCAGAGCGACCCTGGAGCCCGAACCAAGAACACGCTTCTCGTGTGTGCTCTGTGAAGTGGGGGGCTCACAGTGGCCACGGAGGAACCCATGAACATGCAACAGCCACTGCCATGTATATTGATATTGATATTTTATTTGTATTGCGCTCAAACACAGGTGTTTCAGAGCGCGACAAGGTAAGGAAGGGGAAAAGGGGAGAACAAAACAATGATCTTACTAGGCCCAGTGACATTCAGAACGTGCAAGTGCATGGGGGAGGGGGAGGGAAGAAAGTGAGAGGAATGGGGAGAAGTGGAAAGTGCAGAGCAAAAGGAGAACATAATAAATAATAATAAATAATAAAAGCAACAAAAGTGGTAGTGCAGCCAGCAACTGCTGAGTTCAAGGCAGCAGACAGGGTAGGTCAAATAAGTGCAGGAAGAAAAAGAAGGGGGGGCTGTAGGAGTACAGCTTCAGACCCCAGTGAAAGGGGTGGCCTGGAGGCAGTGCAGGGGGGGAGGGGTATCAGGGTGAGCAGGAACCTGGGCCCGGAGGACAGAGGGTGGCCAGGTGCACTGTTCAAATGAGAACAGATCAGCAGCGGAGAGGGGGGCGAAGGCAGAGGCAAAGAGGAAGGTCTTCAGCTGCTTCCGGAACCGCAGATGGTTCACCTCAACTTTTAGGGTGGCAGGGAGGCTGTTCCAGAGGGAGGCCCCAGCCGAAGACAGAGATCTACCCCAGCCTATTTCTTTGAAAAACGACTGACCCTGAGGGAGTTAGAGGTAGATGAGCGAAGAGCTCGAGAAGGGAGGCATTTGCGGAGGGTTAGCTGAAGATATTTTGGCCCCAGGCCCCAGAAAGCCCTGTGGATAATGCAGAGGGTTTTGAATTTAATCCTTGCATCCACTGGGAGCCAATGGAGAGATTTCAGAGCTCGAGAGATGCGATCCCAGGGCTTGAGGCCAAGGAAAAGTCTTGCAGTCCTGTTCTGGATTAGTTGCAGAGGGTGGAAAGTAGAGGCCGGTAGATTTATTAAGAGAATGTTACAATAGTCCAACCTAGAGAGAACCAGAGCTTGGGAGACAGTGAGCTTCTGGAGGAAGGAGAGGAAGGGCAGAGTACCTCTGAGGAGGTGCAATAGGAAGTTTGACTTTTTAGAGACATCAGAGATGTGGGCGGAGAAGGAGAGTGTAGAATCAAGGATGACCCCGAGGTTTTGCTGGTGGGGGTAGGAGGAGGGCCAAGGGAGGCTGGCCAGAGAGTGAGGGGAAAGGATGGAGAAGGTGTGCCGATGAGGAGGATCTCAATCTTGCTGGCATTCAGACAAAGATCATTGGTGGAACACCAATCCTGAATGGCAGTAAGGCAATCGAGATGAGAGAGGGAGAGGAGGTGGCCGAGGGCAGCCTGCAGATGGGTTGAGTGTCATCAGCGTAGCACTGGAAATTTGAGCAAAAAATGGCAATGCGGTGGGCAAGAACTGCCAGGTATTGGTTGAAAAGCCAGGGCGAGAGGTTAGACCCCCGAGGAGCCCCACATGTAGAGAGGGAGTGAAACAATAGGAAGGACCCCAACATGACCTGGGAGGGTCGATCAGAGAGGAAAGAGGTCAGCCAGGCCAGAGCCTGATCGGTGATACCCAGGTTATCACGGAGACGGTTGAGCAGAATGATATGGTTGACTGTGTCAAAGGCAGAAGAGAGGTCGAATAGAATGAGGACAGAGGGAATGTTAGAATCAAGGTTAGAGAGCAGGTCTTCACGGATGTTCAGGAGAGCAGTTTCCGTGCTTCTGGAAGCTCTGAAGCCAGACTGGGGGTCATGGAGACAGCCAACAGAGTCACAATGCAGGTTAACCTGGGAGATGGCCACCTTTTCCAGGGGTTTGCCCAGAAAGGGAGTAATGGAGATTGGGCGATAGTTGGCTGGTCAGGAAGGATCAGTTGTGGGTTTCTAGAGAAGAGTATGCATAAGGGAGTGCTTCAGAGGGGAGTGGAAGGATCCTGAGGCAAAGGAGTGGTTGCAGAAATCGTCAAAGGCCAGAGCGAGGGTGTCAATGTGGTCCTTGATGGTTTTAGAGGAACAGTGATGAACCTGTTTTGGCAAGGCTTTCATAGATCGGACTTGTCTAGCGAACTCATCAGGAGAGAAAAGAGGAAAGGATGAGAAGGGGGGACGATCACCGCTGAGTGTGTGTGTGAATGCTGAAACCTAGGCTTTTTTCCCTCTTCCCGGAATCTCGCATCTAGGTGTTTTTGCTTTTTCTGCTGTAGGTTGAAACCTAGACTTTGTTCCCTCTTTCAGGAATCTTGCATCTAGCTGTTTTTGCTTTTTCTGCTCTATGTTGAAACCTAGGATTTTTCCCTCTTCCTGGAATCTCGCTTCTAGATGTTTTTTTTCTTTTTTATTCTGTATGTTGAAATCTAGGCGTTTGTCCCTCTTCCAGGGACCATGCATCTATGTGTTTTTGCTTTTTCTGCTGTATGTTGAAACCTAGGCTGTTTTCCCTGTTCCTGAAATCTCGCTTCTATGTGGGTTTTTTTTGTTGTAGGTTGTGACCTAGGCTTTCTTTTCCTTTATGCTGGACATTTGAATCTAGATGGTTGTATTGCTGTTGCATTGAAATAGCTTCTTGCTTCTCCCTCAGCCACTCTCAGGTCTCCCTTGTCCCTCCTGTCCCCTTCCCTCATTCTCTCCGTTTTCGCTCTCTAATTACATGAATAGCCCACTCTGTGAATATCTCATCCAAACAGGTGTTCCCCTGCTCCTCCAGAAATTTCATGGACAACATTGCCTCCATTGCTCCAACCTTGGCAGATTCTGCCATCACTCCTTGGCAATGGCTCCTTCCCGCTTCTCCCAAGCACTCCCTTGTGCACCATTTCCTCAAAGTGCAAGAGAACCCTTCACTTGCACTTAATGTACCCCTCTCCACCCTCCCGCCAGAGCTCTACCCTTCCTCCCCACCCTGCACAACCCCTAATCCCCTTCTCCCCTCACTTTGTTAATGCACTTGCATGTTCTGAATTGTCCCACTACCTAGTAGGATCGTTACTGTGTGTCTTCTCCCCTGTTCACCTCCAACCTTTCACTTCCCCTCCTCCCCCTCTCCGCTCTTTTCTGTTACTGCATTTACATGCTTCAATTTGTCTCACAACCTAGTAGTAATGCTGATTGTCTTCTCCCATTCTCACTCCAACCTACACTTCCCCTCCTCCCCTCATTTCTGTTACTGCACTTGCATGCTGCGAAATGTCTCACATCCAAGTTGGAAATTATTGTTCATCTTCGCCCCTGTTCACTCCCAACCTTTCACTTCCCCTCTCCCCTCTTTTTCTGTTACTGCACTTGCCCGCTCCAAAGTGTTGCATGTCATAATAGGAATGTTATTGTTTGCCTTCTTCCCTACTCACCCCCAACCTTTCACTTCCACTCCTCGTCCCTCCCCTCTTTTTGAGTTACTGCACTTGCACGCTCCGAATTGTCTCACGACCCAGTAGGACATTATTGTTTGTCATGTTCCCTTTGCATCCCAACCTTTCACTTCCCTCCTCCTCCCTCTGCTCTTTTTCTGTTACTGCACTTGCAAGATCTGAATGTCTCAAAACCTAGTAGGAACGTTATTGTTTGTTCTGCCCTGTACCCTCCCTCCCCACCCACTTGTCTTGCTGCACCTTGAACACCATTTGGCTGTATAGGCCACATTATAAATACCCCAATAATAAATAATAAATAAATAAATAAAATAACATAAATAACATAATTTGTGTTTTATGAGATGATTGTTTCCTGATTTTAGTTCTCTTTCCTTGATTGGAATCTCTGTTAATTAACTGTTTGCATTTGTGATATTCAACATTACAAGGCATTGTGCTAAAAATAAAGGAAGAATTCAGGGTGAAGACGGAGGGGGTGCTGAGGTCTCGTGTCCTCCTGGATAATGACATCATCTTGTGACTCCACATCACAAAGGCAGCACACTTGAGTTTTGGGCTTCCACCATACATTCCAATATGGTACCTAAATCCAAGTGTTTCAACTGAAGCAATCCAAGACTACAACTCCCAGAATTCAGAAGATTGCAGACTGGAAACAGTATGTCACGTTGACACAGAGTAACTAGCACTTCTCAGCAAGGGAGGAAGGAAAACATCCACCTTTGCCTGAGTCAGTCACCTGGCAGGCTTATTAGGCATTTAAGTGACTTTGTGCCCTCCATGCAGGGCCTTCAGAAGCATCAGTCAAGCATCAAACATGCAGATGAGTTTACAGACCCCATTCGAGGGGAAAAGGGAAAATATAACAGGTTCAACAAGTTTTGTGCAGTATACAAACATATTTCAGACAACATTGTTTTAAATATTTTGGAATGTTTTTTTTGTTTTCTCTATTAATAATAAAGTACTGACCTCTCTCACCAGTCCATTAACAAGAGTGTTACAGACTCCATCCATCACCAAAAGTCCTTCGATAAAAATATTGCATAATGTATCCCCTTCCGTGCATTACAAGGATATGGCAAGTCACTGAGGAGTTTCGTGAACAAATAGAGGAACGAAGCCGAAGGCCGAGTTCCTTTATAAGGTCATGGAACTCCAAGGTACGATATGATATGATAAGATATGGCATTTATAACGCGCCTCTACACAAGTGTTTCAAGGAGCGACTTGCAATATCTTCTTTTGCGAATGGTAAGGGGTATTTTATTCCTTGCAAAACATGGCCACACACTGTAATCCCATTTAATACCTGGCCTCTTGCTTAATACAATGTAAGAGATGCTCAAACAACGTAGCATATATTTAGATTTAAAAGAGCAAACATGCAGCTCTAAATGAGTAACATAAAAATAGCTCAAATGGTTTAATGAAATATAGTGAAACTGTCATTGTGTGCTTTAAAATATGCAATAACTTGCAGATCATTTCTCACAAGAGCTAAACTCCAGCGGTGCACACATGAAACATTCCAACCTAAAAATGTCCTTGTCAATTATGGACTGCAATCTGTCACAGAAAACGCCTCTTCGAGCAAGAAGTTTGAAAAGCTTTTCACGGCTTTAGCTCCAGTGACAGCTGATATTCTCTCTGCTGCCTCTCTAATTATGATGCAATTGTCCTATTACAATTAAGTTGTGATGTCACAACTGGACTCTCATAAGAAGATTGTTCTCAGGCTTGTATACAGCTATTGCAGGCTTCCATGTATTGTTACTTAGATACTCCCATGTCTCTCGCCATGCTTTGGGCCTCATCCCTCTTGATGAAGACTTTATTAAGAATGCTTTAATCCCGGGCAGCTTTCCCTATCCCGGGCAGCTTTCCCTATCCATTTCAAAGTCATCATTAGTCACCTGAAATAAGAGAATGGCATTCTAACCAACTGTGATAACTTGTTATAGCCGGGTTGTGAATTGTGAAGTTGTGACGTCACAATTCCTGCTGCTTGAGCCAGCACTGAGCAGATTCCTTTCTTCTAACATAGCTTCCTGTGACATTTTAATTCATAAGGAACAGATGATGGTAGGTTGTTTATTTTGTGCTTTCTTGGAGTTCAACACAGGACAGCAGGAATGTTTCTGCACGTTATCACTGTTATAAAATGAATCGTATTAAAGTGCCTAAATTATGTTCTTCAGATGATGAAGAGATTTTCAAAAAATTGCACTAACACAAGGTTGTTAGTGAAATATTTATGAACATTATTTATCAGTCAAATGATAATACCACAATGAGTTTGTGTGATATCACAGTATGTTGACTACTTCAACCAATTAACACAACACAATATAAACAGGACAATTGCACTACATATCCCAATAAAGCCTTCACGCCCTGTCTGGGGGTGGACATGGACATAGATGGCCTTCTAGCCCGAGCTTTGTTAGGCCCGAGCGAAGCAAGGGCCTCAGCTCGGGATGTGGCCTGTTAAAGCCCATGTCTGCCCCTCAGTCGTGGCGTGAAAGCTTATTGCACCCCAGGATTTACCGGGGTGAGGATAGTTTTTTTTCCCCCTTATCTTTAGAGGAGCAGGTAGGCACTATCATGCCAGTTCCCACCCCCTCATATTGGAACAGTCAGAGAAAAGCCATAGATGGGAACCCCTGCGTCGTTCCTATACTGCATCGAGTGTTGGGAGACGTTATGCACTCGGACAGCCGTACAGGATGTACCCTCACACTGAAAGTGTGGAAGGATGTTGCATGGAAAAATGTTGCCTGCTAAGATCTCAGAATGCATCAATGAATATTATGGACGGACCGTAAAGTGAAATCTGATGAATACAAAGTGAGGTCAAGAGGAAGATATATGAACCTTTGCAGAAACGATGTGAGAATACTAAGTAACAATGTAACTGAATCACTAAGAGTAACATGGTCTGGCTCCAAGCTATGTGAGGAATATGTTCAATTTATACCATCCCACTCAGGCCCTACGGTCGGAAGATAAATCTGTACGTATTATCCCCAGGACAAAATGTGTTTCTAGGGGAGATTGTTGATTCTCAGGCTGTGGTCCCTGATTGTGGATCCGTCTTCCCTTGAAACTAAGATAAATGGATTCTCTTTTAACATTCCAAGCAGGCTGAAAAACTCATCTTTTCAAATAACGTATTCTTTTGTTGTGACCTCAGTATTACTACTGTCATTTGATTGATCTTCACATTCTATTTGATGACACAGTCCATCTGCACCAGGATTCGATTTGGTTCATTGTGTGCGTGTTAAGACGTGCTTCAATCAACCAGTATATCAATGTACCTAAAGTTAAAGTAATCATGGATCTAAAGAAGATGAAGTTACTTACTGACCAATAACTGTAAATACGCAGTAACACACGGTAGAAAGAAAACATATAGAAGCTTGCTATAGAGGAATACATAACATAGGAAGGACAGCCGTATTAGGAAAATGGACGATGGCTCACATTGCACATAACCATCCTACCTGAGAGACAGGCAGTAGGAACAGGATACACAGGGAAACAGCATTGTGTGCAGAGCCGACAATGGGTCGAGGTTTGCCCCCGAGATAACAATGCTATTTTCAAAGGGTAAGCACATAGCACAAAGGGAGTACATGGATACGCTCTGAATGTGGGACATTCTTCATAGATGGAAGAAGATGGAAACATGTGAGAGCCAAAGTGTTGGTAAATTAGAAGTGTACAAAGTTCATATGAGAGAGAGTGAGCACGTCTCTAGAGGCCAAGAGGAGCAACAACACCCTGCATAATTGAACAAATACCAGTAAATGAAAGGCTATAATCGGATTTAGAAGTCGAAAACAAAGGCTATTCATTGGAGCCTTAATCTGAGATAGTGGTGTGCTCACAATCCCTTGAATGTTCCAGGACAGTGAGCAGACACAAGGTCAACTACAAACGGAATACTTTGGCTGATAGTCTACTGATGAGAGATGATGGACTAATTGGGAAAATGGGGAGAGGTCTGTTACGATTTAAACATCTAGGTTTTGTTTCCCCTATGTGCTGCAACAGGGCCAAAAGACCAAGGTTGGGATAGTATGCCAGCCGATCAGTGGGGTTGGGGGACAACCTAACATACAATGTTGTAGAAGCAATTCCACTGTTGTTATGTCCACTATAATCAGTACTATATGTATTTAGAGATATTTCAAGGAGTGCCCTACAGACAAGGGGCAGCCAATGATGCACTAATCCTTATATGTTCTATAAGTAGATATGTTCCCCTTAACTAATCCCATCCCCTGATAGGTTTTCTATTTTGCCACATAGAATGACGCAATAGATGACACATATTGGGGTATAAGACCTCAATGCAATCAAGTTTTTGAGAGTGCATGTATCAGTCTGATGTCTGCCAGCTACCCAGCTTTATGGAATTGATAATCAAGTAGTACATTGCCATATTCTTTGAGTCTGTCCAATTATTTGGTTTGAGATCATTACTATAATTTCATCCAGCACAGAAAACGGTTCACGGGGCTACAGCACACTTCTGACAGTAGATTAGCTCACTACAAGCCCATCTCCCGTTTGAGAAAAAAAAAGTAAAACAAATGTCTGCATCAATTGAAATGGAAAAGGGACTATTTCCCTTTTCAGATGACAGCAGCCATGGAAAACATGATCCAAAATGGCCGCTGTCATCAGAAATGGGACACAGTCCCTTTTCTATTTCAATGGTGCCCAGACGAGAGGAGCTCAGGGACCAAAGTACAAGGCTCCAGTATAGTACGTATGTGGGGGGGAAATTGGGTGATTTGCGGGGGTGGGGAGGAAACAGGAATAGTGAAATAATTAGCCCTGCCAACACGTGTTTCGACCCAATGGGTCTCTTCCAAGATATATACTAGATTTTGTTTTTAAATATACATCATGTGAGTCTCATGAATGATTTAAAACATACAGAAAGTTGATTCATTGTACTCTACTTGATTGTCTTGGCTGATTAATGCACTTGAGAAAGGATGAATTTATATTTTATACTGAAACACCAACTTGATTTTTCTTTCTGAGGAAAATCTCTGTCATGATCAATGTTTGTATATATGGATAGACCTTGGAGGTTGATGAAGGAGATTCAAATTAGTTCAAGTAATTAATATTGTTCCGCTATAAAAACTTGATTTCAAATTCTTTCACTGGGACCGCTTCCTTATAGGCTAAAGAAAACCATTGATAGTTGGCATTGTAATCACATTGTACTGAGATTTAATTCAAGTGAATATTGGGAAAACATTCACACCCAATTCATTCCGCTGTAAAGGAGTGGCATTCCACTGATTCTCTTTAGCCTATACCATATGTCAATATATGCCTTGAAAAGACCTTTCTATTAATACATGTGTTGGCTGGGCTCATTATTTCACTGTGACAGGGTTAGTCTTTCTGGATGAATTGTGCTTTGATGCAATCTGCAAACCTGTACTTCTTTTCAAACTACTGGCATAAGGTATTGTACCACCTTTTATAGGTGCACCTGCAGCAATTGCATTTCATAATGAATTACTATAATTTAACACCAATATGGCCAGCTAAACCAGGTGCATAATCATTCCAACTGTTGTTTCAATTACACATTTTCTTCATCCCTCTACACGCTACATATTGTTTGATTTTGTTTGATTTTTACATACAGATTGTACATTGATTATAACTATCAAGAAGTGGAAGATGACATGAATTAAGGGAGACACCAATGTGTAAAAAAAGGACATTTCACATCAATGTTCCGGTCAATGACCCAATGCTCCAACCACAAGGATGCCACACGACACTGCATTAATGATCCCTGTGCCTTTATAACAGACTAGGCTCTACTTTATCACATACATTAGATCAGCCTCATCCCTTGCATGTGACCTCCAATGGGGATGATGCTGTTATGGAACTCGTTCATCTCATCAGACAATTTAAATATGATGTTACGCCCTGTCCACGTCAGCACAATATGTAACACTGATGTTATATGCCCCATCCTTGTCACAGCAACCTTTAGTAAGGGCGTGCCCTGTCCCAATCATATGCATTTCAGGAGGCAACAGATTTCCGAAAGAAGCCCGGGACCACTGCTTGCATCCCTGCCACCAATGTGACTCCAAGACCTCTAGGCATGAAAAAGGCACTAGGAACAGCGTGCAACCTTTTCTCGTACCTGGAAGGTCGGCGATGTGACTGCACACTCCGGGGAGATTTTGTGGAACCCTGGGAAGAAGCAAAAAAATAAAAATAATTAACACTTCATATGTCTTTGTCACTTTTCCCAGCGTAAACACAGCCTGTCTTGCAAAACACAGCATCTAAATGAATTTGCAAAGAGCTGTCTATTTGAATTTCCCTTTTATCCAATGTGAAATTCACTGACGCGAGTCACTTATGTGGTATGCAAATCTTAGGAACAAAACCAAATGTAATCTCTGAACATTCAATGACAAATAAAAAGTGACATGGACCCTCCTCACATGAAACAGGGCATCTGCAACACCAATCCCTACTCACACTCACTTTGATTCGATGATTTCACACAGCCAATAACATTGATTATTTGCAAATCATGAAATCTCAAAAAAGATAGCTAATCAAATGTTGTTTGGCAAAGTGGACAAATTTCTTAGATTAAATTGAAGGGCCAAGTCAATAGAGAATTTGAAACATCACGGAGAACTGACAATAACCACAACGTACTGGTTTTGCCACCGGTAAATGTGGCTAAAGACCTGACCAGGGTGCACATGTTAGCAGACATTTCAACAAACTCAGGCCATCTACATCTCAGTTTCAGATCATCAAAAACAAATGTACTTTGTGAAGACCAAGAGCCCAGAATACAGTTATTGTTCCTTGGATCTAATTCAAAATAGAAATACTGATATATATGTGTAGAAATATGGTGACAAACAATGAGACACAAAGGAAACCCATTTACAGAATTAAACAGTGTTGACATTTCTTTAAAACAGCAGTGCAAAGAATAAGGTCACCAAACTGTGAGTAGATTTTGACCCCAAAATGTATATAGCAGGGCAATCAGTGAATTACTTCTTTAAACAGATTACCTGCACCAGTCAGCACATGCATACATTCAACCTCACAATGTGAACATTTATTTGATCCCCAAAAGGACAGATGAAGATTATTTGGACCTAAACAGTGAACAGAACATTTTACATTTCAATGTGATCCAACAGTGCCCAAATAAAACTGATCTCCTACTTATTCCCCCGATTGATCTGCTCTTACAGCTTGCAATTTTCTGTGACTCAAAAATGCGTATACTTCTCCAACCCAGCAGCATGTGTATTACTGAGACAATTAGTGGATAGACTACAGGGATCTTAAAGCTTGCCGGCTGGTGTAACCTGACAGCAAGCATGCAGTGTTCAAACACAAGCCCCAGAAAGATACATGGAGAAGCTAGATACATTGATAGAGGAATGCCTTTTCAATAGGCTTCTAGAGTGATGTCTGCAAAAAGTGATTAGTGTGCCAATATGGGTAAAAGATGCTTCCAGACAATGGCAAAGAATGTCATCATTCTTTGCCTCCGAATACAGGCACATAGTCTTGGATATTTGCCTGGGACTCACATCTAATTCAAGACGCTCTCTCCTTATCTTAGAGAGGACAAATATCAGCACATGGGAGTCAGGGATAACGATGATGTTGCATTTAATTCTAATAATCAGGGATAGATACATTGAAAAACTGAGTTCACGACACTTGAAGGTCTAGAAAGCTGATCACATGAGAATTTCATATCAGTTAACATAATCATGTTTAAGAAAAAGGATATCTAAGTTGCAACAGGTTGTTAAATGAGACTGATATGTATGTTGTAAAGTTTGAAGGAACCTACTATCACCCCTAAGTAAAACACATTTGGGCACACATATTAAATAGATTGATGATCTATTTAATTTGCACATTGAGGATAATTATCCAACTCGTCAATCAAATGGTTTTGGGCTTCAAATACCTTTAAGCCATATCCAATTCCTTATCTAAGATACAACCACGCTACTCACAAAGATATGTTCGGAAAGAATGATGAACATTATCTTACCCCTCACTATGCATGTCAATGTTCCACTTCAACAAATCGGGACAATAACCAATTTAAGGAAACTACTCACTGCAGCTGTGTGGAGTTTCACTGTAAAAAATTGTGATCAATAAAGAAAATTCTCCAAATCATTATCAAAACACTTTGAGAACAATAGGAAGACGATTCCTTCATCATTGAGATGCATTGGAACCCATAAAACACACAACCATAACAAAGGTTATGGTCCAATGCCTCAGGAAACACATTTGAAAAAATAAAATATATGAAGCAGTTCCTCACGGAAAAACACATTTAGCACAATAGAGGGTGTGATACAGCTGCTCCCCTAAACACATTTGAAACATTAAACCATATGTTCAACCCCTCAACAAACCACATTGGAAACAATAACATAGATGACCCAAATCCTCAAAGAAAGACACTGCAAAAAATAAAGCACATGACCCAAAACCTCACAGAAAACCATTGGGGACAACAACGGACATAAGAAAGCTCATCAAAGAAAAACACTGGAAACAACAAAACACCTGACCCAACTCCTCACTGAAACACAATGGGAACATTGAAGGACATGACCCAATTACTCGCATAATCGCAATGAGAAAAGTAAAGTATATCATGCAACTGTTCAATAAATGACATTGGAAACAAAAATGCACAAGACCTACATTTAACCATTGCATTCCAAAGCCATTCCCACTGGACTATGGATTTCCAGTTCCTGCAATCTGGCTGCTGATGGCTAACTGATTTAGCCATTGCATTCTAAAGCCATTCACACTGGATTATGGATTTCCAGTTCCTGCAAGCTGGCCGCTGATGGCTAACTGGATTTAGCCATTGCATTCTAAAGCCATTCCCACTGGATTATGGATTTCCACTTTCTGCAATCTGGCCCCTGATGGCTAAACTGGAATTAGCCATTGGTTCCATAGCCATTCCCACTGGATTATGGATTTCCACTTTCTGCAATCTGGCCGCTGATGGCTAACTGGATTTAGCCATTGCATTCTAAAGCCATTCACACTGGATTATGGATTTCCAGTTCCTGCAAGATGGCCGCTGATGGCTAACTGGATTTAGCCATTGCATTCTAAAGCCATTCACACTGGATTATGGATTTCCAGTTTCTGCAATCTGGCCCCTGATGGCTAAACTGGATATAGCCATTGGTTCCATAGCCATTCCCACTGAACTATGGATTTCCAGTTCATGCAATCTGGCCCCTGATGGCTAAACTGGAATTAGCCATTGGTTCCATAGCCATTCCCACTGGACTATGGATTTCCAGTTCCTGCAATCTGGCCCCTGATGGCTAAACTGGAATTAGCCATTGCATTCTATAGCCATTCCCACAGGACTGTGGATTTCCAGCTCCTGCAATCTGGCCCCTCATGGCTAAACTGGAATTAGCCATTGCATTCTATAGCCATTCCCACAGGACTATGGATTTCCATTTGATCACAGGCACTAGTAATTTAAATTAATTCCCATCTACTGACATGTCTGGTGCAGAAGGTGAGGATGGTGGACACAGTAATTTTTTCTGTATACACGTTTCTATTGGGCTGAAACCATTACGAAAACCCACACGGCATAGCAACATTGTTGGGGACAATGACTACATGAGTGTGACGTCTCATCTATCCTCTTGCCCTGCGAAAGAGGGGCTTAACTTGCACAATAGCAGCATTCATGTATTCATTGATTTTGTCATGCGTTATAGCGCCTTTCACCATAATCATGGACCTAACATGCTTTTGGTTGAACGTCCTTGAGGGACCGGAGTCCAAGCATAGTGAATTGCTCCCACCTGTTGGTGAGACAAGTCTCTAATGCTCGTGATCCCACAGCATGCACAAGCATACATATACACATTAGTGTTGCCTTCATAAACAGAGGCACAATAATGTGGTATCACTACATATTATCCCCACCAACAATATCGCCGTGTATATGGTCGTCTGGAACGGCCATAGGCAATATTTTATGGGGGGGTGTAATTTTTGGGTTTTTTGGAAGCGTGGGTTGCCGGGGTGTCCCCCGCTTCTTTAAAAATAATGCACGGGTTGCAGGTTGCATGCCTTAATATCACCGCAAAAATATGGCCACATCTTTGTATGGTGATATTGTTGCGGGGATATTAACACATGGAACCAATAATGTTCAGGTCTATTGAACCACGGGCACAACTGTTTCGTGGATATAAAACAAATGTATTTATATGCCATAAAAGATTGGACTGTGTGGTGCTTGTTTATGGTGGCGTGACACGTCAGAAGAATCCTGTTTACACTTTGTAAACAGTTATGGTCACATGATCCTTCTTAGACCTAATCTACAACTGGTGAACGTGTTAACACTACAGTGCTGCTGCAAGGCGTCCTTACAATGAAAACAGGAAGGTTGCTGGTACCATCCCAAGCACAGCATTCCTTCAAGGGACTTTGATATTGCAGGCTGCGTTCTGAATTGAGAGCACTCATAATAATTTCTTTCTCCCCATGTGCAACGAGCCAACACAAGCGCTTGCTGGTCACAGCTACACCAGCTGAGAAAAACAAGACTGCCTCCTGACTGCGGTGGATACAGTGGCAGAAAACAACAACATCCAGCTTCTGGAATCTTCCCTGATGAAGAGTTCATGAACGCATATTAGTCAGAGGTGCCGTGTCAGCGGGTGCTCTGGTGCCTGGCCACCTGCCAAAAAAGGAGTTTGCGGCCAATCACTGTCCTGGCACCTAAGACATCAAAACAATATGGACAACGCTGTGGTATAATAAACACACGTGTAACATCTCACAATAAAAAGCCCCGAATGTAGATTCTAGCTGTTGGCCTTAGAAGACGGGTCATAAAGACCTTGCCACGGGGTGTCATATATGCCATTGATAACACAAAAACTCCCAAAGACATTTCAAGGGGACTGCTGTGATGGAAACAATCTCTAAGGCCTGTCTCTCTCAACTGCATCACTCTCCAGCTCACCGCCTACGGAATGGTAACCCCTACTTTTTGTCTTTCTCGATGTGAAAGCCTAAGGGCATCTGCCTTAACTATTTAACTTCCTCGGGGACCTCCTGGGTGCAACCTACGCTACTTCCCAGATTCCGTCCAAGTGTTCTGGGAGTGCCTTCCAAACGATCAAGCCCCACACTCTCTCCTCCCTTCCATGCCCTAATATCTCTATCACGATATCCTTCTGTCACCACTCTCTATTTCTTCTTCTACTCTCCTCCCTTCAACTCCACCATGTTCTCTCCTCTCGCTACCATCTTCATCCCCTCTCCCTCCAATGTTTCTCTTTCTCCTATCTACCACCACCCTCCAATCTTACTTCTTCCAACACACTTTCGTTCAACTCTCCCCTCTCTGCACTAATACTATACACTCCCCTCTCCATCCCACTACTCCTCTCCCCTCACTACTCTCCTTTCTCCACAACACTACTGCGCCCCACTCCATTACTGCTCTCTCCTCTTCACTACCACTATCGCCTCTGCACACTACCATTACTCCACCCACCTTTCCCTTACCCTCTGTTTACTCCCTCAGTCACCCCTCATTATCTCCCTTCTCTTCCACTACCCCTCTCACTCACACACATTACATGCACAAACACAACACAGTATCACTTTCTCTCACCAACCAATACCTAGCTGTCTCTGCTAATTGACCCCACCCTTCGTTCTACTATCTTTCCTCCTTCTGGTATCTTGGTCTGCCACATCTTCCTCCTCTGACCTCATCCAAACAACCCACACCTTCCTGTTTCCTGTCTCTGGTGGTATCCCCCCACCTTCTCCCTTTGGTCTTACCCTACTGGTTCCCTGGGACAATCCTGCTTGCTCTTCCCCGCCCTGCAGGTATTAAAAGCAGGTGGCTGTGCCTGACACTTTTCTGCTCACGTGTCTGTCGGCTTTTGTCAGTGGTGACCGCTCTGAACAATGTCCAAGTTTGTGGCCTGAAGCTGCTCAGGTGCAAGTCTATATCAAAAAAGTGGTCTGGTCTGAATAGTGTTCAGGTTCGTGTCAGGGAGCCACTCAGCAGGTACGCTGCAGGTGAGTCTGTGTTAGATGGCGGTGCATAGCGATCTGGGCTGCCCATCGTTAGATTTGTTGCTGCTGCATCTCTCACAGATTCCCTCTCTCTATGGTGCCGGTGGAGAGACCCCTGTAGGAGGCATCTACTTGGCGACTCTGATGGGATGTCTTATTGCCCGGTAAATTCTAAAGTTGGACATCAGTAGTGATGTTGGTTGTGGACGGACTAAGCTGAGAATGTTACTTTGACCTGGCTATTAGTATAGAGGTGGAGTTAGAGGATCCCTGCACTCCTCTAACTCCAACTCTTTGACTGGCAAACACATTTCCAAGCAGAGAGTGGGAGCAGGTCTCTCTCCTTGGCTGGCGCCTCCCTTTGGAAAAGCCTCTGCCCCCCTCGTACTGGAGCTGACCTGCTTACGTTCCGGGAATGGCTAAAAACTCTGCTGTTCTCTAGCTCTTTCCCTTCCCTGTTAATCACCCCACTGCCTCTGTGACTGGTGGCCTGATTCTCATGAAACTCACAGGATCCCAGGCCCGTCTTCCCAGTCGATATCAGCACCTTACACCCCACTGCACTGCCCATGCGGGCCCTTGCTTTGCGGCTCTGCATCCCACACTTGGGAGTCGCC
This sequence comes from Ambystoma mexicanum, assembly GCA_002915635.3. Classification (NCBI taxonomy): domain Eukaryota; kingdom Metazoa; phylum Chordata; class Amphibia; order Caudata; family Ambystomatidae; genus Ambystoma; species Ambystoma mexicanum. The sequence goes on from CM030321.1 coordinate 886,251,914, forward strand.
TGCTCTATCACTTGCTGAGATTCTCCTCCTTGGCTCCCCTTAGCACTTCGCTCCCGAGCCCGCCACCAGCATTTATCCACTCCCCTGTGCCCATCCACCTCCTGCACTTGCACGTCTGAATGCCACAAGACGTAGTAGGACCAGGAGTATATTTAACTGTTTTTGCCATTGTTATTATTTCCTCTGTTCCCTTCCCATTCAGCCATGTGGCGCTTTGAAACAATTCTGTTGAATAAAGTGCCTAAAAAATGCTCAATTAAATAAATAAAGTAAACAAAGATGGCAAAGTTCTGCAATAACTCATTGGCATATCTGTGCTACCATGGGCACAACAATAATCACAATGCACAGTTAGCTGTTAAACAATCAGCATCTTTCCTAGCGACTCCTTTTGCGGCCCCAACAATGCACACCTCAATTAAACCTCACACTATGTTCAAGTGAACAGTAGAGATTAGTTTGGCCCACACAGTGAGCACGTTTGTCTTGCAGCACATTGTGCAGTTTAGTTTGGCTCTACAGTGTCCAAATAGAACAGTTCTCCTACTTTTTTTTCGATTACTCTGCTTGTAAACTTCCAAGGCTCAAAAATGTGAATATTACTCCATCCCAAAAACATGCATACTACTGCAACCATTGCTGCAACGACTATGGTGACCCAAAAGAATGCAGACTACTGCAACCAAACAGCCGGCATATTATGGTGACCTAAAAGTGGGCAGACAAAAGCGTGAAGGGTTCCAGAGTGAAGACTACTGTGACCCCTACAGTGTGCAGGCTACTGTGACCCAATAGTGTGCAAACAATAGCAACCCAATATCATTCAGATATGCGACTGGACAGCATAGACAGTCGCAGATTAGAGATCAAGTGACCTAACAGTACACAGACTACTCAAACCCAATAATGAACAGATGGCTGTGACCTATCAATGCAGACACAGTGTTCAGGCCAGTGAAACTCACACCATGGGCCCAAAACATCCATAACAATGAATACGTGCTTAATGCACATTCGGCTGCAACTAAAATACTGAATCCCATTATACCGAAAAAGGAGAGCGAGATTTGTGGGGGTGTCCCCTGCTCCCCTTGTTCAACATAATGGGTTCAGTGGTTGCCAGGCATCACCAGCTTCCATTACATGGGTAGTGGGGGACAATAATGTAAAAATACATTTCTTTTAAAAAGGACCCTGCTGCGCCACTTCCAACGAGAACTGACGTCACAGGGATATAGAGGAGTCCGCGGCACACACAGAAGTGCGCTGTTGCCGAAATTGAAGTTGGGACATAAAGGGGAAGCGAGCATGGGGATGTGGGAAAAAGTGATCTATGTGATCACTGCGCCTCGCCATTTTTGTATTAGTTTTCTTAGTCAGAATTTTCGGCGGAGCAGTGATCACATCGATCCACGATTCACCAGTGCATAGACTTCTGCGTCCGAATGGTGTGCAGAATGATGTGACCCAGTCACTTGATGAGCCTGCCGTCGGCATGCGGAATGCTCATTGAAAGGACAAGTGTCGAATTGGGGTTCCTTGCCATGGTCTATGTGTTGGACATAAGCTCAGCTGAGAATTTTGGCTGGAACATGATGGAGCTGTGCTCCAGAATACTGTGCCTTGTCGGACCGCTATTCCTGGGTCCAAACACCCCATGCTGTATGAGGACGGGTAAGACTGGCACCAAGAAGGAGCCTCTCCTTGCAGCTGCAATAGCTGCCGATCTCTGGAACATTCGCTCTTGGTGCCACACTTGCGAAAAGTAAGCTGAAGCAGAGCGGCTTGCCTGCAGCCGTAAACTCGTTGGGCTCATGATATGACATGACATGGCATTTATAATGCACCTGTACACAAGTGTTTCTCATAGGTAGCCACCGGGCCAGCGCTCAGGCCTGATCACTTGTTTGCCATCATTCTACACCAAGTTCTGCCCCTAAGCTCTGCCTGCATCGCTCTGACCACATGCCCATCCCTGCAGGAAGGAGGGTGGGCAGAGTACATGCTGTCCCGTCCCAGCACTGTCTGTGCTGGGTGGTGGCTCAGAAGTCCAGCTTTAAGAAGCATCGCTTTAATCAGCAAAGGAAAAAGAGGGTCTTAAACTGGATCCACTGAGTAGTAGCAATCCAGGAGAAACATACCAAGCAAGAGACACACCAGAACATATTGGGTTTTCTGCATTTATCTAAGTCTTCCAAACCTAATATCTCAGGTTCACTGGTCAACTGTCAGAAAGACAGTCATTTTTGACCACTTTGTAATCGATTTCTTCATCGATTTCTTCATCTCAATTTAAAAGCATTCCCCACAGAGCCAATTCGAAGCAGCACAGAGTCAAAGGCTGGTCTGAAAAATAAGCAGCCAGTCCTGGGTGATGCCACTGGTCAAAGGGTTCTCATTCAAGCCCATGAGGTGCGATAGCTCAGTGGGTTGATTCACACGTTTCAGGAATATGCCTGCAACCTACAGGTCATAATCGAAGTGGAGCCGACTCAGCCTTTCTCAATTGTGAGGTGAACACAATCAGTCATTGCACCGGCTAGCACTTAACTGCACTGCACTGCTGCATGTTCCAAACCCTGAGAAATAAATGCAGACACAGCTTGGCATGGCATTTACTGAGTCTTGGTTCTAGACATGTCAGTCAACCTTTCCACTTGGAACATTGATTCAGGACAACGATCGTGTCATGGAAAGGGGGGCGGGAGGGGTGTTGGTCTTCTAGTTAAACAAGCACACCCCTCTGCACAGGTGTGGCACCTTCAGAACACTTACACGTGAAGTTCATTTAAAGTTTGAGATGCTTGCTTTTTAAGTTTTGCGACCCATGCCACGTACTGTTGAGCCTAGGAACACGGTCAGGGTCTGCAACAGTCTACTTACGAACATACTAATCATAACAGCCGTAATGAATGGGACGGATGCTTGCGCAATGCACACAGTGGCCCCAAAAGATATCTTTTGCTTGATTACAGTTTTGTGTACTACAGTAGTAAAATCTTTACAACACCCCAAGCACACTCGTGTTTGTCTCTCCGCAGTATCACACACACACGCCCCCACGACCTGTGTGCAGGACTCAAAGAAAGTCCTGCATAATTAGTAGGTTTTTAAGTCATCTGACTGGTTCCCTTAAGAATACAGGGTTTGCCCTGGTTTTACCCTTTGGTGCATATTTTGCTGTTTATAAAAGATGGCTTGAAAAGTCCACAAACCATAGTAAGGCACGCACATAAATGTACACATGCTTACATAGTAAGGTGGGCACACAGATATATAACATTTATATATATGTGTGCGTACCTTATGGAACGTGTACTTTTCAAGCCATCTTTTAAAAATATTTCTATGTTTATAAAATATGGCTTGAAAAGTGCACACTTTAATCCATCTTTTATAAAGCTTTGCCGACGGACAACGCCCGAGGCGTCTTTGTCTGTCAGCAAAGCTTTATAAAAGATGGATTGAATTGTGTACTTTTCAAGCCATCTTTTATGAACCTGAACTATGTCGAGGAGTCTACACGTTCGCCGAGGGTTAAAGACGCCTCGACGACCTGGGGAAACAAAGGGACAGCACAATATTACAGTTTCCTGCACCCCACTGTAACTATGATTGCTGTAGCCCACAGGGCCAATTTGAAGGTTGGAGCAATCCTTCATAATTAACTACCTCTCAAGGGCATACTGTTGGCTGTATCCCAGTTGCCCACTGTTATTGCAGGACATAATTATACTGTTTATTTTGGCACCGTTGCAGATTATGCTCTGTGCCTGTAGACCAGCGGTCTGTAATCTGTTGTTTTCCAGATAACTTGGGACTACAACTCCCATGATCCCTCACTATTCAATATGCTTGACAGGGATGATGGGAATTGTATTTCAAAACCTATGTAGTGCTAAAGGTTGCAGACCACTTGTGTGGACTATGTAATGCAGTCCTTTATCACACTGTTTACTGCAGTAGATCAGTAAAGTGTTCACTGCTTCTCACTGCCTACTGCATCCCATTAACTTCCGGCCTAATTCAGCAAAGAAATATAGTCTGTTTACATTAGTACAATTCCATCATTTCTACTGTGGCACGTCAGTATCATGGGTACTACCGCCCAAAGTAGAGTGTTTTATGCAGCCCAATAAGTTACACTGTTTATTGCTACACACTATTTACTGAAGGTTCTCAATATATGTTTTGCTGACTCAATAGTAACTCATTACAGCAGCACAACTGAGGACTCCTTGCTGTGGGACAAGCATGCAGTGTCAACTGCAACCAGCAGGGCCCTGTTTACTGCTACTTACTGCAGCCAATGAATACACTGCATACTTCAGAAAAGAAGTGAACTGCTTAAAGCAGCATCACTTTTCAATGTCTACTCTGGAGCAATAGTTTCCTGTTTCCTGCAGCCTGTTATTGTAACGTCCTTTTTGGCATATTAATATCTTCATAATTCATGCAAGATTTGGTAAGTTCACTTGCATCCCGATTATGAAATTTTACCAGCAAAAGGTAATACCTGTTCTTATATATGGTATGGAATCTATACTCCCACGAACTCTTAAATTCTGGAATAGTATAGAAGCAAAATTTTGGAAATGTGTATTTGGTCTCCCCAAGTCCACACCGAACATGTTACTGAGGTTTGAACTTGGCCTGCTGTCTATACATGCTCAAGTCACATGGAAAATGTGCACTCTTCTAAGAAAATGTCTTATGGGGATAAACAAGAGAAATAGTCTTGCCATCTTAGCAAATTACCTTTTATTCTCCACTCATTTATTCCCACAAAAATGGAGAACACATGTCGTGAATGCCCTTGTTGAAGCACATATATCAATTGATTTATTGATTGCAAATCCAAATCGAGCAAAGACTAAAATGTATCAGACCGATTGGATAATCACTCAAGAAAAATGCCTAAGATTGAAAGACTTTAACAGATCTCTCTTTGGTCACAAAGAATTTGGTAGTATGGCTCAATATCTTACTAAATGTCCATCCGTAAATTTAAGAACAAAAATCTTGCGCCTGCGATTTAACTTATGGCCAGTCCACGAAATTTTGGTAAGACGTGGTGTGATCACAGAGAAGCAGAGCCATTGTCGGTTTTGTAATGATAAAACAGAAACGCTTGCTCACATCATTGTCCAATGTAATGCCTTTGTTTCACATCGATTTAAACTAATGAAAGAATTGACACGAGAACATCTTAGTCGATCCTATGATGAAATATGGTATGAAATTTTCAGTGCAAGAAAAATATCGATCATCATTGCTGCTATACAATTACTTGACATAGCATTTCCTTATGCAAAAAGAAATTTCTAAAAAGCTGTATCTTTTAATATCTGAAAAAAAAAACAAAAAAAAAAAAGAGAGAAAAATATCTATTTGTAATTTTAAAGTTTATGTTGTTTCCTTCTTATATGTTATAACTAAATGTTGATTTTATCTGCCTATTTATAAAAAAATGAAAATTTGTAAAGTTGTAATAACAACTAAATCAAATAAAAAAAAAAAAAAAAAAAAAAAAAAATATTAATATCTTCTCTCCTGCAAGTTTTATTCACTTTGAGACCACTACGGTGGGGAAATGGTGCAGTAAAACAACTCATTAATGAAATGATTGATCAATTAATGAATTGATTATTACAAGTTAGGACATACTGTTTACAGTGTGTAATGTGGTTGCCATGGGCACCAGCGCGAGTAAAGAATAATTATTTCCAAGAGAACATCCATGGCCGTCTTATACAGTGGCTCTGGATAATGGGCTTATAGAGTAGAAAAAGGGACCCACAGCGACAGGGCCAGGTAATGCACCTATATGGAAGGGGACAAACAATGCATTGCACTTAAAATGCACCTTTGGAAAATCACGCTGATCATCCTGCAGGAGGACAACCAGGTACCCGGACTCCTCCCTTGCGGCTGGGATGGCAGGTAACTCTAAACCACAAGATGATGGGCCAGGCCACCACATGTAATCATGAAATGGAGTCCTTGTGTTCGCCCTAGAATCAATAGGAATGGCAATATTGCACTCTAAGAACCACTCAGAGGGCGAGCGGCAGGGGCGTTGCTAGGGGGGCGGCTAAGGGGGCTATAGCCCCTGATCTTTTAGTTGTAGCCCTAGATAGAATCTCAAGAGCTACAGCCAAAAGACTAGCTAGCCCCCATTCCCAACAGTTCCGACATCAGCTTAGCCCTGGGTCTTTCCCAGACCTAGCAACTCCCCTGGAGAGTAGTATGCCTTCACTTTGCACTTGGATCTTCTGTGAAACGTAGCACTGCTACTTGTACATAGATGGAACCCAAGATATAGACAGTTAACCCATTTCTTCCCCTTGCGCAACGCACCATCGCAATTTTTCGGAAGGCAAGGTCTCACTCCACACACCCTGCACACGCATATAAAAGAAACACTATGGCACATCACGTCTGCCATAACAATGAAGGTACTTTTAATGACAATAATTTCAAGTGCAGCTTCCCACAGAACACTCTATCTCTTTAAACACAACCCCTCCACCCCTTCCTTAAGTCCATAGTATGTCTCCACTGCAGCCTAACACACTCCATTCAGACATGGGTGACAACCAGGGTCCTGGCCACCCTCGCATAACTTTAATGGCTGAAAAGCACACACGCATAATAGCACCTCCCAAACTCTCCCAAATTGTGGATTGCGGTTCCTCCGAGGACATTCAACCAAAAGCCTGTTGGGACCATGATTATGGTGAAAGGCGCTATACGAATTACACACTCAATGAATGCATGCATGCATGCATGACTGAATGAACATAGCACAGAGTCTGGCACAGGGAAACAGAGCATCATATGCACATGCTACATCAGCCGGCATGTGGGGCTACCCAAGGGACACACATGTTGCTGGGATGGTTTGGACTGGTTCCTGTATGCATGCATTCTCAAATGCAGCTGGATTGGTTTTGCCAACGTAGCTGTGTCCCTGACTATAGGATGTTGCACAGTACTGCACCACTTGCTGGAGCCAATATGGGCACATATTAATAGTGTTGGGCAATAGGAAGTTCCTGAACCAAACAGTGCCCAACTTTCACTGCACCTTTAGTACAGACTACACCATAAATAAGTGACTGTGCCCACTTCACATTGAACTGACATTCACAGTGTTCGATTCACACTGCTGCATGCGTGTTCATTTTACATGTCTGTACTGCTCTCGCACAACGCGCCTCCAGAAGAGAGAGACTCAGCGCTACCAAACACCACTGCGGTCCATGGAACTGACTCACACCACAACACACATGTTGAAGGGCATCATAATTGAAACCTGGGCATCCTTCTTGGCGCTTTCTCTCCGGGGTTTGTCCCAAGCATGCACTTTCAATTACTTTGTGTGCGGTTCTTGGCCTGCACCTGTTACATATTTTGCTAGGGTATGTTATGCGGCGTATTCACGAAGCTTAATATCTATCATTTACATGGCCTCTGGCAGCTGACTTTGATTGGACGGCATAGCAGCATGCTCTCTGCTGATTGGTTGTTACCTTAATGGCATGCCACAGAGACAGTAGAACTGCGCTCTTCCCCCACAGTCTAATCTTATGGAAGAAATTTGTGTAAGGTGTGTATGTTTCACTCCTGCAACTCTCAAAATTGCAAAATATCAAACATGAGGTGCGCGGGACACCCCCGCAGCCCCGTCTCGAGGGTTGGTAAGTTGCAATATATGCAACCAATTGCCCCATTGGCCAAATCAGCGATGCCAAATTCGATAAATGTGGTCATTAGGTCAATTGTTTTAGGTCAAATAGGCTAATGCTGTGATTCAAAGCAGCTTTGGGGTGCAGAGGTGGGGCAGTCGCAGTTTTAAGGCAGAGGGAGGACAGAGCTAGTTGTGGGATTGTATTGCAATTGATGTCCTTGTGAGTAAGTGGTGGTCAGGGATATTAGTGGCATAGATGCCAATATTATCCATTCCATTTGGAAGACAATGGTCCAGTCCTCTTTTTAAATGTGCATTCTGAGACATGTGGTCTTGAATTTCCCCATTGCAAATTCATTACTACAAGTCCCAGAATGCACAGTGAAAACCAGGCGTGGAGTAGTGTCTTCTGAATAGAATGGGCAATGTTGGCATGTATGTAGTTGGGCTGGATGGTGAGTGGTATAAGGAGCAAGAGGTGTGTGTGTGTGTTGTGTGTGTGCGTGTGTGTGTGCGTGTGCGCGTGCGCATGCGCGTGCGTGTGCGTGTGTGTGTGTGGCAGAGTATGATGACGATAGCTATATACTAAGCCCTCGCTATTCTTGTCATTCAAGCCAAGCTGAATCACTTTGGGCTTCCTGGGAGTGGTGGTTGCGAGTGGTTCCTTTTTTGCCTTGAAAATGAGGAAACAGAGGAAGATGTGTGAGAGTGAGTGATTGGTGTGGTGAAATGGAATGTCATGGTGAGATGGGAGTGGAGCATGACAGGGGCTGGGGTGACAGCAGTATTCCATGTAAAGCACATACTGGTCAGGTGAGAGTTGGTGAAATCTGGTGTAGGAGGAGGAGGTGATGTTTTTTGCAATGGAACGAGATGCTGTTGTCTGGTGTGTTGGCGCTGACACAAGGATATACTTGACAGTGAAAAGCATCCTCAGAATATGTTATTTGTGGGCAGGTCAATGTGGTATTCCAAACATGTTTTGGTAGGTCACGTTACGTATTGAAGATCAGTTTAGCGGCGTGTGAGGTGCCAGTAACTGTTCCAGCCTGCCCATATCTATCTGGTGGGTTTGAGCTGTGGTTCTTCGTGTACCCAGATTGTTGGCTGTCATTTGTGGTGTCAGGTCAACGTGTGGTGCTATTTGGACCGGCCATGTGGTGACGTGGGACGTGAGTTTATAAGTGAGATTTCAGTGTGTGACTGGTGCTTGCGTTGGTGGTGTCTTTGGAAGTCAGTAGCATGCAGTTGGTCTGGGATGGTGGTGTGGTAGGCTTGACTTGCTATGCAAGAGATCTGTCTGGCGAGTGAGGGTTGTGGTAATGTGCTTATCCCGGTATCTGGTAATATTATCCCCACAAATAATATTGCCATATATATGGTCGCAGGGAAAGGCCATAAGCAACATTATCTGTGGGAATAATTTAAGGGATACATGGGAGCGTGGGTTGCGGGGGTGACCCAGCTCAGTTTAAAAACATAGGGGGATTACGGGGGTGTCCCTCGCAGGTTTTCATGGGTTAATATTGCCGCATAAAACTGCGCCGTTCTTGTATGGCGATATTTTTGCAGGGATATTAACACATGGAACCATTATACCTATGGTGTCGTACTTGTCCGACTTATCAAATGGTTCATTGGGTTGCTGCAAATGCTGTCATTGCTGGGTGGAGATGTGAATGAAAGGTGAAAGGGGTGACGTGGCAAGTATTCTGTACCCTCCCGAATACTCCTTGGTAGTGGATGCCCGGCATAAAGAGTGGCACAAGGTTCCAGTGTTTGGAAATTAGGACTTGGACTAGGCCGCTTGTTCCTCCATATTACTGCACATTCAGATAACAGATTGGGTAGACAAGCTGACATATGCCTTCAAAGGCACAGATATTTCAGTGGAAGTTCGCTCTCTAGTCTAATTGTGTGTTTTTTGTCCAATTAAAGAAGTGGGACATAGAGCAATCCCACACACGCATCTCAACCAATCAGGAAGCCAGATGTTTCCATGCTCTACTTAGCCTATTTCAGCCAATCAGAATATGCAGTACATTTCAGTTTCCCGTCTGGTCAAAATGTTAATGAGACGGGCAGCTTCAGCGCCGGGGGGGGGGGGGCATTGCAGGTGGTACACTGTTCTTTCGTTGAAGTCCATTGCGGAAGTTTAAGAGGCAAAATCTGCCTTGCCCAATGGGTTTTTCCCCCGCCCGTTGCTAGGACACTGGAGGTCTTGCCACATATTCACTTCTAACGGAATGAGGGTTTTGTAAGGAAGAGAGATTGTCCCGGTCTGGGGGTTGGATTGGTACTGAGTTATGTTTTTCGGTGGAATCCAGAGCCATGAGTCCTATTACCCACTGTGCATGATAGATAGGCCCTTGAACCTTATTTGTTTCTTGACTGGAGGGCAGTGTAGTTAATGTAGGGCAGCCAACAGCCACTAGGTGGATGGTAACGCAAGTCGTCTGGCCTTTGCATTTTGGGCCATCAAGTGTCTCATTGAGGCATATGGAGAAGGTTTAAGTATGTAAAAGGAGTTGAGTTAGTCTAGTCTTGAAAGCGATCATAAGCTGGACTTGGATGCAAATAAAAGGAGGATTTTGTGGAGAGAATCTGGAGGGGAAATAAGCAGGTTTTGAATTTGATGAACACCTGGGGTTGAAGGGAGGGGACACTGTCCATGTTTACGGTCATGTTAATGACCATCTTGGCTGGAGTTGGTCCGGAGCCGAGACTACTAACCAGGTTGTCGGGGTGGAAGGACTGCACTGATGAATCTGTTGAAAGAGTGTGATTAATGGAACCCAACTCACATTTTCTGTAATACTTTTTAGGTGCTGTTTGTAGATAATCTTATCTTATTTGAGACAATGTGGGTTCCAGGATGCCAGTTGATTATGTGAGTTCTGCCAGAGGGTGTATGAGCCACATGGATGGAGGAAGCTTGAGGGTTCAGTCGAGTGCCGAGACGGTTTCCGAAGACTTCCAGATTCCTTCGGCCAGATTCAAGAGGTCCATGGGAATGCCCCAAATGCATAAGTGTAACCCACTTGTGCAGGTGAATACATGCCATTGCAAGGAACGTCACCTTGGGAACACCCTCCACAGCTGCTAAGGGGCAGCGAGGGAAAACATGGCAGTGGACGGTCCAACTGGAATGGAAAGTGGTCTGATGGCACAGCCCCGGACAGGCTCAACATCAGAGGGGATGCAGCATGAAGCCTTTAGTCTGCACCATTGCCTCCAACCTGGGTAATTATACCAGCCCAAAAAGTAGGCAGATTGCCATGGTATAATGGGGAAGAGTGGTAATGGTAACCACGGCCATAAGGTCGCAGCCACAGAATCCTTAGCAAAAATAATCCTGGGAGCCACCTATGCACTGCCTGCGAGAACTCTTGTGTTTTCGAGGCTCATTGTCTGAATGCAATGATGTCCATTTTGAAAGAACATCCCTTCTCCATGTTGTTGTGTGGAGTAGAGAACGCTTTCCACCTAGTAACGTGACGCATCTACAGGCAGAAACAGATGGTGGCCCTTGGTTCATCTAACTGTGTTACGGAAGCAGGCATTAATATGAATGGTATATTAAAGACTACAAGCAGAGCGTACATCATCTCACAGATGTGATGTTTTGAGCACATTTACGCTGAGCATAGACCAGTCCGAGGATCCAACGGTACATAGGCTGTGCTAAGATTGATGGACAATTGGCAAAGCCATCAAGAGCCCTTGGTACGCGTATATGTATGGGAGCACACACAGCAAAGCACCCGAGGTGTTACAGGCAGGGTGCAATTGGTAACACCAGAGCAGGATCCCGGAGGCAGGGGGGGCGACAGAGGAGGAGAAGTAGAGTTGAGAGTAGCGACCAACAGGGTGTTCTTTGAAGAGTAGTGTCTTTGGGTCCTTCCTGAAGTGTAGGATGGAAGGGGCAAGTCTGATCTGCGCTGGTAATTTTTTGCAGAGAGAGAGAGAGTTCACACATACAAAATGCATGTTTCCTAGTGTAGTGTTTATCAGCTATATATACAGTTCAAGGATTGATGAAACGTGGGACGCCCCCCCTTTCAACAGTGCACCGTGTGTGCTCACATGACAGAATCTGCTACATGCAGGAAATAATTGTTGTCCAGGCTTTGAGGTCCGGATCCATGCCGGGCTTTTAGGATACCCCTCATTAATATTCATGAGATAAATATGCATACAATGATTCTAAATGTAGGCACCATTTCTCCTCATGGATATTAATGAGGGATATCCTGAAAACCCGTCATGATTCCGGCCCTCAAGGCCCAGAGTTGGACAACCAATACAAGTCTATTTAACCCTCACCCAATAATGATTCATATGCCAGCCTTTATAGTAACACACAGGACTGCACAATGCTGGCACCAGTTTGCATGCACTGTGAAAGTGCAAGCAGCATTTCGCCAGATAACTGTAATCTTCCAAGTAGCCACGTGAATCAATAGACATTCAACTATAACCTGTGCAGAAGTGAGGCAGCTGAACTTTCTGGGTGAGTACTTCCCACAATTCCAGACCTAAAAAAAGTGCATGGTTTGTCAAAGCTAAATCCATGGTTCCAACTCTGGGATTAAACAAACTTTGCAGTCTAAGGCAGTGGCATCCACTGCTAGGAAGGAGGGGAAAAAAAACAGGTCGAGTTTCTTTTCCTTCATTGTTTCAAGTCTGGGAACAAAACAGGGTGCAACGTAGCAGCTGAGCTGGCAAAGGCACCAATCTGACAGAGACCACAATAAGGTGGAAAGAAAACAACCGTTTGCTGCCCAGTAGACAAAAAAACTAAAACCTGGAAATGGAGCTCTCGGTGGCCGCCTTCCCCAAACTGCCCCTTTGAAAACCCTGCACTTACAACCTGTGCAACCGACACGATCGCCTGCCAGGCAACTGACGCTTCCCCAACCCTACCGGCATGCTTGGAATTCTAAATGCCCTCTAAATCAGGCCGTCTCCGCGGTCGCAACCAGGCTCCGACCACAACAAAAGACTTACCATAGAGAAGCTGAGACTTCGCCACCTCCAAGGCATGTCTGAGTCCCTGCGGTCCGACCTCTGACCTCAGGAAACCCAGGCGCGTGCCCCAAAACCCCAGAGATTGAAGCCAAAGGGGCACTGTGCGTGCGACGGCCCTTCCTGTAGGTCAAACTGAGAACATCCCGTTTGTCCAAATCTGTAAAGCTTTGGAGAGTCTCGGTTTCTGCCCACTCATTAAACATGGTAACCACAAGAGCGCCCTTGTGGTGTTTGCTAGCCTCCAGCCCCCAGGCGCCCTCCGCCCATCCCTGGTCCCTCCCAGCACGAGGAAGTGTCAGGCAGCTATCAGCTGATGCGTGTAATAACTGTAAGTAATGCCTGTGGCATGGAGCACCCATGGACCGGCAGCAAGGAGGCAGCAGCGCCGCCTACTGCATTGCTAGTGAAGTGCACTCCCCTGTGCAGGGCATGCGTTAGGGCACACCTCAAATTCACCATTTATCAAAATTCGGGCTCCCAGTTTTCTGTATGCACTGATTTGTACACATAAATATAGATGGAGATCACTGTCTCAAGTCTGTATTCATTTGTAAAAAAATAAAATTAAAAAAAAGTGACAAACAGCTGAATTGCATGTGTCTTGATTAGCTCCTCAGGTTGTTATTCATGCCTTTCAAACCAATGGGTGTGCAAAGTAACACAACTGAGATGCTAAACATGTCATCTATTTCTTTAAAGGGCTACAGGATCACATCAGCATAAGGAACAGGTATTGCTTATTTAGCTGAAAAAAGTGTCTTGAGTTGATATGCAAGAATATCGTTTTTTTTTTTATTTATTGTGTTTGGTTATAATCCATAAACTTAATATAGACAATCCTTTACAATATCACATCTTTCAAAGTGAATGGAACTGTGTTTAAAAATAAAAATTTCAATTTCTAAAACACACATAATAAACCTCCCCCCCCCAACACCTCTGCATCCTTTCTCTAAAACAATCTTCTCAAAGTCTTCCCTAAAAAATTACGAATACCTACAATCCCTGCGGCTTTCCATTATCTTATCCCCTAGGGCCACCCACCCCGCAGTCTTTCCCCCAAGAATAAACTTTCCTTTTATCGCAGGAGATTTAGGGCTCTCAAGATCTCCACTACCGCTGCTGAAGCTGGACATTATACCCTGAGATCCTTCTGTCCCACATATTTTCAGATGATACCCATTCCAATCTCTCTACAAATCTTCCTAGCTTTTTTCCCTAAGTTCCCGTGTCCCTTCACAGTCTAGCAACAAGTGCTTTAGTGATTGATTTGTGGGTGGATTACATTCATTACAATATTGTGCTGCTTTTAGCTCTTGATTTCTAATCACCAGAATCTCTCCTGCGGGCAGTATATTAAGCCTCGCCCTTAAAAAGTCATTCCTAATTCTACTATCTGGGAATTTTACCAGGTAACGTGGAAGGAGACCTAGATTCGAATCCACCACCAGAAAAATGTTCCGCGGGCTTGATGTCCTAACTATAGCAATGGTATCTATCCAGTCTATCAGTTCCATCGCCCGCCTTACTTTTAAGGGATTAGCTATTAGGATCTCACTGTCTATTTTGGCTAGCTCTTGTACCATTCTATATTCCAAATTCCCCAAGTCCCTCGATTTCCGGCCCCCCCAGGTGCGCATTAATGTCCTCATATAAAGAATCTCCTTCCGGCCTTATAATTTCTCTGAATAATGACATCAGTTTCCATTTGGCCAAGCACCCTAGAGATTGTAGGCCTCTTTCGTGCCTCAGATGCCTTCCTGAAGTACTACAGGGAAGATTTAGGGCCCCCTTCCATATGCTACCTTCCAATTTTGCCCGATCAAAATACCATATCTGCGGCTTGGCTTCCAGTCCGTATAAGAATATGGGAACAACTTTCATCAAATAGTATTTTCTCATCGGGATGATTGAGAATCTGCAATATTTAGTGTTCATTTTTTTTTAACTGGGGAACAAAACGGAGACCTTTGCTCATAATGTCTTGTTCGACTTTGTGGATTGTTGGGTGAGTGTGAAGCTTGTATCCCAAATATATCAGTTCTTCCACTTTGTTTGGCCTTCCAATGCCCAATGTTCAAACATCCTTTTCTTCAGAGGATGCTTGAACACCATTATCTTTGATTTACTTGGGTTTATTTTCAGGCCATTTTTAACCGCATAGTCTCCCAATCCATTTAACAACCGTTGTAAACCTATAGCAGTGTTATCTAGTAGAATGATGTCGTCGGCATAAGCTAGCCAAAAGTTATTTTTCCCGTTTAATTTCGAGCTGGCCAGCGCCGACGATAATAGATGGGCACCCACATCTGCCAAAAATAAGTTGAAGAGCGTGCGCGCACCCAGGCATCCCTGTTTTATCCCTCTTTCCACTGGGATTGTCTCAGATAAATGCCCCTTGTTATCTAATCTCACCGTTATTGTGTTCCCTTTATGAAATTCCATTAATATTGAGAGCA
Source organism: Ambystoma mexicanum (assembly GCA_002915635.3). Classification (NCBI taxonomy): domain Eukaryota; kingdom Metazoa; phylum Chordata; class Amphibia; order Caudata; family Ambystomatidae; genus Ambystoma; species Ambystoma mexicanum. Next base: position 886,267,097 of record CM030321.1, read on the forward strand.
GTCTTTCTGGGATTCCTTTGCTCTTAAGTTTGTACCATAGCTTCGCCCTATCAATATGGTTGAACGCCTTGGAGAGATCTATCCATGCCCCAAATAGAGGTCCGCCCTCCTTATTCGCCGTAGGTTCACCTAGCAAGTTCGCAGCATGCCATTTACTGTTGTAGACAGCCCCTTTCTAAAACCCGTCTGGAAACGAGAGAGTACTTTCTCCCCCTCCGCCCAGACTAAAATCTCTCCTAGCAGTGCCTTCATAAAGAATATAGTTTTATGCGCTTCCCATTAGAGGTATCAAAGCGCTACATTTTGAATTATACATTTTGAATTAATGCAGGACATGTCTATATATTTTTATTTTTACCAGAGCAAATATATATGTGGATATATGATATGATACGTTTTATTTATATTGCGCTCATACATAAGTGTACGAGCATTTGATATAGATAAAATGACTACATACTGTCCATGCAATCACATTGTTTTAAGTGCAAATGTAATGTGTGCAATCATATAGACATCTGCATGATATAAAATGATCGGGGTGCAGGTATGCTATGGTGTTAATTATACATGTAAAGACTATGCCATGTCAATATACATACATGTAATGTACAGAAATATCCAAATGTAAGTGATCATAGGGTAGAGACCAAAGCTACGCCTCACTGACTATGCCCAAAGAGGCTGTACAGACATTTCCAAATGTAACTAAGTCATTAGAGAGCTAGAGACCTAGCCTACACCTCACTGATGATGGCCGATGAGGTTATACAGACATTTCCAAATGTAAGTCATTATAGAGCTAGAGACCAAAGCTATGCCTCACTGATGATGCCTGATGAGACTCTGCAGACATTGCCAAGTGTAGGCTGTCATAGAGCTACATTTCCAAGTGTAAGTAGCCATGGAGCTAGAGACCTAAACTAAACCTCACCGATGATGCCTGATGAGGCTGTACAGACATTTCCAAATGTAAGACATCATAGAGCTAAATACTAAAGATACGCCTCACGGTTGATTCCGGATGAGGCTGAAACTGGTCAGGAATTGGTCTAGTCTTAGATCCGACCAAGCAGTTCAGAATGAACCTCCCCATAGGGGTGGAGCTAAGCCTGATTTGCATACAATATTTCCACTTCTCTACTGGTATGACAGGCTGTTAAACAATGCTGAGCAATGCCAGTGTTTGTGATTAATCCACATTATTTCTGCCATCCATCTTCAGTTTTGCTGGTATGCCCAGTCTTAGGCCCAGAGCCTGCTGTGCCTAGAGATCTAAGATACACCCACTGACATTGCCCAACAAGACTAAACCATGTTTTGTGTCACTGGGGATCTTCTGCAGGGCACCGATACCATAAATAGTCGCCATGGAAACAGTGCCAGACAGAACTATAGAGGGAAACAGCTGGGCATGGAATGCCCTTTTGAATTGATTATTGTTTGTCGTAAAACAAGATAAATAAGATGTAGAACCCATTTGTTAACGAAATAATACATTTAAATAAGATCACACACATATCAAATGTTTGAAGATGAATTAGTAATTGTGTTGCACCTTTAGCCCATGAATGATATAACTATTTAATATAAAGGTACACAGTCAACATGGTTACAAGTAGGCACTCATGGCACCACATAATTAAGCAATATGACCCGAGCGGCGGGGGCATTACCGACTCAGGTAATGCCCCGGGGCCCATAGTTATAGTGAACGAAGGCCCCGGGGCATTACCAGAGTCGGTAATGCCCGCGCTGCGAGGGTCATATTGCTATTAGTATCCCGGCCCGCAATATTTGCGTGACCGGGGTACTAAAAGCAATTTTTGTTCTGTCCTGAAAAGCTGCGCCGTTTCGGGACAGAAAAAAAGAAACGGCCAAGAAAATGGCCGCCGCCATGGAAAGGGAAAACGGAGTCCGTTTTCCCTTTCCATGGCGGTCATCGGGAGCGGACGCGCTGGGAACACATGCGTTCCCAGCGCGTACGCTCCCAAAAAATGATCAAGAAAAAGGTAAGTGGGGTTGGGAGGGAAAAAAAAAAACGTACCTGCGTCCCCGGCGGGGGACGAGGAAAGCCCCAAGCCGTGTGGAGGCGCGGAGCGGGGATGGCCCCGCTCCGAATCTCCACACAGCTGGAGACATTCCTCGTCCCCCGCCGGGGACGCAAAAAAGGTTCAAGAAAAAGGTAATCGCTGTGAGAGGGGGAAAAAATGTACCTGCGTCCCAGCGGTGGACGCGGAAAGCGCCCAGCCGTGAGGAGGCGCGGAGCGGGGATGGCCCCGCTCCGAATCTCCACACGGCTGGAGACTTCCCTCGTCCCCCGCGGGGACGCAGAACAAGAGGGTAAGTTGGGGGGGCGGGTGGAGGGAGGAGAGGGAAGGGAGAAAAAAATACTTACCCGAGTCCCCGGCGGGGGCAAAGGCAGCCTCTCAGCCACGGGGAGGCCCCGCTTCGAGCCTCCCCATAGGCTGAGGGGTTGCCACGCCCCTCGCCGGGGAAAAAGGCCGTGGAATCCCGACAGAGGGATTCCCGGCCGGGTATGGACCTGGCGAGAGCCAATCAGAATGCTTGTTTCATTCTGATTGTCTCTCGCCGGGGTACTAATAAGGAATCAAGCGGAATGAATTGAAGAGACAGCGATTCTAGAACAAAGAGAAATCTGATTCTGTCTCCTGACAGTCCAGAGACTAAATGTATGGCCACTGGCTTTTCTCACACACTTAGATTTTGTTGTTTAAGATTGCATAGACCAGTGATCGAAGTGAGTGGGAACGGCCGGGATTGGTGTTCCACTACTTTCATTTTTTTCTGTTTAATATTCCTCTACTTTCTATGACCATATTGAACATTCTCTACAGAAGATGTGTCCATTTATGTCCCTGTGCAAGTGTAAAGTTGTAATAGGAGCCTTAGTTACTAGAGTTACTAGTCACTTAGACTACTGCAGTGCCCCGTCCGCAACACCTGGTCACATGTTGCACTATGCTTCCCCCTACCCTCTCCCCTGCCCCGGGACCACAGTTCCACTACTTTTTTCGGTACACTTCTACCACTGGCATAGACTTTTTGTCATCATAGACCATGACAGGATGTTGTACCGTGTAGACACTCATGGGCTTTTCAACCCTTGAAAAACTCGGCAATGCTTCCTAAAAAATAGACCTGTGATTTGTTGACTATACGTTGACCTGCCTTGAAGGACCTTTTCCTGCCTAGATGTTCAAGGACCTTTTCTTCATAAAGAGGCTATGCGACCACACTCTGCTTCACCCCCATCGCCCAGTCCCACTCCCATAGGACAGGAGCAGGCACTTTTGCAATAATGTTATCAGTGCTCTACTCTGCCCTTCCCCACTTCTTCTCACTGTTCCTGTTCCACTTTCTCTTTTTGCACAGCCTGCTCGTGTCGCTGCTACTCTTGACTGCCAGACTGGGCATGTCCCTGAATCATCATTTGAGTTATTTATTTATTTTTTTTTGGGTGGGGGGTGATAACTGTAAGCCCAAGCTGACTCGGGCACATGATGCAAGGGTCTGCATGAGCACACCTTAAGCCCGTCACACATCCGCACACCACCTTGAAGTCTGCCATCTGTAAATGTGTTATTGTAAATCCTTTCTGTTCGAAATTGACATCCCTGTGCTTCAAATACTAACAAATCTAAATATGGCTAGTATTACATAATTCTCGTTTGATTAATTGCCCACAAGAGAATTACCTGGCAAACATGCTCACACATTATTTTGCGTTCCTAATCCTTCACCATCCACTAAATCATGTCCCGTCCCTCTTCTCTGCTTGACTCTTTCCAAAACTCTCTCTGTTTGTCAAAACCTAAAAATCATGTACGTCCTCACTACCCACTCTCTCCGCTTTTCCTCTTTAGGCTATGCTCTACCCCACCTCCGATGGGGGCGCAATAAAACACCTACAGCACCGTGGAACCACTGTAGTGTGAACTACACAAGAGATAGGAAGATTCCATCGCTGGATTTTCCATTGTGGGAGAATTCATTGAATTTTGTTCCCATCGCATTTTGGTGCAAATGTATGTGAGGGGTGGATTAGAGTAATAATAAAGGAAGTGGGGTGTGGAGGGGCTGTGGGGGTCTCCCCTGCATACTTTTGCGGTAAAATGTCCTATTAAAAAATCTAATTCTTCCACAATTAAACATTGTAGATGGAATCACTTAGAACCCGACACAAGACTCATAACATAAACGTATGTGGCATTGTGTTCAGACTCTCTGAAGCTTTTTCTCTTTATACAGCACTCAGTCCTGTTCATTTGAGAACATATCATGAGCACATGTCCCTGTAGCAGGTGAACAGGCAAACTATCAACATTGTCAGCGGGACAGAATGTATGGTTAGGCTTTGCAAGGAGGACCCTGGCCGGGACATACTCCGGCTTCGTGTTCTAGATTGCGGACCCAGTCCTGGGTGCTATTTTCATCGGAGCAGAATGTGGGACCCTAGCCTCCATCTACATAAATACTGCAATTACATCTGGTCCAATGTATGTGAGTACTGGGTTTTATAAAGCACAGACGTCTCTAGGAAGCAGCAGAGTGGAGTACAGTAACGTGGTACAGTAATGTTGAAGGGCAGAACATGATGGGTACAGTGTGAAGGATCTGGAGAGTGGGCATGATATGATATGATAGGTTATTTATAACGCAGTGAGTTCCCAGAGTTTTCTAAGCGTGGACCCGAGGATCGAACCTGTGGTGCTCCGTGTTGTCTTGCTTCCAAGGCAAGCACGTTGCCCCGGAGCTATCCTCCCGAGACCCTGAGCTATCCTCCCGAGGCATGGAGAGTAAAGGCAAGTGATACAGTATAGGGAGGGAATGACAGACTCAACCTGCCTCAACTTGGACCAGATACCGATATTTAGCAGCTGCCGTAAAAAGAACACCCCAAAAGACAGAATTCCTGCTTCTCACCAAACCACAGAACACCCCCACATCCGTACCTGGCTGTCCACCATTCACCTTAAGGTCTTCGCCATTGCAGTTGACACCCTATGCTAAGCCTCTGAGATGCCGCAGAGAGCCACCTCTCCTTAAAAACACACATAGTCAAGACAAGTCAAGCGGCGTGGTACTAGGTGTCCCTCCTGTGTATGTGACGCCAGCTTCAGATGCACTGCCCAGGGGTTTATGGTCTTTCCATCGAAAGCGTTTCCATTGAGACCCTTTCCATCGTAAGTTTTGCAACTCATTTTTTTCCATCAAATCTATGTGTGTGTGGGGGATAAATGCATTTTTGGTAATTTTTTACTAGTCATCCCCCAATAACCCCCCCGTTTTTAACCTTTAAAAAACCCACCCCAAACAAAATTAACCCTTTATCGCACACACACATACATTTGATGAAAAAAAATGTGTTGGAAACTCTTTCGATGGAAAGAGCAGGCACAGGCCCTGGTCCATTCTCACCTGGAGGCAGGGAATACTTTATTCACCATTCTAACACTGATAAGAAGGGTCCTCCGCATAGCTGCCCACCATTACAAATGTGTCCACACTTATCAAACTTCACTGGTTACCCCTCCAAGCATGCATAGTATTTAAAGCCAGCAGATTCAAATGCAAAGCTGTCACCATGCACGCTGCCTCCTACCTGGAAGACAACGTCACCATCACTGGCGGTCATCGCGTCACCAGAAGTCAGGACCCGGCTAGACTAGAGCAGCAGAAATGCAAAAAAAGAAAGAGCGAGTAAACAATCCATCGAGGTCTACACCTCCAGACTCTGGCACCTCACCCCCCTCATCAATGGACTCGCCCCACACCCGCAAGCACCTCCGAAAAGGAATCCAGACCATCCTCTTCAAGGAGCACCTTCTTCACACCCCAAAAAGAGCCCCCTCCTGCCCACCAACCCAATATCCCTCCTGACGACCTCTCGCTTCGCCCCACTACCCTGGTACATCGCCATAGAAATGTTCTGCACGGATCCCCATTGGCAGTAAAATGGTATCTCTTCCATGCTACCCAGAATAGTCTGCCTGCAGCCAGTTGTATTCAGCAAGGGGGTTATCATTGTAACTACTTAATGCACAGCTCTAATCTCGACCAATGTGCAGCACTGTTGCTTCCCGCAGCTAGATGTGTGCTGCAAAAAATAAAATAAATAATGTAACGACATGGGGCGTTCTGCTTCCAAGGTGGTTACTTTGTCCCCTGGAGTAAACAGGCTTCCGTTCTCTTTATTCCATGTTCTTAGATGAACGCATTGATGGGAAGTACTCACAGGCAGATTCTGCCGCTTGCACTGCCAGAAACACTCGGAGCCACATGGTCCTTTCAACCACCTGGTCATAAAGGTTTTCCCCAGAGAGGGGCATGCTATTGCCTATAAATGTGCAATGTATGTATTTATTTATTTATTTATTTGGATTTGTAAAGCGCACAACAGCCCTTAGGTATCGAGGCGCTGTTGCATGAAGATGTCTTAGTTACAGGAATATACGGGTGTGCTCGTGGGTTACAAGGAGCAAGGCCTACACATGAGAAAGAACACATGTGCATGGAGGAATCGAGTGATTCATAGCATAAAAAACAAGAACAGGTAACATTACACGGGTGAAGTATTAGGTAAGCAGGCAGGGTGCGGAAGCCCCAGTGGCTAGTTTATACACAATAAACCTTCCCCTGGGACCTAAATGGGGTGCACCCCCTTTGGCCCTTTTTTCTTCAATTCTAAGCTTGTCCCTTCTGCACAGGATTTTATTGGCACACACATACAGTGTCTTTCCCCAAAGCTAAACATGGGCCAATCATAACTGAACAACATGGGCTTATTATACCTAGGAGGGCCCTAGCTCACAGGACCCCATCCCTGGGATAGACACAAGGGGTAGCATGTCCAGGGTAAGAACAAACACAGAGCTGGGGACTAAACCGATTTCAATATGTTAGAGGGGCGGGTAACATGCACATGTGAATGTCCTGATGGTTCTTATCTCAAGTCAATGCACACATTTGTGTGCATGTAATGCCCTCACAGATGCAGGGCAAGTTCAGCAGTGTTGCACTGCCCCAGATGAAGTGCCACACTAACACCCCCTTTCCCTTACAGTGATGTCAAATGTGATGGCTCCTGTGGTAACCAGCCCCCCCCCCCCCACCCACCCACTGCTGGTCCCTAAGCCACCTGCCTAGAATTGCCTTCTTGCAGTACTGGCCCTGCAGAGACCATTGAACTGACATAAGCATCGTAGGGAGGATGAAGACTGCCTGTTTCCTTTGTTTTGTTATGGGTCATTGCAGTTTTTGCTGACCACTGTGGCCATGTCAGGACCACAAAGGAAAAGGCCATCCTGGCCAGAGTGTTCCTGCTTTCCTTGCCCTAGCCTCTACACGTGTAGATGAACAGGCAGTCATGGATGGTGTCCCAGAGTGATTTACCACACAACCACAAGAGGAAGGGGAACAGTTCAAGGAATGATAGACATGCACGTCCAGGGAACCCAGAACATGATTAGCCCTCGCAGATCCAGCTGCATGTAATCCACACCCCTAAACCAGCCAGCCCCAGCCCCCCAGGAAGCACTAACACATTAGACTATGCCCATGTCACTGTATCCTGCTGAAGTAACCCACATGTGCATGAAACTGCGTTACCCCAAACCCCTTACACCAAACACCGACAAACACACCCATAGGGAGAGAAAGCGGTTTACGTGTGAGACCCTGACCCATGTGCCAATGCAGCTCTCACGCTTTTCTGAATGGTGCCTATCAATGCAGACATCTGAACCAGACATGTGCCCTGAAGTCCCTGGCACCCAGTCAAGATCCCTGAAACCAAACTTCATGTATCTATCTATCTATCTATCTATCTATCTATCTATCTATCTATCTATCTATCTATCTATCTATCTATCTATCTATCTATCTATCTATCTATCTATCTATCTGTCTACCTGTCTATCTATCTACAAACCTACCTACCTAACCTACCTATCTCTGTCTATAGGACCATGCCACCTACTGTGGACCCCGATCAGCAAAGAGACCAACCATCGCCAATCAAGGCTGGTAAATACAGGTTGTCGCTAGTTCATTGTGCTTGGCAAGTGGTGCGACACTGCAGTAACAGGCAGATTGCATGCCCATTACATGGGCGCAATGCATGCCCATTACATGGACGGATTGCATGCACATTACAGGATACTAAAGGCACACAAAAACTATTAGGTACACCTTTGCAAATCATCATCGCAATCGGAAAGGACTCAACGCAGAACCCATTTCTCAGTCAAAATAAGAAAAAACTGAATTGATAATTATGAAAACAAAAGTCATGTTGATTTCCCTGGAAGACAGCAGGTACTGCTCGACATCTGGGCGTTCTTAGGGCCGGGGCACCTTGCACACATGTGCGCTCTGTTCCCATGCCCTAAAATGCGCGTTTAATGTCTGTAACCACTTCATTGTGGAGAACACGGGTGGCCGCACCTTTGCCCCACCGACTATCACTAAGGCAGGAACTCCAGGATGCAGTTCGGCAGTTGACAGGAATGGATTCAGGTGATGGACTCGCCTAACAGGAAGACACTCCTGCCTGCACCTGTCTGCAGCCAGCATCCTGAGCTTCCCAGTAAGACCCAGGAGCGGCGGGGAGAACAGAATCTGTTGTGGTTCTCAGGGGACGCTCAGACTGAGGCCCACCCGAATCCCAGAGTCTTCACTTTAGTGTACCCACAAAGAGTCCCAATGACCATATGCATTTAGTGTGTTTGATTGAGCAGGACAGGGAGTTTTTTCAGTCTTCTGAGGTTTTCAACTACTCTTTCCTAGTGTAGTGGAGAGTCCCTTGGGATACAATAGAGTCGCAATGACTCTTTCCTTGAGATGGTAATCGGGATCTGGTCCCTCACATGCAGATAGAATGCCAGCTTCCAATTGGTTCCCAGTGCTAAGGAGATGCAGGGTGGCATCCTCTACTCTATACTCGGGTGTGGAGAACTCTGTGCATTCACTACTCTCTCCTGGATCCAGTAGAAGTTAGTCAATTCCACTCAGTGAGTACGTTTTCTCTCAATGAATATCTTTGTAGCATCAACCACTCCCTTATGTTCCACAGAGAGTTGAGGGTAGGGTGATGTCCCGGTTTTGCTTGGACTGTCCCGGAAGTAAGTTGCGCCTCCACCCCTATCCCAAGGTTTTTTTTTTTCACTTTAAAAACGTGAAGACTATCCGGGTTCTTTGAGATACACTCCGATATTTTCACAGTTTTGCCATCTGAGGATGGGCTTGAACCGCCAACCTTCCAGGTAGATCCACGTGCATTTACTGCCTGTGCCACAGAGACTGGCTGGGAATCAGTAACTATAGCGAGGCATGTAAAGTCAAACATTGCAACAGCTCCTTTGTTATTGACTTGTTTATAAATGCATTTATAAAAGAGCACAATTTATGGAGGAGTTGCGTTAAATGCGGGAGGGCGGGGCATGGAGGGAGCTGGGTAGTCCTTCTTTTGTATTGTTAGCCATCACAGTTTTTGGTTTGGAAATCTGCCTACAACAGGTGGGGAATATACACATACGCTCCTATGGGAGACAACAAACATTTCATTCCAACTGTTTGCATCTACCCTTCAGACGTGCATCCTCTCATTCTGCTCACCATATCTTCAACTTGCAGAAAAAGAAATACTACCTGCTCTGCTTCAAAGAATGATTTTTAAATGTATCAACAATATTTAAAAAGAGAGAGTGATCACAATCTATCTATCACACAATCTCACTTCCACTCTAGGTGGATACAGTAAACACACATGGATGTGTTGGGGGTTCGAAACAAAGTGACAGATATATACAATTAACCTACACAAATATTTTTTATAAATACATAACACGTTTCTCTGACACAGGGGTCTGGGCGAGTAGCCTTGGGAATGTGGACACCCTAGTTCAGGGTGTTTTCCATTTAACTATCTGCTGGGCTGAGAAGGGGTTGACCTGTTTTTACTACTCTCACCTTGGTTTCAGAGGATAGCATGGCTTCACATGTTCACTCCATCCTCACTTAGAATTTGCATCAGTTTCCATGTTTCCCTCTTGGAGACAGAGGAGTCGGGCTTCTGCACATCTTTTGCCTAGGACAGAGTAGAGCTAGGACGTCTTCCTAAACTCCCTCTTTGGTTTAAAGGTGATACGGCTACATTTGACGTCTTCAGGGCCTGTAAGAATTCAGATTGGCTTCCAGTACTCTATCCCGGGGCATAGAGCAGTGGGTGGTTCCACTGATCTCTCCTGGTGTAGGGAGGAGTGTACTACTCCCACTACTCTCTCTTTATGTCAGGATTGCCAAGACCCTTTGGGTAGGGGCCAGTGCTGGACAGAAATTTAAATAAAATGCAATAAAATGAATTACACTTTCTTCAGATATAAATGCAGAGTTGTTTTTTCTGCTCTCTGCCGTGCTGTGTAACTCTCTCCTGTGGCTGGAAGAGTGTGTTTGTACTCCACTACTCTCTCTGCAGTTTGAAAAGGCAGCATGGCTTCATCAGTTCTCTCCACTGCCAGTTAGAATCAGAAAGACTTCCATTGGCAGGTGGGGCGGGCAGAGTGAGATGTCTTCCACTACCCATCCCTAGTATAGAGGAGAGTTGTCATGCCTTCCACTATACTCCCACCTTCAACTGAGATGGTTGTGTGACTTAATATGGTCTCTCCACCACTTCCTCTGTACTTGATCGGGTGGGGGTTGGTTCCCCGGCATATCTCTCCCTTGGAGTTGAGAAGGTTGAATGGCTACATCTGATCCCTCTTCCACTTCCTCTGAACTTCATCAGGTGGGGGTTGGTTGCGTGGCATATCTCTCCCTTGGCGTTGAGAAGGTTGGATGGCTACATCGGGTCCCTCTACCACTTCCTCTGAACTTGATCAGGCAGGGGTTGGTTCTCTGGCATATCTCTCCCTTGCAGTTGAGAGGGTTGGATGGCTACATCTGGTCCCTCTACCACTTCCTCTGAACTTGATCGGGTGGGGGTTGGTTCCCGGCATATCTCTCCCTTGGAGTTGAGAAGGTTGGATGGCTACATCTGATCCCTCTACCACTTCCTCTGAACTTCATCAGGTGGGGGTTGGTTCAGCGGCATATCTCTCCCTTGGCATTGAGAAGGTTGGATGGCTACATCGGGTCCCTCTACCACTTCCTCTGAACTTGATCCGGTGGGGGTTGGTTCCCCGGCATATCTCTCCCTTGGCGTTGAGAAGGTTGGATGGCTACATCTGGTCCATCTTCCACTTCCTCTGAACTTGATCAGGGGGGGTTGTTTCCCGGCATATCTCTCCTTTGGAGTTGAGAAGATTGGATGGCTACATCTGGTCCCTCTTCCACTTCCTCTGAACTTAAACAGGTGGGGGTTGGTTCCCCGGCATATCTCTCCCTTGGTGTTGAGAAGGTTGGATGGCTACACCTGGTTCCTCTACCACTTCCTCTGAACTTGATCAGGTGGGGGTTGGTTCCCTGGCATATCTCTCGCTTGGCGTGGAGAAGGTTGGATGGCTACATCTGCTCTCTCCAGTGCCAGGCTTTTCGCTGATCTCCTATAGGGAGGGGTGAGTGGGTTTGCTTCAGCATTTTTCCGCTGGGGCAGGCAACAGTAGGATGTCATGTTTTCCCTCTTGGTGCCAGGGAGGGTGTGGTTGCTTGCACTGCCTTTTATAGGTTAAGGAGAGAGGGGGATGGGTTCCTTGCTGTCTGCTAGGGTGCAGGAGAGATAGTGGCATCCACTATTCTCTACTGGCGGAGGGGGGGGGTAGGCATCTTGGATATGGGTTGTTTGACCTAATAAATCGACCCTACTGCCCATTTGACCTAATTTTCTTTACCTAAAGTGGAGGGAGACCCCTGCAACCCTCCCCCCCATTTAACCTCTTCAACCTATTCGCTTACCCCATCCCACAACTATTTTTTTTATTCAAGTGTACCTTTTGACCAACCGAATTAGGTCAAAATGTGCGGTCAAATGGGAGTAGGTCAAGTTGGCATTAGGTGAATTATGAAATAGCAACAGATTTCACCCAAATGGTCAACTATGCCAATACCAGCATCTTCAAGAGCTCTCTTCTTGTACAACGAATAGTGAGTGAAATGACTTCTGTTTCTTCCTGTTGGAGTGGAGGAGAGTATGAATGCTTTTACTACTCTGACACGTGACAGTGAAGATGTATGTAGTTATTTATTTATCCATTTACAGGAAGGAACCATGCTCTTTTGAGTACAAATAAAATGTACAATAGATAAGAAATCAGATTTGAAAGGAAGCAGTGAGCTTCTTACAATGGGGGTGGGTTTGAGTGACATTCTGACCAGGCTGTGAAGGGGAGTAAATGGAGCAGTCACTGGGGACAATACATGGGTGGATTTACGCAGATTAAGGGCTTCTGTGTGTGTGAAGAGAAACATTACTCCCACTCTGGCTTCCTAGAAAGGTGACAGAGTGTAGTGCTTTGGACTTTCTTCTAGGCACAGCAGTGTTGAAGAGCTTCCAGTGATCTCTGGCTGCCCTAGACGCAGCGCAGCATCCTTTGACACACACACACAAGGCTCTGAGCACATGGACAGGTGGTGCAAGGGAGTTTGCAGAAGCATGGACGACCTTAGCGCCAGCAGGCCACTAAGTCACCACCGTTCCAAGCCATAATGAGGAGCGCCTAGAAGTGGCTCGGAGCCCAGTGTGCACTAGATGAAGATACAAGTCTGCTGCCAGCGGTATCTGTACCGGTTCAATGTGTGCCAAAGAGATAATTATTAACATGTTAGTGGGGCGGGCGGGGAGGGAGACATGTGCACATTTCTAAGCTGGAACCTTCTCTGCACGTCAGGGGGATGGAGAGGCCGTCTCTGCTGAGTTCTCATCCCCAGCCTGACATTCGGCAATAACAGGCAGGTTCGGCAAGCACTTCAAAGCGCTGCACAAAGGCATACATCCTACGGGCAGCAGGCAGACAGGTGCATTCTGCCGCAGGTGGGTAATGGAAAGCCTGAAGTTGGATGGCAGGCTCTGGGCCATAGACAGGGGCTCTGTGGAGGGGCAGGCGGCGTGATTTACTCTTGCAGTCAAGCTTCACGTGCTTGGCGGCGACCAGAAGGGTCTGAAGCAGGTGGCTAATGGACGCGGCCCTCCCCTGTCAGCGTGTTTGATGGTGAGATTGCGCAGCTACAATGTCAGGTGCAGAACTTAGCAACGTGCTGACGCTGCACCTCCAATGCGCTGCAAGTAAAGCCGACATGCCGTGGCCACCTGCGTCCAGTCGCTATTTGCGTTATTCAAAAAGGAACGCAGAGCGTCCATTATGGGGAACAACAACGACTCCTTTATTGATGGGGTACAACCTTACCTGCCTAGTCTCCGGGTTTATCCCAGAGACTCTGGGTTTTTATGCTCTTCTCCGGGTCTCCGGGGAAGAGCGTGGAGTCTCGGGGGTTTCCGGCCCTACCAGTAACTCTGTCCACACCGCGACGTGATTCGGTAGAAACAGACCGATAGTAGTCAATCACATCGACGTATGGGCAGATGAGCGTAAATCTCGCTCAGATTCGCGCCATTTGACATTCATTTAAAAATAAAAATGTGTGAGGCGCTTGTGGCGGGAGTCTAAGGGAAAAGAAGGCGGATGGTCCAATGACGTCATCCTCTGGTTTTCTCTTTAGCAAATGCAGGCAGGTATGGGTACAGCACAGTCCAGGCAATTGCCCGAGGTCTGAAAACTCAAGTCCAAATGTAAATGCATACCACCATAGGGTGGCCCTGTTAATTGCCAACACCCATTGCACAACCCTTGGGTAGCAACACAAGACATCACACTACTGTTGGGTGTGAGAAGGGTTATGTCTGATTTAAGCAATAACCCCCGCAGTGGGGAGGGAGGGACATTTGCAAAGGTTTAAATCTGGCTTTGGCATGATTACCAAGCGGTAATGCCACCCACCAATGTATTGATAACTTACTAGCGCCACACCATGTTGTCTGAAGTGCTAGCAGCTTTTTATTTAAATTTTCTGAAACAGTGCTGCAGCTTTTCACAGGTTTAAAAAAACATGTAAAACCAAATGGCTGCCATATAAAAAGAAAATGGAAATACTTTGAGTCCCTGATCTCTTTCTGTGGTAGCCATACATGAAGGGACGCGTCGCCTTGAAGAAGAGGCAGTGGTGTGGTAACCCGGCCTGGCCACCTCTCTTCAGCTTACACGGCTGGACAGGACCTATACAACTGTATGGACTAAAAGAGGTAAGCGACCAGAGACTTTAATGCTAAGCTTGAAAGCAACCATTGCTCTACTCCAAGCCTTCCATACTTTGATACAATTCAAAACAGAAGCTATCTGTTTTTCTCTCTTCCGTGCAGCAACTCTTATCTTTAGAATTGAAAAATAATGAACATCAGAGAACTTTGAAGATATTTCGTAAAGACAATTTGGACACATTAGTTATTTATCATTTACCAGAAGCCATTTAGAATACTATTTGGATGAACATTAAACCCTCAACCCTGTGATTATATGTACGGGTTTATTATGAGACTTTTAACCAATATGACTTGCAAAACAAAAGCTAACCTTTTTTAATCTTAGGTAACCTTACTTTTGGTTCTTTTTTCTTGTTAGAAACCATTTTCTTCTCCTGATGAACCATTGACAGTGTCAATGGGGAAACACGTGTCGAGTTAAGGTTGAGATAAGGATATTGAAATCAAATTGAAATTGAAGTACAATAAGGATTTTTGTATGACAACTGTTTTTGAAAATCATAAGGTGTGATGTTAACACCAGGCAAGATATGATTTGTTGTTTCAATTAAACAATGACAATAAAGATCATTTTTTCGAAAACTATCAACATTGAATTTGATTATTTGAAACCCATACTTTGGATTTAAATCTAATTAAACAATATCAATTGGATGAATCACCTTTGAACACTTTAAGAAATTAGGTTGGCGCATTGGAGTAACCTCTTCCCAATTTCTTATTTACTCATGTGAGTCCCGGTGGGAGGTATTTGGTGGGCTGTTCTGATGCTGGGTTGTCGACTTATGTTAAGGAACATGGGAGTGGGATTAATAGGGTACATAGAGGTTTGGGGTGATGTGAGAAGGAGCACGGAAGGGAAAATGGTCAGCATTGTGCACGTCCGGCAGGCCTGGAAATGCGGGCAGTACAATGAGTTAATGCCCACTTTTTGAGATCCCTGACTGGCTGAAATGCATCCGACATCACAAGCCATACTCTAATTAGGGTTAAAAATTGATGCAACAGGTAAGTGGCTGGCAGAGATTTCTTGGTAATAGTGCTCACCTGCCAATACAGTAAGTGCAGACCTGTGAGAAACACACACCAGTGAGTGCCCAAAGGTATGAAAGGTAAACCTCATTGGACACCATTAGATGGTGCATGAGGCAACTGGGGGTGAGGTCACCTGGCTAGAAACGGGGTGCAAGTCCCTGGCACATCAGTGATGACCTTACTGAGTCAGCATGGTCTGGGAGCTTTGAAGGAACCCCCTCACCCCCCGGAATGTATGGGGCAATAAGGAGTGATTGGTGAAAGGGGGTTGTGCCCAATTAACTCAATATTTAATTATCTAACTTTCATCACAGATCCAGTTGTGGGCCTTGTTAAAGTCAACCAAGGCATCTTTTTTTTTCTTCTCGTGACATTTATTTGGTGTCTCCATTATTTTGTGAGTGCATAATGTGTCCATTGTCATGTTGCCAGTGAGCCAGGGGCGAGAGGCCTGGGTCACCGCCTGCCCACATCCTAGCACTAAAGCTTTAGGGTGCAGCGTGTACTGGTGAGCTGTTGTCTCGGAGGATAGCTCAGGGGCAATGCGCTCACCTTGGAAGCAAGATGTCATGGAGCAATACAGGTTCGATCCCTAGGTCCACGCTATTAAACCTATGGGTATTAAGCACCTTATAAATAACCAATAAAAGAAAAACGGTGGCCATCAGCAGTGATAACGTTACACCGACCACATAAAATGCCACCACCCAACGCACTCCATCCTGGATAGAGAGGCATGCAAATAAGAACAAACTGGACTTACGGTGGGTTCTACATGCTTCTGCGGGGTTTCAGTGCTTGGCGGCTGAAAAAGAAAACAAGAGAGACCAATGACCACTTGCTGCTCACGCGCCACAAGAGCTACAATCAGGAGACACCTTTCCAATGCCAACGGCTATTAATGTTAGCGGATTTTCAAACTTAATGTGTACTTTAGAGCAAGTCCAATGGGACATGTGTAAAGTTGTATGTATAGATTCTAGGCCTAAATAGTCTTAAAATCAGTAAAGAGACACTTTCTGCTTCTGCTTTTCAATGCATGAAACCGGACCCACTGTTTTTCTTCATTAAAGAGTTCTAAGTAAATGTGTTCCAATAAAGAATGACTTTATATATATTAAAAACCTTCCACTTTTTCACTTTTGCCAGTAAATATTTGACCTAATACTATTCTACTACTACTCATAATACTAAAACCACCACTAATAAAATATTATTATTGTTAATATTATTATTATTATTATTGCAATATGTACTTAGGAGTTATCAAATGAATGGGGTTATTAATTGTACATGGCAGCTAGTTAGTTTAAAACGCTAAACATTTTCAAAACAATTAATTTCCGGATAGGTAAATATAAGTTAAGAATAACCAAAATAATACCAATGATAATAATACTAACAGTGGTAATGAATATTGCTGGTGATATTATATTAGTACCTGGCAGAGGGTGAGGGGGTGGGATGGTGCCCCCCCCCAGCCAGTCAAGAGGCCCAGAACAGGGGCTTCATCACATGGTAAAACCCTTGCTCGAGCCTCCTCGGAACCGGGAGGCTGCCATACTCACCTGCCGGGAATCATGCAAGTAAACCTGTGCTCTTTTCCCCTCCTTCCCCACAACCCACAACCTCAATTTCCACTCACCCCACCCAACCCACCTCCTCTCCTCTGTCCCTCGCTGGTGACAGGAACAATCGGTGTTGGCAGTGCATCTCCTTCCCGGCAGTGGCCGCCATAGAATGAGAGTAGGGACTACATGTAGTTCCCTTCTCCCTGATCCATGGTGGCCATCTTGGTTTGTAGTTTTTCAAGTCGAGAAACAGCAAACACTCTGTTTCTCAACTTGAAAAAAAAAACGATTAGTATCCCGGCACAATGTGCCGGGATACTAATGCCAAACCACCCCTCGTTGGGAAGATCCGGTAATGCCTCCCAGCTAGTGCTGTATTGATTAAATAATAATAAATAAAAGCAATTATTATTAGTATTACAGAAAAATGTATTATAATTGTTGGTACTACTGTTGCCATTTGTATTATTGTGGTTATTGGTGATTTATCGTTAGCTGTCTCAAACTGAATAGAATCTTTAAAGAGTTTTAAAATAAAAAAAAAATAATATTTATTATTATGAATGGTAGCAGTAGTAGTGTCGGAAGTAGCAGTAGAGAAGCGGCAATATTTTTATAATTGTTGTTAATATAATTATCATTTTCATTACTTGTTATTTTGGTCATTGTTAATGTATAGTTACCAACCACAATTGTAACTGTTTTTAAACTTTAAATATTTTTTTAAGCTACCAATCTTCAATGTGCGATTCATGAACTCATTGTTTTGGGAACTTATCACTTTTATAAATAATATAAATAAATCAGTTCATGCAACATTGTAAATATGTTTCTAATGAACAAAACCACTTCTTATAAAACGGTATTTTGTAGCTTGTTAACACACAGGCCCAACATTTTATAACTCACAATAACTGAACACGAGAGCCATTCTGAGATGTCTAAATAACTTTGATAATCTTTTAATTTACACTTTCAAGATAGCTAAAGTTGTAGGCAATTAATTCATTAAAAAAAAAGCGATTCCAACCGTAAATTCACCACTAAGGACCTAGTTGAAAATCTGCGGCTGGAATGACCCTGGGCTTCTCCCCATTTGGCACTGCAACTGGGCAGGCACTTCATGCACCATTCTGATGGCACTGTGCCCGCAGAGCAGGAAACAGCCACCACTCACATGGCCCCCACTGATGCAGATAATACACACGCACACTCTGCACCACTCTGAAGTGTGCGTGTCGACTGTCCAGGACCGTGGAGAATCTGTGCACTTGACGAGCGCCTGCCTGGTCCATTGAAAATAGCCCTTGATTCCCTAGAATTACCCATGAGTGCAGGGCCTGGAAGCAGGAGGCTCCCGCAACCAAGAGACTCCAAGATAGAGCCTGGAAGGAATCTGGGCACCATTCACCCAAGAGGTTCACTTGAGGAAGAAAGACACCCCAGTAGACCTAGCAACACCCCAGTTCACCCTAGGGCTTCCTTGAAGTACTGCCTCCATTTTCAACACATCCCTGTGTTCCGTCACCCCGCCCCTGTAATGTGTAGGCGCTGAACGTGTGATGGTGGCAAGGGACAGCGGGTTGAAACCTGGACCGGACCACTCTTGGTGGCATCCTTCTCAGATGCTGTGAATGCTGCTGTACTCCTGCATGCATCTCCTGCCAACAGCTCACCCACTGCAATAAGGGTTATTTCCCTGAGGGCAGTGCAAAATCACTTTGTCCATCCATGATTTGGGCAGGAATGTCTTTGGACAATTGGGAACATTGTAATTTGCTTGTGGTAAGCTTCTGCGTGGCTGCAAGAGGTGGATCTCTTTTGAGCGTTTCCAACTTGTGGGCTTTTATCCATGCTCTAGAATAATGTTATGTGTGGATTATCTGCTTGGTGACCGATGTGATTCAAATGCAATTTCCTCACATTGGTTGAACAGCGTTTAATTTGTAAATAAATAAGTGCCAAGGCCCAAATATTTTCTAGCACTCCTGTGACACAACCGATGGGCACCACTGCTGCCACCTCTCATAGCTGCTCCCCAAAGTGTATACATATTTGGGGTTACATTACAGCTCGTACCTGCTCATTGTGGTTGATGGATGCAGTGACTGGATGTATGTGATTTCACCAAATTCACTTCATCTAGAGGTTAAATCTTCACATTTCTTTTTCTTTTAATGTTTTTTTTATTATGCAGGGGGAGACCCGCCACTCACTTCCCCCTACCTTATCCTATACCCAAATTCGAAGACATTTTATTTCTCGAAGATTTCTCATTCGGTGAAATGTAGGTATAAGGCACTGACTATCACCACTTCATAATTAAAGTAAGCTTGAGACAATAAGCGCTGGGGCTCAGAAATGAGCCCTGGCAAACCCCCTCGCCCTCACCCCCGACAAATTAAACACTGCTTCACAGATTTACTGTGGATGTCTAATATGTTTGCAATCAAGTATCACATTCCCAATCACACACTTGTAGATACATGTTGTACACTTTTTTCTTACTTTCCAAATGCATTTCTTTCAAAACATTAGAAAGTGTATGGCAATGTTCTAAACACTCTAAATTAGTTTTTCTTCTTTCCAAAAATGATCTAATTTCTTTCTTTTTTGGTTTACAGTTTGAACAATACCAGCACTCACTGACCTCTCTGTGGCACCAGAACAATGCCCCGACATTTACCAGACTACTCAATAACTTTCATGACCGTGTAATACACCATATGGATGTCCTTCCCATTCAAACATACATGTTATAATGTTTAAATCAATGGCGGGCATTGTATAATTGTGACAGTGTACCCATGCTATATGTGTTCGTACTTTCATAGTGCTTGTCCCCCACGTTGGATATATTGACTATAACAGTGATGCTGTGTCTGTGTTAAATATTGCACGTGTGGTGGCGAGAGGGTTGCAGTTTTAGACATGCTAATCATATACCCCTGATCCCTCTCTTTAACCCTGCAATAATGTACATTCCCACTGCCAACTCTTAGATTGTGCTTCTCTCTTAAAAGTCACCAGGCGTTGCGCCAGGCTCCATTACCACAAAGACTAATCCCGCACTCTCCTCACTGCCACCAAGGCCCCCTACTGTGCCCGACCACAGCTCCCAACACAGCTAAATGCCCCTATTACACTGATCGTTTTCTCGTTCTCTCCGCTGACATCGTAACAAACTGTCCAGGACCCTCAAGGCAATGCATTTCCCATCTAAGAACCCCTCAAGTGCCTCCTCTTTCAGCACAACCAACTTTGCATCCTACCTCTACAGAAACATCAGCAGAAGATGGGACACTTTGTCCGCTCCACCATCTCTCCAAACCTCTCCATCATCTCCCCTGCAGTCTTCCCAGAACTCTCCTATCTGACTTTTCCCTCTCCTCCTCACTGAACCTCATCCCATCCTTCACTCTTCTAACCTACCCCACGTTACAATGTACCTCTTCGTACCACAAATTGCTAAACAAGAACAAATGGGTGACTGTGGCCTTAAATGTCAAGTACCCTTTTCTCTGAACTAAAGGTTCTAACCTCCCATAATCCTTTGCTGTAGCTTTTGCAAATTGTCTGAAGTTTACATACAGTTCCTTACCCTCAGCAATAGAGGGAGAAGGAGAGAAAGAGGGAGAGGGGGGAGAGAAAAGGGGCAGAGTTAGCTAGTTAATTGGGACCTGTACGCAAGAGGCCAGTGGTGGGAGTGCAGGTTTACAGATTGTTCTGCCTTGTAAAACCCACTTCCACATTCACCTAACTAACTGTTTCCCCTCTAAGATCTCCTACCACCTTACACTACATACTCAAACCCCCCACACAAGGCCACCGCAGGCCTACCTGTTAGTACAACACTAACTGGGTCACGACTCTGCGCTCCTCTTTAGCCCTGTCACACTCGCCCATATCAGCAGCTAACCAGACCCTGTAGAGGAGGAACCAAGTACCCCCACCTCAACCACTTCACCTATATCGCCTATGTTGCCTATAGATTGGAAACCAGAGTATGTGACATACACGGAGCAGTTGAATCGACAAAGGGCAGAGTATGGACTCTGTGCAGTACCAGTAAAACTACCAATACCTAAAAGAATCC
This sequence comes from Ambystoma mexicanum, assembly GCA_002915635.3. Taxonomy (NCBI): domain Eukaryota; kingdom Metazoa; phylum Chordata; class Amphibia; order Caudata; family Ambystomatidae; genus Ambystoma; species Ambystoma mexicanum. The sequence goes on from CM030321.1 coordinate 886,288,074, forward strand.
TAGTAGCAAGATTCCCATTGAGGAAGCCATACATGCATTCGAGAAAGTATGACAGTCGTTTAAAGGAAATTCCGGAAGAAGCAGAGCAGATAAGTGGCAAAGATGAATGGTGACGTCATACAGAGTCGAGTTGACGTGTATAGAAGAAATGCAGAGACCAGAGAATGCCGATGTACTATAAGGCATCAAGAAAGTATCGCGGATAAGTGACATCTTGGGATCAAGGTGAAGAAGCTTATGCCACAGAACTGATGAAGATATCAAGTTCGTTTAGACGTGTACAGAAGCAGGAAACGCAAGCAGCAAAGTAATCATGAAGCTAGCCTTATCCTTTATAGTGAATAAATTACGGCAAGCGCCAATATATACATATATACAGATGCTCAAGTAAAGGATGGATGTTTGCACTATAAGTTATTCGCAGTGCTGAACAGTAATGAGAAGGCCTCATTCTCGTGTGTCACAGTTAAATGGCAATTGAATTAACAAAATGAATCTCAGATGGCAAGGTTGTATGAGCCAAGAAGCCAAGGTCTTATCAAACTGAAGCAAACTGACTTTGGATACAAATCGTGTGAAACAACATAGCTCATGTTCTGAAGACATGAACAAAAACAATGACGTCAGAGGTCTATTAGAGATTAGTATTTTAAATGCACAAAAGGCTCGCTTCCATGGTCTCTAGTCATGTGGAAGGGCACAAGGGCAGAGCATCCCTTCTCTCCCTGAATTTCTCAGAGATAAGAACACTCATAAGGCCGGATTTCAAAGCCCTAATTGGCACTAGACCATTGAGTTGATGGTGGATTGATATGCTAATTGTTGGAAGCTGATACTAAGGCAAGCTCACCAGCACCTGGATGTTCAGCCTGCCTGCAATTAGACGTAGGTGGAAAAGTACTGACAGAGGTTAGAAGCCAACCAATTGTAGAGGACCACGTAATTAAGGGTCCTATTGTTCTGTAGCCAATGGGACATTGTACATTTAGTGACGTTCATAGTGGCCATTTTGAGAAGAGGGCTTAGTTGCCCCAGCTGATGTTAAGTATCCTATCACTTTCATTCACTCACTCATGCTAGTTTAAAATGTATGCTTACATTGTATGCTGGCTAGCGGGCCTCATATGTATAGTGTATAGACATGTATAGTGGGTCCAAAAGAAATATATTGGGGTAACATGCACAGTGGACATGGCTGAGGGCCATTGTCACTGGCCTTGGCTACAGAAGGCCCTGGCTAGTGGCCCGCTAGTGTTTTAAAATATACAGTGGGCACGGCCAAAGGCTGTGCTCACTGCTGGCTGGTGGAATCAAAAGGCATGTGGAGTGGCTGTAGCCAAAGGCGGTGGCCACCTAGTGGGTCCAAATGAAGCATAATGGGGCATCATGTACAGTGGACACGGCCGAAGGTAATGGTTAGTGGCCTATAAAAACACTATGGTATAACAAAACTCTGGAATTCACTGAAAAAAACATAGTTAATTTGTGGTTAAGTTGTGTTGATTTAATGCACAAAAAAAACCTTGAAATTCGGCAGATGCAGGAAGTCACAACCGGTCTAACTTGGCACAGCCCCGTTGCAAAGCCCTTGAGCACATACATATTATAAGAGAAGGGACTCACAATGACATACAAAATGGCATTAGATGGGACATCAACGGGAGCGCGCCAAGTTAAGCTGGTCATGACTTCACACATCTGCTGAATTTCAAGGGTTTTGTTGTGTTAAATCTGCACAACTTAACTGCACCTTAACTAAGGTTTTTTCAGTGAATTACAGGGCCTGCGATAGCGGTGTGTACTTTTAGTTAAGTTGCTTAACTCATAGAAAAAGCACTTTTCTGGGTGGTTTATAGCTTTGTCGACCTCTACAAATCCTCAACAAACTTTGAAAAGAAAGTATATGGCACCCTATTAATGATTTTGCAAAGTTTGGTGCAGTTTCGTCCGGGGGGTGCAAAGTTATAGGGGGAGCCCCAACATTTTTGAAAACTTCATAGACGCAATGGAAAAATATTTTGATCGCACCTACAATCCAAACACCTGGATGGATTTTCACCAAATTTGCACCGGGAGCACCATCTCAGTCCTGAAAGTGTGCTTTTGCAAATTTGATGTTTATTATTTTTTTTAAATGCACAAAAAGTAGGTCACACAAAATGAGTGATATCTGGGTCCAGTCCGCACTCTCATTTTCTGATACGGAGTCCGCGGACGCCTCTGGACCAATCAGAGAGCCACAGGACATTCGCAGACACCATACCCGCCTGCTAATCGGATGTTCAAAAACATGAGCTACGCCATATTTTTTTTAACAGTCACCATATTGGGTCTGCAGACAGAAGCTGTTGTTCGCGTACAGCGCACTGAGACAAAAGTCGAAAAAACTAATTTGGGGTTATTTTGTGGCCGAAAGAGGGCCTATAAAGGGTGGGAGAGTGGAAAAAAGTTCATAGGAAGCGGTTTTTATAGGTGAATAAATGCGCTGCAGGTGCCGCCCAGTCTGCAGACACTGCAGTAGTCTGCGTGCCCCCACTTGCCATCCAGGTCTTTTAAGAATTCCTGGCAGGGAAAGAGGACATCGGGGGACTAGCCAATCAGATTTTGTGGGTCTGGAGGAGGAGTTCAAGTGTACAGGAGTATATATTAGGGAGTGTTTTCTTTGTTGTGTGTAATGAAGATGGTCATGGCTATTGCTATGAAGAAGCAGAGTGTGTGGATGGTGGGAAATTCTTGGATCCATTCATTGAAGGTTTATAGTGAATCTCATTGCATGTCTAGAAGTGTTAAGAATGTTGCTAGAATGTGGGGAATGGCACAGTTTTCATTTGAAACTTTGTTAAAGGGATGTTATGGTTAAATTGCACTGATAAAAACCTATACAATTCAGCGAATAAAGCTTTGATAAAGGGACGTTATGGTTACAAGTCAAACCAAAACCCCTCAGAAATTCACCAATTATGGTAAGCTAAGCAAACATAACTTGCTCCACCATCGTGCACTGCTAAGACAAAACCCAGGACATCTTAGATGACATCACAAATGTCATTGATGATATCACTGATGACATCACATATGAAATTAATTTTGATAAAAGGTCCCTGCAAGGGGTTGTGTTTACAATGTTGCTAACTAAATGTGAGGAGTGATTGGGAGACCTATCACAAAATACCTAATGTATTGAAATATTTACTAATGTAAAGAAAAGTGTTTTGTTGTTAATACAGGAACCTAACCATACATACACATAGGCAATGGCTGCAGCTTGCACCATAGAAGTGCAATATTTTTTAATCTGGTAATTTTAGCTAGTAAAATAATGAATGCTATCCTATGACAGTTTTGAGTAATGTTAAACATGGAAGAAACAGCTGACAATTCAAGACTTAGTGCATACTTGTGTTATTACAAATTATACATATGAAGACCCACAATGCATAACAATCAGAGGCAGATACAGGCTAACTAAAGTAAGGAAGAAAGAAACAAAATCACCAGAAAATGTCAATAACTTTAAAGTTGATGGTCATGTACACAAATTAATTGTATGTTTGAGGCCAAAAATCTGACACACCTCATGCTTTTCCCCTGGCCCATTCGAAGGTCCGTCCACGGACCGATCATGGAAGTGAGTCTGCGAACTGAACCCAGATATTACAATATTTTATGTACCTACGTTTCAGACTATTTTTTTTTTAAAAAACTACTGGACGCATTTACATCAAATTTACAAAAGCACGCTTTCGGGAACAAGCCTCTGCTCCTGCTGCAAATTTGGGGAAAATCTGTCCAGCGGTTTGGGTTGTAGGCATGAGCACATTTTATTTTCCAATGCATCTGTGGGAAAAAACAAATATTTTGGGAGCCCCCCTATAACTTTGCCCACCCTTCATGAAACATCACCAAACTTCGCAAAATCAATCTGACAGGGTCATATAATTTTTATGCAAAGTTTCGTGATGATTCGTCCAGGGTAGTAGATGGGGCAAAGTTATAATCCTCCCAAAAAGTGCTCTTCCTATGGGTTGACCAACTTAACAATAACTACACGCCCGCTACCGCAGGCCCTGTACTATAGATTACACACTGAAACACTCAATCACAATTAGCACAGAGACACTTACTCACAAACATATTCACCTTACCTATTTTGCTACGCTAGGAACGTGCACAGATTCACTGTTAATATTTTGCACACGCGCACTTAGAGGCATTGTTCACAAATGTACTTGTACATAGGAAACGTGGAGTGGAAAGTGTTGCCATAGTGTGTGCTAAGAGCTAAACCACTTCTTAAAACCTACTTCTAAGCTAAAGCAGGTGAAATGGACGAGAGAAAGATAAGCAGATTAGTCACAAATCCCAGTGTGCACAAGTGGTGGAAAATATACCAGCACCAAAAAATACACTAAGAAACGTAAGCATGCATTCAGTACTTGCAACCGAGTCACAGAACTAGTATTATTCAGAATCAGCAGCAATACTGTGTGCAAACAGCATGCCCCGGAATTTGGAAAAATACCTTCATTCCACACCAAAAAAGGCAAGGTTCCAGGCACAATGGATCCAAAAACGGAATATTCTGATCTGCTTGTTATGAGACGCACGGCATGTCCCAGAGGAAGACCTCAAAGAACAGCGCACTCCGCAATGACTCCCATTAACAAGAAGGGAGGGGCCTAACTGCTCAGTGGTATTATATCTAAGTGTCAATGGGCCTGATTCGTGCAATGTTTAGCGTGGTCCAAAGTGACTTTGCAATAACAACAAACAACCTGAGTGGTGCAAAGTGACTTGGCACCAGTGCAAAGTCAGTGCAACATCAGTGCACCACTCTGTGAATCAGGGTGTTTGTTGCCAGTGCAAAGGACTTTTTCTCCAGTGCAAAGTCACTTTGCATCATGCAAACAATTCCATGAATCAGGCCCTAAGTCTTCTGGCCCTAGAAGCATGACTTATCATCCCGAGTCGCAGGCAAGTGTAGATGAGGATGGCAAGCACTCAATAATTGCATGCTTTGACCTCTCCCGCGGCACTCAGTTTTCTGTGCAAGCACCGAGTGTGAGACCATGCATTCAGTTCCAGTTTCCAGATTCATTAAAAAAACAAAACAATACAAAACTCAAACACGGCTGCCACGTAAAGGAAATACATGGTTAGGACCCCTTCTGATGAGGGGGGTCCACCCACTCTGATCTCTGAGTCTCTCCATTGGTCCCTCTTACTCGCGCTATTTAAAGAAATCCTGGTGTTGGCGGTTGTCTTGTTGATTATGTGTGCACGCCCTGAGGCCTATGGGCATGTGGCGGGGTGTTACAAGAATTCTTAATAAATAAATAAATACATAATCAAGCAGCTTGTCTAGCACAGGACAGAAGTCAAAAGAGAAAGAGAACTTGGATTCTTAGGAACCCTTGTGAGCACGAGTGGGGAATAAGGATGAAGATATGCAGAGAATCAGCTTGGCTGGGAGGGGGAGACGTGCACACAGTGAATGCCCGAGAAATGAGACAATGAGGTCTGAGTCGCAAAAGCAACCAGTTCTCACACAAAGTGACACACAGTGGAGTAGCTTTGATGAAAATGTTGGGGGGGGACATGACATCTAAATGAAAGTGGCCCCTGCCAAATGAGTGGGATAATATGGTGTGCCACAAAGGAGGGGGGAGGGCAAACACCCTTGTGACCCCTAGAATTACAGCCATGGTGACAGTCAGCTTTAGAGAGGAAACTGGACACGACAGACACCCAAGAAAGTTGACCAGTAGTTATTGTCTGCCTGGAGTGGAGCCTGATTTGCTGTGATGCAGCCAGTATCTAACTCTGAGTGCTGATGTAGATCACTGTCTTGTATAGACAATGTACACTCCACAAAACACCCAACCCTGTGTTTTTAAAACAAAATATAATTTCTTAACTGGGGTGTATTGTAATCCTACCCATCAGGAATTACATTTTGACCTCAGTAGTTGGTGCACGACGAACCCCCAGGGAGTCTTCTATGATAATCCATCAATGTTCTGTTCAGTTGCTATGAACTAGATCTGCACATTTTATATTGGAGACATACCCAAATGGGCTCAGATACCACCTGGGTGCAATCCTGTGTTTTGCTTAAGAAACCCTTTCACGGGCACCTCTGACGTGGGATATTTTCTTCCACTGTTTGTTTCACTCTAAATGCCTACAAATGGCCTACAACAGCAGTTCAGCTGCTGGGGTGTGTGCCAGGAATGTTACTCACCTCTGCCAATGCATGGGCCACAAAGCCTGGGTTTCCAGGTGACTCCATGTCATGAGGGACGTGAAAAGGGTAGTAAATGGCCCTATAAATTTAACCTCCATTTGTACCAATCCACAGGACCTACAAAATGGTCGCCTGGAACTTAGATCTTTGCTTAGTCCGTTATCATTCCAGGTCTTCATGTCCACGTTTGTAAATCCGTGGTAACATGGACCATGTTGAATTGTTGCTGGATCATGCTGTCTTTAAATGCACCAGAAGCATCATAACGCCAGTTCTAATTATTTTATGTTTTTTTTTAAATTTCAGTTTTATTGGTTTTACAGAAGAAAGTTTCACAGGTTTCACGTGAGCAAAAAGGCAGAATAGTATCATATAACATGGAAGGAACAACATAGGAGTATGACATACAATGTGTTGGTTAGAAAAAAAAAAAGAATTGGAAGAACTCCTAACCCCCTTCCCGTTCAGTTCATGCCCCCGATGAGAGCAGAGACCGCTTTCTTGATTCTTGTGGTATCTATAGAGTTTATATGGCGAGATTAGACACGATTGTTTGAGAACTCTTAGGTCAATTTGACAATGGCACATTCATCAAGTAGATTGTTGTATTTGCATTGCGGCATTATGCGCAAGTTCTCTCATGTGACGTATTTTGCACGGAAGTCCGCTCATTCCATTTCAGCAGAGGCACCTTTTCCATGTAGAGCGGTGGTCAGGGCTTCCATTCTGAAGATGGTTCGCGCGACTTTCACCCATTCTTCCTTGGTGGGGAGGGATGGTCTCTTCCAGGCCATTGTAAGGCAGGCTCTTGCGGCATCAGAAGGCCCAAAACCATCTTGGCAGCTTTTAGGATCGTTTCTTCTTCCTCGAAAAGGCCGAAGAGGACCAGTAGGCTGTGTTTCTCCCTTTCTTCCTCGTTGAGATCCTTGATCTAGCTGAGAACCTCGTCCCAATAAGCCTGAACTTTATTGCAGCCCCACCACATGTGCCAGTAATTCGCTTCTTGACCACAGCCCCTCCAGCATTGCGGGTTTGCTCCTTGGTACATTTTTCGCCAGTCTAAGCGGATCGTACTGCCACCTGTAGAGGAGTTTGATTGCATGGAGTTTATATTGGCACGAAATCGATGATTTGGCCGTCTGTCTACATATGCGCAGCCACATCTCATCCTGGAGAGGTCCACCCAAATCAGCTTCCCATCTGTTCCTCAATTTGGTTGAGGAAGCTATGTCTGTCATTATCAGAGCATTGTACATGGAGCTTATCAGGCCACTAGAACCCACGAAGGTGTCCAGTATTTTTTCAAAGGGCGTGAGGTCCCTCTGTAGTTGGTCTTTCCATTTCTCGCGAGACATCACTCACTTCAACTTTCAATACTTTAGGTATTGGAAGACAGACAGCGGGCCTATGTGAAGTGCGTCCTCAAGTTCTTGTATAGTTATGAAGGTCTTGTTTCTCCATAATTGTTCAGCTCGTTCCAGACCTGCTTCATACCAGACTGGTAGCTTAGCGGTTCGGATATGTCATCACGTATCCCTGGGACCCAGATATGTCCTAGGGGAAAGGCCAGGTCGTGATCCCTTTCATGGTTTTGTTCGGTTTCCAAATTGCCCAGATGGTTCCGAGTATAGGATGATTTTGGATGCTGTGCCGCAGTTGGGGTCCCGGGACCTATAGCCATTCACCAACAATGTACGGACGAAGGTGGAAATAGTCCAGGGCTATCCAGTGTAAATCCGCTTGCTGTCTCAGGTGTGGGATTATTATGCGTAACTGGGCTGCTTTGTAATATGCTTCCAGATTGGGAAGACCCACTCCCGCGTCGTCTTTCTTGAGGTAAAGAAGGGATTTGGGGACTCTTGGTTTTTTGCCTTGCCATAGGAAAGCCATCATGGACTTTGTTATTTCAGTAAAGAATTCTTTGGGTATCCTTACGGGGAGAATCTGAAACAGGTACAAAAGTTTGGGGAGAATCACAATTTTGATTGCATTTAGGCGCCCCATCCATGAAATCGTAAGTTTAGCCCATTTTGCCATATCGTTTTGCAGTGTCAATAACATGGGGGGGAGGCTGGCATCATAGAGGGTGTCGAGGTCGCGTGTAACATTGATGCCCAGGTATCGCAGGGTAGTCAGGCTCACTTTAATTAGTAGAGTGGTGAATCTCTCCACCTCATTGTCTCTGCTTTTGACGAGCAGGAGGAGGATTGATTTCCCTGTATTGATTTTAAGGCCCGCCATCTGCCCATATTCCTCAATGATATTCAGAGCTGCCGGGATGGATTCAAGTGGGTGAGTGAGATGTAGCAGTATATCATCGCATTGAGGCCTAGTTTGTATTCCTTCTCTCCCACCCTGATCTCCCGGACACTGGTGTCTAGTCTCAGTCGCTGTGCTAAGGGTTCAAGAGACAAGACAAACAAAATGGCAGACAGCGGGCATCCCTGCCTTGTTCCTCTTTCCAGGGGAACCATCTGGAGTAGCCTCCGTTGACTGAGACTGATGTTCGCTGGGATGTCTAGAGTGCTTTTATGGCAAGGCGCAGCCTTGGGCCGAGGCCTACCTAGATGAAGACCTTTTCCAGGAAGTCCCAGTCCACCCTGTCGAAGGCTTTTTCAGTGTTCAAAGACAGAAGGGCTGGGTCCCCCGGCATGTTCCGAGCCTCGTGAATCAGGTGGAGCGTTTTCCTCATGGTGTCAGCACCTTGTCTTCCCATCACAAAACCCACTTGGTCTGGGTTCACCAATCGTGGTAAGTGGACTTCTATATGGGCTGCTACGACTCTTGCGTATATCTTGGCATCAATATTGAGGAGCGATATGGGGCGATACGATCGACATAGTTTCGGGTCTCTGCCTTCTTTGGGTATGACAGTAAGTAGGGCTTGTTCGAAGGAAGGGGGTGCTTTGCCTGTTTCGAAGATATCATTGAATAGTATTGTTAAGAAAGGAACAATATACGAGGAGAACGATTTATAGAAGCCTGGGGTGAATCCGTCATCTCCGGGGGACTTCCCTGATTTGAGCCGCTTGATAGCGTCGGCGACTTCCTCCTCACTGACAGGAACGTTGAGAGCTTCAGATTCTGCGCATGTTAGCGATGGTAGTTTGACGTTTTTGAGGTATGCATCTATGACATTTGGCAGGGAGGGCGGGTCACACATGTATAGATCTTCATAGAAGAATGCGAAAGCTTCCTGAATCCCCTGGGGAGAGGTTTCTGTGGTGTCCAGGAGTGTGCCGTCCGTCCTTTCTATGGTTTCCACCCATCTCTCGGCTCTCTGTGCGCACAGCCTTGCCGCTAGGAGGGCGTCCGCCTTATCGCCTTTTTCATAGAATTTTTGCTTTAGGTACTGTAGGGTTTGGGTTATTTTACCGACTTCCAGTATTTGAGCTCTTCTTTAAGTTCCTTGGCTTCATTGATATATCGTGTTCTTTCAAGCGGTTTTGATTGGGCTAGCTTCTCTGCCAGATTCAGTTTCTCCCTAATGTTTCTTTCGATTAGGGCTCGCTCTCTCTTTTTGCGTGCTCCCTCTCTGATAAGGACGCCCCTCCAGGTAGCTTTGGCTGCTTCCCACACTGTGATCTTCGAGACCTCCCCTGTATCATTCAACGTGAAAAATTGTTTGATTTCGTTTTCAAGGTCGTCTCTGAACACCGTGTCCTTCCATAGGGAATCATTGCACCTCCATTTTGTGGTTAGGGGAATTCGATTCACCCAGCGTATTTCTGCCAAGACCATATCATGGTCAGACCATGAGATTGGGTATATGTCTGCGGCCGTGGTTTCTCGCAAAAGGCCTTCGGATAAGAATAAGTAATCAATCCATGTGAGAGTTTCATGTGGGATGGAGTGGAAGGTGAAACCACGGTCCATGGGGTGGAGATGTCGCCAACTGTCATTTAAGCCAAACGTTGAAAGAGCCACCTTTATATCAGCTGCGTCATTCGTGTGAGATGGTTTGGGTGTGTCGGTCTTACTTTGCCTGTCTAGAGAACTGTCCATCCACCAGTTGAAATCTTCCCCAAGGACTGTGTGTCCTTGTGCCATGTTGAACACTTTTTCCATCGCTTTATGGAGGAACCTCTTCTGGCCCTGATTGGGGGCATAGACCTTAGCTAGAGTGACAGGAGTATCCTGTATGAGCCCCGTTATAACCGCCGCTCTACCCTCTGTGTCGACCCAGGTGCTGTGAATCGACATACGGAGGTTCTTCCGTATTAGTATCCCCACCCCTGCCTTTTTTGATATTCCGGAGCTCCACAAGGAATAGCCGATAGCTCCTGTCGGAATAGTTCATTCCGTTCCCCTGAAGTAGTGTGTCTCTTGAATGAATAGAATGTCAATTTTGGAGCGCTTGAATTCTCTGGCCACCAATGAGCGCTTTGTGGGGGAGTTTAGACCCTTAACGTTAATCGTGCATATGCGTAGACAATCGTTGTTAAGTGTGCTTGCCAGCGAGGATTTTTAGCAAAGATTTTATTGATCTCTGTGCCTGTCGTGGTGCCTCTGTTAGTCCTCGTGTCCGTAAGTTCAATGTGTGTGCTTCGCCATTAGAAAGAAGTGGGGTCAGTTCAGCATCTTTTCGCACATAGGCCCCGCATTCTGAGCAAAAAGTCTGTAAAGGTCCAACATTTTTCCCCCAACCCTCCCCCCACCCTCCAGGAATAGGGCGGTCCAATTTAGGGTCACCCACGCCCATCTCCCCCCGCAGCGTCCGATTCAGCTGGGTTAACTTCACCCAACCGATATCGAACCACCAGTACGAACCGCTCAACAATCGGTCCAATGAACAAGAAAGCACAACATAACTTTAACTTTTGAGCCCCCCAATCGTATCACTCGAGACCTGGAAGCAAGAGGCTTTCCATGTCATCAGGCAAGATTATTTCAGCAGTAGCCCCTTGTCCAGGTGTAAACGAGTTCATCAACATTTCCCCCCCCTTGACCCCGGCCTGTACCTCATTTCACGTGATTCAGCCATGGATCCAGCCTGGGGTTCACCACAGCATATGTGTCACCCACTGTAGCTCCACCGTTTGAAATGTCACATTATGATGGGCGGTCGAGATGATGGAAGTGTCAGTGTTCCATATCCGAGGAAGCATTCATCCACCTGAATTTTCTAGAGCCCTGCATTCTCCTTCGTCGAGGGCCTTTAGTTTGCCATGGGCCTTCGGCGTTTTTCTGTGCCGGCACGTGAGCTCTGTCTGCCTGGGGACCTAGTAGATCTGTGATGGCATTGGTAATGTCTCTTTCAGAGGTTAGTTGCATCCCTGTGCCCTCCCATTCGAATGAGAGTGAGAATGGGTAGCCCCATCAGTATCTGATCCCTTTGTTCTTGAGGAGTTTCGTAATCGGTAGGCACTTCTTTCGTAGCGCCAGTGTGAGAGAGGACAGGTCCTGGAAGATGACAATGGACGACCCTCCCAAGGAGATCTGTGGTGTGAGTCTGGCCTTCTCCAGGATCCAGGCCCTGTCTGCATAATTGTGGAACTGGGCTAGGACCGATCTCGGGCTGCCTGGTTTTCCCCCAGCTCTATGGATTCTGTCGATTTTTGGCTCGTCTATTCCATCATCCTCAAATAATAGTTTCAAGATCTCATGGAGAGTTTTTTTAAGATGCGTTCCTGTTTCCTCATCTGTTTCAGGGATGCCAAAGACACGTATATTGTTTCGACCCTCTCTATTTTCCAAATCATCAACCTTTTGATGGAGTTCCTCCTCCTTGCTCTCATGTTCCGCAAGGCGATGATCGATCTGCATTTCCAGGGTGCTTGATGAGGATTGGTTGTGCTCGACCTCCTCAAGCCTCTCCTCCATTTTATCAATTCTGTTTGTGATCTTGTCAATTTTGTTCCCAATGTCCGCCCTCATCCCTTTCATCTCTGAAAGGAGGTCAGCAATATCGCCCTTAGTCAGTGCCTCGTCAGCATTCTTAGAAGCCATGTTCGAAGGGTCGCGCCGGGGGAATGCTTCCGAGGACTGTATGACCTTGAATTTGGCCAGTTTTAGTTTAATGTTTATGAATTCAAAATGCACCAGCGGTCCGCTGAGCGAGAGCCATTTAGTACCAGGCCACACCGCGGCCGACTGGGAGAAGGGTGGATGAGGATCTGCAACACGGTGGGGACCATATGGGTACGAGACGTATGTATCCTTGTTTTCCCCACCGCATACACGGGGCATGGTTAGCTCAACCAGCTTGGGCAGCCTCGATTCACTGGCGGAATGGGGAAAAGGGCCGTTTTGGGGGCCCAACCCTCAGGTTGCCGGGTGTCTTGTGCGTCGGTAAGGCCGAGACCACCGCAGAGTACGGCCAGGAGGACGGGGGTCCAGCCAAAGGATTGATTATCCTTCCAGCGATGGGGCTCAGGGTGTAATATCTCAGGGCACTCTGTTAATGGCCTTATTTCAGGCCTCTTGACCAATGGCGAAGCTCAGGGGCTCCAGTTCTCAGGGGAAATGATGTAATCTACTCACGGTTGTGGTCAGTGGGCCCGGAAAGGAGCAAGCGTCCTGCTCTGTGCCGCGTGTCTAGAGGGCCCAGGGCTCCGCCGTGCTTCGGTGCCGTATTACTTTGGCAAGCCGGACGTGTGGTCAGAGCCGCGAGTGTGTCCTTCTGTTCTAGTGGTGAGCCAGAGTCCCGAGGCCCCCACCGCCAGTCCGGAGTCGAGGTTGATGTGCGCGGGGGGGTGCCAGTTCCACGCCACACCTCAGCACTTCTCCGCTGTGCGAGGCTGCTCCCGGTTCGATGCAGGACTGTAGCGGAGCTCCGGCCGGGCGGGACTGGAGTCGCGCACAAAGCTTGGATTCAGGCGCAGGGACGGGGGCCGCCTCAGTTGGTCGTTTTGAAGCAAAATCTTCACCGATTCGTTCCAGGATTTTTGCCACTGGTGGGGGGGACGTTCATAGAGCTCCGTGCCTGATGTCAGCCGTGGGGGGTCATCAAAGCGGGGGCTCAGACCTACTATGGGACCGTTGTGGCGCGAGTTCAAGCGGAGCACGACATCATTCGCGCGCCCCCTGGTGGCCGATTATTATTTTATGTTTTAACCATCCCCTGGACAAGTGTCATAGGCAAAGTATATGACACAAGATAATGCTCACAAATCCGGCTGCATTCACTACAAAATAATGATCTAGAATTCACCAACCTGTTTCAATTTTCAAGTCAAAAAAGGGTTGTGAAAAAGATGGAAAGTGGGAAGAGTTGACAGGCGTGTGGGTATAAAAGATAAAAAGTAAAGAATCTGAAAGAAAACATATTAAATAAGAAAGAAAAAATAATGAAAGAAAGAAAAAGAGGGGACAATTGAAGAAATAAAGAAAAAAATGAATGAAAGAAGAAGAAATAAAGAAAGAAAAGAAAGAAAGAAAAAGAGCAAAAGAGTGAATAAAGAAAGAGAAAAAATAATGAAAGAAGAAAAGAGAAAAAAAATGAAAGAAAAAGAGCATAAGTGTTAATTAAAAAGAGCAAAAAGAATTAAAGATGAAAAGAAAAAAAAGAAAAACGAATGACAGAAAACGAGTTTTGGTTTATCATCATCAAATGCTGCACCGAACCTGGCGGCCGGCCGTTGGCTGTTTTTCCTGGCTTCCATGGAAGCTAGCGAGTGGGCCCACTGTGTGCTGTGTGCAGGGAGACCATCCTGAAGCCTCCCTGGCGGTGGGTGGATGTGGAATGGGAGCCAGCGCTGCTCATCCCCAGCACAATAACACACGACTGTTATTAATCCCACTGTTCTGGCAGCAGTGGGAGCCTTCGGCCTCCCTCCCCACTGCGCGGGGCGCGCATCGTGCGCTGAGCCTGGGAGCCCTGCCGCTTCTCAGGGTAATTGCTTCTGACTCCTGCCTCTGCGGTTGGATTTCCAGCAAGAACAAGGAGGACCGGAAAAAAAGCGAAACATGCACACATCTGGTGGAAGAGCGATGTTTCTCCTCGGGAGGCGAACGCCGCTCTGTCGTGGGAACGGAGTGAGGATTGCACAAACTGGGCCATTCCAAGCTGAGGGTGGTGGGGTACAGTGATCGCAAAACTAGGGGTGGCCGTAGCACGGCTGGGGCCCACGTGAACACTATTGGTTATTTGACAAGTTCCAGGGTGTAAAAGTGAGGTGTAAAAACCAGGGCAAGAGTCCTAAAAAAAAGTGTGTGGGGGGGGTGGAGGGGCTTTGATGAGCATTGGGAAGTGACGTCACGGGACCGCAGTGTAAATAAGCACATTTCTTTTCAGGCCTGTCTTTCACACTTGAAAAAGCCACACACGACAATGTGCCCACCTTTTAAAGTTGGGATCATCCAACAAAACATGTCCTGAATAGACCGGATGTCAAAATGAGACATTTTGGAGCTTCACAACCAACGACTGCCTGGTTTTGTGATTAAGTGCCCTGTTTCAGAAGCAATGCCAGTTTTCGATTCCCGCCCTGGGTTCGATTCCTGCCCAAAGTTCGATTCCTGGTTTGTCCTGCAACCTGTTGTTATGATTTATTTATTATTTATATTTATTTATTTATCGTTATAGTTGTATTTAATTCCTAGACATTTCTACGATTATTTTTCATAAAAATACGCAATTAAAATTAATACAGTACAAACCAAATGTATACATTATTATTTAAACACACAGAGGGGGAGGGCGTCCGCCCCCTCAGAAACATGGGAGGGCGCCGCCCCCCTGCATTGTCCCTCGACTTGAGCCCTGTGTAAAACCATACGTAAATTAAGCCTCGCTTTTACAATCTCAGGATTTTCCTTTTATGTTACGGTAGAGTAGGGGCACGTAATTGAATACAATATTCTGCGGTGCATGCCATCTTCTCCTTTAAATACCACATTGCTCAACACCAGCATGTCTTTCCATGCAGGTGTTAAAACAATGGATTCCTATCGAGTCTGCCTCATTTTAGCAATTGCAAAAAAAGCAATCCGATCCCATAGAAATCCATTGTGAATTCCGCCCGCCAAGCGTAAATGACAGACAACACTTGCACCTTTTGCAAGAGTGCAAAACGAATGTGTAAAGGGGCCCGTTTTTACTCTTTTGTTTTCGTACTCTGTTTATCGCAGGATTAAAATTGCATGGAGGGGACTCAAAATCACACAAGTGCTAACCTTGGCATTCCCCTGCATGCAATTAAAAAATTACCCAATATCTCGGATAGCAGGAGTTTGGACTTCAGCTGAATGCAATTGGAGGTTCTAAGGAAAGGGGCAGCCATTGGAAGGGGGATGGAGTGGGGCTTGGCGGGGACCACATTCATATGTACATTAATGCATATCGGTCCCTTGTGTGCAGTTTTTAGCATTTGCACTAAAATGTGCGAACAAGTTCTAAAACACTTTTTTAAAAAATACACAGTCCTACCTACAATGTAAATGCCTCCCACAAGTTATGCTTGTGAGAGACATTTACAATGGATTCTTATGGAATCTGCAGGCTTTCAGCAGGTGCTAAAAACAGGCGGATTCGATAGGGATGTCTGGGTTTGAAAGTAGCATGAACATATCGTGCTGGCACAAAAACATGTGGTTTATTTTTTTAAGGTGGACTCGGGATGAACAGCAGAAACCATCATCCCATTACGTGCCCCGCTCTGCCTGCAAAAATGATTTAAATACGCTGGCGCATGAATTATAATGATTCTATTATAACGCGCTTAATACCAGAGATTGGTTTCTAAGCCCAGGAACTGGGTTCGAACCGGTGTTGCGGTGCCTTGTTTTGTTTCCAAGACGAACGCGTTGCCCCAGAGCTATCCCCCCTCACCAATCAAGCCTAGTGACACCCTTCTAAACAAGGTATACCACCTTTATTAATGCGGCAGGGGACTTAAAAATGAGCCCCTGTACCCTAGTTCCACCTGGGTTAAAAATGTGCAAACCATTTAAAGCTATTCCACAAAACCTGAAGACATATTTGGTGGCCCACTTTTGGGGTGGAGTGGGTTTAAGAAAGCTCATGCTCCCCATTTCTATGGAGTAGTGTATGTCGATTGGGCTTCTTGCAGAGAAAACAAAATGGGGAAATATCATGGAATTATCTCCATCCAATTCCAAGCTGAGGATTCTGCCCAACTGTTATCCTATTTGTGTTAGATTATGAAATTAACAATTAAAAATATGTTACCCCCCTTGTGGGTCAAAGCTGTTTGTGTGCAGGAACCTCTGACGTCAGAAACTGGGGTGAACAAAAAAGCCTAATTAGTAAGTGGACATTTTATTGCATTGTATAGCACTTGTCATTTGTATAGCGCCAATTTTACCATTATTATAGTCTCAATGCACTGTCATCTTTGCTATGCCAATTGGGGTCAGAATGTTTCTTCCACCCCCTCTGCCCCCAAGAGTGATATCCAGTCAAAGTCTGAGGGACTGTTTCACAAAGCTTGTATCCAGCCACACGTAAGACTTCCACCAGGGGAAACTGGTAATGTGCACCAGGGTGAGTTGCACCTATTCACACAAGTACCTACCTATGGTTCACAATAGAGGACACCCGAGGCACAGACATATCCATGGGATCAACCCTGGAATGGGTGTGATCCAAATCATCATTCATTCTATATGGAGGCCCAATCCACAAAGTGGATCTCCATAAGAAGATGTTGGGTGGCCGGTCAGTGGCTACACTTTATGAAAGGCAATGACCAAGATAAGGTTGGAGAAGGCATTTTCTCTAGTCACTTGGCTAGAGGCAGATGAAGCCATCCGTTAGAGAGACAACTCCAGAGCTTACAGGTATGCTTTGCAAATTGGGATAACATGGGAGAGAAGACGGGCACACAATGGACGAACATCCTCAGAGCCTATGCATAAAAATCCACAGGTTCTCTGCTTCTGTGGCCTCAACCTGTCCTCGTCTCTGCTTCTGCGGCCTCAACCTGTCCTCGTCTCTGCTTCTGCGGCCTCAACCTGTCCTCGTCTCTGCTTCTGTGCCCTCAACCTGTCCTCCAATGACTTGTAGGGGCCAGTCTACATTGTATGCGAGCATAAGGATTCTTGGAGATGTGGAGAACAAGGTGAGTGGGACTAAGTGAGACTACCATATCCGCCCGTTCCCGTACGGAGAACCAGCCCCTGCACCGACTGAAGAGCCCACATTTGGGCAGCCAAGATCACGAGCAGTTTAAACAAACAGCAGGATTAGAACCTTTGAGGAACTCGACCAGCGAACCACTGACATTAAAGCACAGAATCGTGCAACTATCAACAGTCAGTTATCCAACTGCCTTGCTAAAGACCTTTAGTTGGCTGTTCTGTTCTGACACATGTGTTGGCTGTTCTGTTCCTTCGCCGATGCACTACTGCATCTATGATACTAATTGGAACCTGTCAGAAGGTCAAGTCAGACACTGACGCAGCGCTACTTGTATTTACTAAATTTGCAGTCACATTACCAACAAATAAAACATAGGAGAGAACTCCTTGACCAACACTGCAAGTGCAAAGGATGTATGGTAAAGACCTTGGCTTATGATGACTTATTCAGTGTTGCTGTTTGGGAACGCTGTTGCTGGAGGGGTGCCTCATTCACTATTACATGATCTGTGGACAAAGCAAACTCCCCCTGAAAGTTGTGTGCTGGGTAGTCTATCGTTACCAGATTCTCTCTTTAAGGGTGTGATGACTGAGTGCTACCTGTATCTAATGGCATGTGGAACAGCCCTGCGAACAGATGAGCTCTCAAAAGGCCGGCTTGGCCCACCAATTTGGAGACAGGGTGAAACTATTTAGACATGCTCAGATTTCAGACTGGTCCAGATGTTGCGGGCATCACTTCCACCTGCCCAAGACAACCCACTCTCTAATGATTTATTTTATTATTTGACGTGCTCCTACCGCCACTATGTAGCCCTTTGGTTCTGCTTACGCAGAACGCACCCTATAACACCAAAGACCTCATGGCTCAGTGGGGTGTGAGGGCACACGGTAAACTCCTTGTAATGCATACGCTCCCTTCCATGGGATTCACCAACCACAATTTAACTGGATGGGAGCAGACCGGAACCCAAGCGCTCAGTGTTATCCTTTCCTGGTGAAAGAATTGCAATTTTCAGGCTTTACTCCTCTCAGCTACTCGCCAACCTGTACTTTTCCATTTTTTTAAAGCCCTACCACAACCATGTGAAAATAATCTTTCTGCTGGACAGCTGCCCAATCAAATAGTGTAAATCCAGGCCGCAAGGCTCCGGTGCAGCTCTGGTCGAATGCTGTGGTTACGGATCTCACCGCTCGACTTTTGAGCTGGAACAATGGTGCACTCGGACTCCCCAGGATGGCTCTGCAAGAAGTGTCTGCATTTAGCCAGCCCATTGGTGTCTTGGAATGGAAGGGAATGTACAGAGATACTGGGCCTCATTACACGTATGGAGGTAGCCATGCCGCTTCTAGCGGCATGGCTACCCCCATATCGGGTACCCGGTCTGGGTTCCTTGAATGGGGAGATACCGGGACTTGGAGGGCCCAGCATTTCCCCATTCAAGGAACCCGGACACGGTACATCCTCATTCCCATTTGAGCCCCAATAGGGCCCAATGGGAATGGGGAGGATGCTAACAACGGGCCCGTTAATGACGGGGCCATTGTTAGCATCCTGGTCTGCTCGCGGGACCGGCTAAGGACGCCTGGTTTTACCAGACGTCCAGAGCGGGACCCGCTGCAGACCTCGTAATAAGGCGGTAGAGGGATAACGGGGCCGGCAGCTCTACCAGTGCCGTTAACCCTCTACCGCCAGGGTCGTAATGAGGCCCACTGTGTTCCAAATGACCCCTTGAAAAAAACCCTCATGGAAAACAAACATATACAGAAACACATATGTGTTTTCTCAGTTCCCTGCTCGCCCTTGTGAGTGACTTGAGGCAATTTGGTTCTTCATCTATTCATCCATCCATGTCTTCATTCTTTCTGACTACAAGAGTGTCTAGTGGTGAGATGTCTTTATAACGACATATTTTATAACAAATGCGCATATACCGAAAACTTTGCAACGGAAAACCTCTCACATTATTTTTGTTTTTTGGGGGGGTGCCCCCAAACTCCTATTTCCCACCACTAAAAACCCACCCCAACTGTTTTCCAACAATATTTAACCCTCTACCCCACCCAACATTGGTCTCGGGAGGATAGCTCAGGGGCAACGTGTGCGCCTTGGAAACAAGACGACTGGTGCACCAGAGGTTCGATCCCCAGGTCCGCGCTTAGAAATCTCTGGGTATTAAGTGCATTATAAATATCATATCATATCATACATGTTCGTTATGCTTTGCGCAGATGTGCTCCTCTACATACAAATTTCAAAACCTAAATGAGTTTAACACACCCTTCCTCCATCTTAAGAGTTGCATGGTCAACCGTCGAAGAGGCACACTTTCTACCAAGCTGTGTGATCCTTGGCGAATCAGCTCAGGGGTCCATTATCTGCAAAACGCGGAGGATCTGTCCTAAGTGCCAGCCTTTATGAAACCTTTGAACAGTTTCTGAACGACCGCCATTACACAAGATTTAAAACAAGGGCTCTCCGTCTCGGAAGTGGAGGAAGCCTGAAAAGCGAACTAGGGTGAGAAGATTCCCCACCGGCCCCATGAAGTGGCGACTGAGTTATGGTTGCCTTGGTGACCGCAGAAGCAGCATTTCTGTGCGCTGCCTCCATAACTTCGCTGAGAGGTAGGTTATACGGTGTTTTACTTATACATGTATGTCAGTGAAAAACGCACATCAGGAAATAGAAATTCTCCATGTATCGCTCGCTACTAAAGGCAACAGAAATCAGCAACCACCATGCGTTGCACGCGACGGCTCACATTGCGCTCAACATCATGAGAAGATCTTGAGAGTGTGTTTTGCAGCCCATTAGGGATTTGTTTTTGTTGGGCCTCAAATCAAATTGAAATGGAGCCCAAGAATGTTGTTTACTACTGGTTGCCCCGGGACCTTATGTCCTCCCCATGATGCATGTCGGTTGCCATGTCATGTGAGGCATGATGAGCAGGGCATGGAGGGGTCGGGTTATAATTACATTATGAACCACGGTATCGCCTGGAAACAAGAAAACGAAAATAGCGAGAACAAAAACAGCGAATTTAAAAGGTCGAAAAAAATGCAGGATTTTTGCACCTTTTTAACAATAAGCAGATATGGTTGGGATAGGGTAAAGGAAAATGGGGTTTAGGGGCGGGGTTGTCCACTGCACATTACAAAAATAATAAAATGTAGGTGGGGGGCCCATATGTGTCCCAGGCAACTTCAAGACACCCAACGCAGATACATGCAGTGCCCACTTTGGTGGGCAATGGATTTTGCCCAGGCCCAACACCCCTAAACCACTCAAAGGGATTTCACCAGTGGCCATGGCAGGTCCACTGGCTAGCACGAGCACTGTGGGCACAGCCATGCCTTGGATTTCACCCGTGGCCATGGCTGGTCCACTGGCTAGCACGAGCACTGTGGGCCCAGCCATGCCTTGGATTTCACCCATGGCCATGGCTGGTCCACTGGCTAGCACTAGCACGGTGGGCCCAGCCATGCCTTGTATTTCACCAGTGGCCCTGGTGGGTCCAATGGCTCTCACTAGCACTGTGGGCCCAGACATGCCTTGGTGTTCACCAGTGGTCATGGTGGGTCCACCGGTTAGCACTAGCGCTATGGGCCCAGCCATGCCTTGGATTTCACCCGTGGCCATGGCTGGTCCACTGGCTAGCACGAGCCCTGTGGGCCCAGCCATGCCTTGTATTTCACCAGTGGCCCTGGTGGGTCCAATGGCTCTCACTAGCATTGTGGGCCCAGACATGCCTTGGTGTTCACCAGTGGTCATGGTGGGTCCACCGGTTAGCACTAGCGCTATGGGCCCAGCCGTGCCTTGGATTTCACCCGTGGCCATGGCTGGTCCACTGGCTAGCACGAGCCCTGTGGGCCCAGCCATGCCTTGTATTTCACCAGTGGCCCTGGTGGGTCCAATGGCTCTCACTAGCACTGTGGGCCCAGACATGCCTTGGTGTTCACCAGTGGTCATGGTGGGTCCACCGGTTAGCACGAGCACTGTGGGCCCAGCCATGCCTTGGATTTCACCCGTCGCCATGGCTGGTCCACTGGCTAGCACTAGCACGGTGGGCCCAGCCATGCCTTGTATTTCACCAGTGTTCATGGTGGGTACCTGGCTAGCACTACCACTGTGGGCCCAGCCATGCCTTGGATTTCACCAGTGATCATGGTGGGTACCTGGCTAGAACTAGCATTGTGGGCCCAGCCATGCCTTGTATTTCACCAGTCGCCATGGAGGGTCCACTGGCTGGTACGAGCACTGTGGGCCCAGCCATGCCTTGGATTTAACCAGTCGCCATGGCTGGTCCACTGGCTAGTGTGGCATGTTTTTACCCATTCATACAAGCCCTACCATAAAACTGTGCAGTACTGGTATGGAAAACATCATGATGGCCAGAACTCCCCAGAGAGTGCACAGGGAAAACATGAAGAATAGGCTGCCACCCATTTTTGCCTATGTTGTGAGCCCAGGAGGGCACTGCCTAAAACCACCATTGGGCTACACACACAGTAGCCTGAAACCATTGGGAATGGCAATGCTGATTGCCGAAAAAGCAACTCAGAACTGTGGGGAATTCATTTTCTTAATCCCAAAAATGGTTGCATTACCAGTACTCAACACTATCAGAAAGCCGGCGTTTTAAAACCACCAGACTTTTGTGTAAAACTGAACAAATGAAACAAAACCAGACCAAGGAAAGACTTGCTAAGAGGTGGATACAATGTAAAACTATATTCTGAAATGACTTGAAGGAAGTAATTATTTAATGTATATGTAAAAATTGTAAGTGATTTAAACTGGGAACAAAAGTTGACATTTAGCTGAAACCTGGCTTAATGAAACTGAATTCTGCCTGACAACTACCCCCGACAGGAGTTGAAACTGGATGCTCAGCCACTCTGCCCCTGACCAAAAGGAGTTAACACCTTTCTGATTAGATTAGGGGTGGAGCAGCTGGGGACTACAGGGAGTTGAACAAAGGCCTGTCCTGGACTCAGGCAAATGTTATATTGGGGCGTCGTAAAATAGCTTCCTCTTGGGAGAAACTGGGGGGCAGCTGTGCCTCTGTGAACAAGCTGGCTTGGGGGAAGTGGATAAACCAGTTATTCCACCCTGTGATGTGGGAAGCCACACCCCTTTTTGACCAGAGCATAATTTTAAAAAGATAGATAACTCATAGTGCGGACTTGTCAGAATTATATAAGTAATATCATTATTTTTGTGATTTTTCTGTGAACATTTTAAGAGGCATTAGGACCCTGTGGTGTATTCTGGGGGGTTGCTAGCGGAAAATAGGGTCTCACTCCAAATGTATGCATGTTAAAAATCTGACACTTTATCATCTGTAACCCATATCCCTGGTGCACATTTGTGTAAAATCTGGAAAGGTTTAGAGGTCTTTATCTGGATGAAAAGGGGAGAATTCTGTCATCAGTGGACACAACATCGTACAAAGACAGGGATCGGATGGTTTGGTGCTACAGAAAATATGTTAACCGGACCTATAATATTAGAAAAATGGTACATAGATAAATATGTATTTGGGTCAGAAATAGATTTGTGTGCAATCTGACAAGGGGAGGTTCCTCTGACCATAAAACCTACAGCATCACTCTGACTCACATTTCCTTCCCCCAACCAATAGAGAGAGGAGGAATTGGCCAATGATAAGTGAGAGGGGCAGGTTTAGTTATGACCAACGCACACACCCACTTTCCAAAACACATAAAAAGAGACTGCTGGGACAGGTAGAGACATTCAATTCCATTTGCTGCGGGGCATGCTGACCGACGACTTCACATCCAGAGATCCAGACTTCAAATCCATCAATCTCCAGAACCTGTAGCAGAAATTAACTCCAGAATTTGTAGCAGAGAGGCCTGAATCCACCAGCTGAATCCTCTTTAGCAGGCCTCAAAACTAACCAAACTATTCATCAGCCGGGCGAGCCGTTTGAATTTTTGTCGAGAATTTTTTGCAAGAACCTGTAGCAGTACCCAGAAAGCAGTGTTACATCCAGAATCCAGAGAGGCTAGACCAGCAGAGCAGAGCTGACCCAGATCGCTGTGAGCAGAACCGGTGCCTGATTGACCCGCCGAGCAGACAGAACCGCAGCCGGACGTGTTGACCAGATCCGTGACGAGACCTAGTTCAAATTTATATTGTGAGTACCTAGCAGAACTGTGCAGAACCAATCTGTTAGTTAAAATAATCTAATCCAAACTATTTTAACCTAAGTAGAACTGCCTCCTAGAAATCGTGTCATCTGTCATTTTTAAAGCTGCACAACTGTCACCTGTCAATTCTGCAGCTGCAAGCTGTCACCTGTCATTTTGAGTTTACTTTAAATCCGAAAAACGACCTTTATTTAATCATCCATATCTCTGGAACCGTTTGGGCTAGGAACGGAATTTAACTTTCCTCTGAAAGCTTAGAATCTAGGCTGCAATCACGATTTACGCACTCGCGAAATTTACCGCGATTTACGATTTTAGCTCAATTTCTCCACTTGTCAAAATAGCAGCTCCATTCTTTCTTTTGTTAAAATCCGTTTGCAACTTGGTAATAACTCATAGAGCATTGCTAAAGTGAGCCTGAACTAATACCAACACGTATCTCCCACTCACCCCGAATCTCTAGAGGGAATTAAAATCAGTTGGCACAGTTTCCCATCCATTGCCATCACATTTAAAAGCATGTTGGGCCTGTGTTTCAAACTCCTACCTGTTTCCTCTAAGCTTGCTGGGGGGAAACTGAATTTCGTATTGTATTTGATTGCATTCCTGAGAACTGTGTGCTCCTCTTTCCATCTCCTTCCATTTCTTACATTGCATAGGGGAGGGGGGTGAATTGCCAGTGAAAAAGTGATTATCTTATCTTTTGCTAAAATCATATCAAGTATTTCTGTACTGCATTTTATTCCTCATTGCTTTTCCCTTGAAATCATAAAAGTATTTTTGCTACTTTATCCATCCTATACTAACTCCTCATTGATTGTAAAGAAGTGTGCTAGTGCCAGATTACCCATTGTTGATCAACATCATATGTCTAAGTGTACTATCAGATATTAATTTATTATAAAGTGTGATATATATATATTGTTTAAATTCTCAAATAAACCTTTTAATTTGCAAAACAAACCTACTTCTTGGCTCAGTGGGGTCAGGGGGATTCTAAGAGGGGGTGTTATACAAGGGTTGTCATCCAGAGTACTGAACTGCATATAGAAATACATCAATAAGGGTTTTCCTCAGCATCCCAGACTAGGCATTGACTTAGCTGTAGTGTTGATTAAATATCGCTTACACTAGCCCTAGCACGGTGGGCCCAGCCATGCCTTGGATTTCACCAGTGTTCATGGTGGGTACCTGGCTAGCACTAGCACTGTGGGCACAGCCATGCCTTGGATTTCACCAGTGATCATGGCGGGTACCTGGCTAGAACTAGTACTGTGGGCCCAGCCATGCCTTGGATTTCACCAGTCACCATGGAGGGTCCACTGGCTAGCACGAGCACTGTGGGCCCAGCCATGCCTTGGATTTCACCAGTGGTCATGTCGGGTACATGGCTAGCACTAGTGCTGTGGGACCAGCCTATGGGTGACTGCCAGATACACAGGCTCAAGACAGGCACACAGGCTCGAGCCAGTCTTGAGTGAAAGCCCATTTTTCAGCCTGAATAACTGTCTCAATTCTTAAAGGATAAAAGGCACGCTTCCACCTTCTTGCTTATAGATCAATCCTATGCATCCCCCCTCACCCTCGCAATAGAGGGGCCCAACAGAGGACTGACATGTGTCCCACTTCAACGTTATTTGCAACCTTGTGCCCACATGGACCTGAATAACGTACAGACAACAATGCCAGCTGTTTCAAACATGTTTACGAGTCTACCCCAGACCATACAGAATGTCAATGTGTTTAACCAGATAATATGGTTGGTTCTTCGTCTGAATTGCTAAATTGTTGTGTTAATCCATCCAGCATGGTTTGCTGTAGTTAAGAAAACAAGTTTCCAGTATGAGAAACTGAATGGAGAAAGCAAGATACAAGACACCCTAGCACTTTGCCCCCGCTGGCCGAACCTCATGAAACTGTGGGCTGTGTGTTTGTTGTGCAGGTTTTTTGTGTAGATTGATCAAACAACACGAAAGCTACAAGCATCTCAGAAAGTGCACTTCCTATGGGGAATCCAACGTCTACAATACTGCTCCTCCTCGAGCGAGACAGTGTCTTCTGCAGGACCTTAAACAGAAACATAGAACAATAAGCAAAGGTCAGGTGCTCCTTGAAAGACACCTGCATGAAGCACCTCAAGCCCTGCAAGGAGAAATGGAAACATGTGCAGCTTGTTCTATGGTGCTGTGGCCATGCACAAGGCATTGCAATCTCCACATCGCTTCCATCAAGTCAGTGGGATGTCTGCCTATCTGGGCGTCTTAAAATAGTTCATATGTCACCCCACTTGTATCCCTCACCCCATAATTGTTTCCTCGCTGGAAAATTGAATAGCATTCATATTTGTTTATTATCAGTAAGATAATGTAGAAATAAGTAAGAGAGATAGCTCAGCGGGTTGAGCGCTCGCTGCTGCGATCTGAGCGTGATCTGCAGGTCGCAGGTTCAAATCCCGGCAAGGCCAACTCAGCCTTTCATCCTTCCGAGGTCAATAAATGATACTAATTTCAGTTGGGTGATATTGTATGTAAATATGTGCTCTGTACAGCGCTTTGGATTAAGGTGCTATATAAATAACACATAATTATCAGTGTATGGTGTTTGCACCTGTTCGAACCACACGTGGGGTCCATGTTTACTCAACTATGCACTCGTATCATATCAAATTCTATTGCTTACATCACAAGGGATATTGGCACAGTGGAAGGTACTGCAACTCAAGGGTATCCAAACGTGCACTGCAGTGAGTTATATCTGTGCTTGTAAAGGCTTGGTTTACCCGTTACTTTTGTGAGTACGATTGTCAATGCAATGCAATGTAACTCTTAGTATTAAAAAGTTATTTATTGACAGTGGACTTAGTTTTGGAAAGCAACAGAGAACTTTACAAGTCATAAGTGGAAGCACACGGTTAGGGAAGCAGGTTGCAAAGGTTCAACGGGGAGATTGAATGGGGGAGAGGAGAGGGTGAATGGGGGAGTAAGGGATTTACAAACAACCAGCGGGGAAAAGGAGTGAGGGGCAGATTGCCCAGTCTCAGGTTAGGTGGACCTGGAGGGGGCATGGACCTAGGTGTTAAGGAGTAGCCAGTCCTTGAAGTGGAGCGTCTTGAACTCCTCCAAGGGATGTGTAGGTTGTTACATCATGGCTGTGTACACCTTAGCAAAGAGTAGTTGGGATTTCCAGCTCTCTGGGCCTTGGTCTCAGATGCCCACCGCTTTTGTGTTTGGTGGTCTCCTCTGCTCTAGACGTGGGTAACCGGTCAGTAGGAGAGATCTCTCTGGTGTGTATTACACATGCTAAAGAACCGAGCACATTATAGCTGGGCAGGAAACACTCAACGTCTAGGCACTTAATACTCTTCCCTCTCAGGAGGAATTTCCAACATGGGCCACTGAGAGGAATGTGGGCTACCCTCTTCTAATTAGCAAACATCCCCACAATCAATTCCGGATGTGCTCTGGAATTCCGGCATCCTGCACTCATGTCTCGGGAAGATAGCTCAGCAGCAACGTGCTCGCCTTGGAAGCAAGACGACACGGAGCAACATAGGTTCGATCCCTGGCTCCGTGCTTAGAAACCTCTGGGTATTAAACGCGTTATAAATAACCGATCATATGATATCATAGCACAGACACTTGCCCTAACAGAAATAGTATTGGAAAGTGCATGCATCATGCTTGATGGTTGAGTGCAAAGAGACAGGGCATGACAGAAGAAGATAGAGGGGCTGAGGCAGAGTCTCATCTTGGGAAGGGGAGGGAGGGTTTAGCGCTATATTAGTCCTCAAGTGCTGCCCTGTGGCCTTCGGCCTGCAGTTATGATCAAGTTGTGACTTGTTTCCCTGCATCAAGGGATGTGAGCACACATGGCCATGTGAAACACTGGTTTCTCATGACC
Source organism: Ambystoma mexicanum (assembly GCA_002915635.3). Lineage (NCBI taxonomy): Eukaryota > Metazoa > Chordata > Amphibia > Caudata > Ambystomatidae > Ambystoma > Ambystoma mexicanum. The sequence goes on from CM030321.1 coordinate 886,315,441, forward strand.
TGATGCGACTGCCCTGCGCGTACTCTCGCGCCTCTTTAGTGTAGTTTCACATCATTTTACTTCTGCGTCTTTTTTCTCTCCCTTCTTATAGCTCTCCATCTCTTGCTGCCCTCTGATAGCTTTCTATACATCCATGTCTTCAATTTCACGACTTGTGCATTGCTTTTAAAATGGGCCCATTGTGGCCCTGCGACCCATCTCTTTTCGGCCACTTCTTAACATTCTCCTGGCATATTCTCTGTTCCTCCCTCCATTTCCACTGGCTTGCACTAACTTTTATCAATCCTGTGAAGTCCTCCTCTCGATTCCGCAACCCGGGACCGCCCGCTACTGGCAATGTACTCACGGACACCAGCCGTTCGCGTGTCTTTCTCTTTATTTCTACCATAAATCCCCGTGCCCCTGAGAACCCTCCCTTGCCCCACGTCACTTCCACTTTCTGTAGTCCAAATGTGGCCACGCACCTTACCCACAAAATGGTGATGGGCTGTGCAAACAGTGCATGCCCGACATTACATCTCCCCTCTTTTTAACAACCTATATAAACATTGTTACCCAATCTCTTCGATCAGTCTTCGGGGCTTTATGTGAGACCGCTGGGGCCGTCTCGCCGGTCCTGATGGTGCCTCCACCGGACCACATTCTCGGCTGGCTGGCTCCTTTTCATTTTTGGACATCTCTCCATCCCCCAGATAACAATTATCTGGCCCGAGCCGTGCCGATCTGCCTGGGTAGGGTGCATTGTCCTCGCCGGGGCATTTGCTGAAGTGTGAGGTGTTTCGGGTGATTGTTCTGCAAGACCCTCCTTGTGCTGTCAACATTCTTCCTCTTTTGTCTGTTATGAACAGCCGTTCTGGTGCGAACGTGGGATCCCCTTCTGAACCCGAGACTATTGCAATACTACCTGGTCTCCCACTTCTATGTTGTTTTCCTTGGCTCCCCCCTGGAATCCTCCCTGTCCTTTACTTTTTCCTTTTCCATCTGGCCACGAGCCCTGGCTTGTTGTTCTAACAAGCTCTGGGAATGAGCAATCAGACCCTCGATAGCCGGACGGCTCTCCCGAACATAAGGTCCGCAGGACAGACTCCCGTGGTGCTGTGCGGGATGTGCCGATTTTCTCTGAGCAGCTGGTATACGGTCTGTTGAATGGACTGTTTATGATGTTGGCCACCTGCAGGGATTGTATGACAATCGCCACCAAGCGTTCAGCGATGCTGTTGACCTTTGACCATAATGGAGTGATTCTCCTGTGTCGAAAGCCCATGTATCTTGCAAAATTCGCAAAGCCCTGGCTGGTGAATGGGGGACCATTGTCAGATTTATTTGCCTTCGGGATCCCATACGTTGAAAGCATTCAATCCAACACTGGTATGACACAGGTGGCAGAAGTGGATGCAATTAACCGACAGTCTGGGAAGCGGGAATGTTCATCAATTAGCACTAGCACATGTAACCCGTCCCTCAGAGGCTCAAAGAAATCTATGGCCAGTTGCTCCCACACTCCCTCCGGAAGCGGGGACATATGCAACGGACTGGGGTGAGGCAGTGATGCTACGACGCAACATGTGGCGCAGTTCTGGACTGTGTCCTCCACCATGGCATCCAGCTAGGGGAACCATACTTTCTACCATAGAAACGGTTTTGTTGACCCCACCCTACAGTGCCCTTCATGAGAGAGGTGGACCACTCAATGTCAGAGTGTGCTGTGCAGCACAATTCTGCATCCTTTCATAACAATGTGATTCTCCAACCCCGTAAGTTCGTCCTGCACCAGCTCCAGGCTGAGTATGTCATCCTACACTGCCACGTGTTGACTCTATGCCTGCGTTCTGGCATGTTTAATTTTTCCCTTGGATAGACAGCCTGCGATGATGTGCAGAGCTGGATCACGTTCTGATTCACTACTGAGAGTGCCCTAGTCTACGGGGAAAGGTTGCATGTGGTGCACCACGTAGTTGAGGTATGCATCTGCGATGGACAGCCCTGCACCTGCCAGACCCGTCGGGTGTCTCAACAAGTAGTCAGCCGGGGTTGGTTCATTCCCCGGTCGGTGAACAATGGTGACTTTGTAATCCTGTAGTCACAGGTCCCACCTCACATTTCTCAGGGGCATTCTCGCCTTTGGATTGCCAAAGATGGCCAGCAGGGACTGGTGGTCTCTGACAACCGTGAAAGCTTTACCTACAGAATCAGATGAAAATACTCACAGACCCATACAACAGCAAGGCTCTCTTTTTCTGCCGTTTGAGTATGCTTGCTCTGTGTGTGTAAGGCTCTGGCTACTGTATGACACTATGAATTGGTGGCGCAGATTGTTATGGTCCTGTTGTGTCAAAATTGCATCCAGTCTGACTGGGCTTGCATCCACGATCACTTCTGTGGTTCTGTCAGCGTGAAAATACGCCATGTCTTCTGCTTTAGAGATGGCATTGTGGATGTTTTCAAAAACTTCCTGACATTCCTGTGTCCCTTGAAATGCCTGGTCGCGTTTGGTGAGCTGTCGGAGGGGCTCGCTGATGGTGGCCTAGTCTTGCAGGTACCTGGAGCAATAAATAGCAAGTCTGAGAAACAAGCGTAACTCAGATATGCTCTGTGGTCTCGTGGCATTGATGAGCGTCGCCACCTTGTCCGGGTATGGTTGTATGCCTCTTTCTGAAAAAAAATATGTCAAACAAAACTTAGGAAGTTCTTGCTGAACTCACACTTGTTCTTGTTCAGCGTTAGGCCTGAGGCCTCTAGTGCGCAGCCACCCGGTGGAGTGCGGTATCATGCTCCTCGGCAGATTTGCCCAAAAAAAACCAGTATGCCATCTGAGTAGTTTAGACAGTTTAGGACGTGCCACATGACCATCTGAATTGCGTTCTGAAAGATTTAATCTGCGGTGATATCCCAAAACGGAGCCATTTATAAAGGAATAGGCCCATGTAGGCCACACATGTGGTGATGTATATTGATTCTGGGGTGATTTCTAGCTGGTTATACCCCTTGGTGAGGTCCAGTTGTGAGAACACCTTAGCTCTGTGAAGTAGGTCTATCATGTCCGTTATTAGAGGCACCTGGTGTCTTTCTCTTTGTATCACCACATTCACCCTCCTCATGTCCACACATAATCAGATGTACCCTTCAGCTGCCTTTTTGAGGAATGGCCCTATACGGGATACTCCGGGCATGAGCCCTACAGTGGGCTCAATGACTTGTTGGTCCAATAGTTTTTGTAGTTCATCCTCCATCTGTCTCTGTATATTGATTGGGATGCCCTGATAATGTTGGGCTATCGGCTTGTAAAGATCTATGTAAAGTTAGATCTTGCCAAGTCCTTTAAAAAACTTTGGGAATGCTGTTTAAATGTTCTTTGTTTTTCGCCAGATACTTATGTACCATCAACTGGTAGAGGACATGTACCAGCCCCATGTCCACTGCAGTCTTGAAGCTGAGGATGCACCCACTGTTGGTCTCTTTCTTGAGCGCACGTAGCTGGAGACGTGCTGTTTGTGACTTGTGTGAGCATATTGCAGAGATGACTCCTCATCATGGCAGGGGCCTGGTAGACCCATACAGGTAAATGTCTATGGTCGACGGTCTCAACTTCGGGGGTTGTGGGAGACTGTTACATGCCTTCTCGCTCAGGATGTTGTCTGTCGTCGCGTGTTGGTGATGATCTCAGCAGGGGTGTCGTTGACATGCATAATCAGGGTCAGGCTGTGTTCCTTGGCCATATCATTGTTCAGTGTCCACACATAGCCTCTCTTTGTTTGATCATCCATAGACGATAGAGAGTCACTGCTTGATGGTGACCGCACCTCTATGGAGCAGACGTGTCACCGGGATTTCCAGTGCCCCTGTTCACTCAAGGCCCAACGTTCACTGCGAGGGTGTGACCAGGTGCTCTCACGACTCTCCACCCTGTTTTGTCTCGTCTCACTGCTAGCCCCGGCTGCCCGCGGGCTTGTCTGTGCAGCCTCCATCTCTCTTTCCGCATCCTTGTCCATTGTGATGGTAAGGGAGCATCCTTGCAGACAGCCCACAAGTGATCATCACCTCTGCAGGCCGCTCATTTTTGTCCTAGCGCTGGGCATGCACCCACGTGAGGATATTTGTAGCCACACTTGAAACATGTGGCATCGCCAGGTCTGGAGGCATTGCTGGTGGCTGCCGTGAATCTGTGTGTACTCTCACCTTCTTCTCTTGGGGCTTATTGGTCACTTCTTCATGTTGTCCATCTGTAGATCAATGGCGGATTCCATGCAGGCAAGGGCAACTTTTTCTTCAAGAGACCGTTGTTTCTGCCAAGTTTCTTTCAGAACGCCTGAGATTCACACCCTGCAATCACTTGCGAGCGCAGTGCTTGATTATCAGAATATCTGTGGAATTTGTGATGTTTGATTTTGAAGCGCTGTCTCATCACAAAATTGTCAAGTGTTTCGGCCTTCTCCTGGTAGATCATGCGGAAGATGTGGCTCTCATAATCCAAATTTGTGTGGCTTGCAAAATAATTGGACAGCGTTTCATGTAGGTCTCAGAACGATGCCGTCTCTGTGTCAATTAGCTCTCTTACGATGTCCCTCACTGACGGGCCCGCTGCAGTGAGAGCATATTCTTCACCCTCGTGTCGTCAGAGAGACCCATGGCCCCCACGTGAAACTTGAAGTCTCTTAGCCATCGCACACATCTTGGTCCCAAATTGCTGAAGTCGCACAGGTCAATTTCAGGGGGCCGATGCATTACTTGTGTTTCACCAATGCTTGCTGAAAAACATCTGAGGGGCTGGTGGACACCGTCGCCGGTACCGCTCCATCTGACATGGTCATGCTCCTTTGCTGGTGATGTGCAGCACATATTAAACCTTTTCGTGGCACTTGCCTGTTCCTGTGTGTCACAGAGGCTGCACTGCTCTGCTGAAACTTGTCCTCTGGGGACCACCAAACTTTCCTTAATCCTAGCCTTCTTTATGATGCCTGGGCCTTTGCAGAAGTGTGTCTACTGGAGTCTCTAGAAGCCTTGACTGCTTATGTACTGCGGATGGTGCTGTGAAAGCCACCGTGGACTGGCAGCGTCTCTCTTATCACTTCCCCGGGAGGCGCTGTACGTAATTGCTGTTCCCCGGGCGGGGCCTGCTACACTGTTAATTATATTTCCCGAGGTGGCGCTGCGTAGCCTCTTGGTTGCAACGCTTGCTGCCGGCAACAAGAAAGAGGGGAGAGAGACTGGAGGGAGTTCAGTGATGCACTGACAGTGCTCAAGTACACCCCTCTTGATGTCTGCATGCACCCACACTTCTGGCCCAGCTTGTGCAGCCTCCCTGAGCCCTTCACACTGCCTGGATATGTACAGGTCGCACTGGCCGGGAGCCGCCGGGTGGGCTTACCCACTCATTGCTAGCGTGAAGTCCTCTTCTCACTTCCGCAGTGATGGACCGCCCTGCTACTGGGAATAAACACACAGACACCAGCAGTTCACGTGTAACCGTCTTTCTCTTTATTTCTACCAAAACTCCCCGTGCCCCGGAACCTCCTCTCTCACCCCACTTCACTTCCTCTTTCAGTGGCCGAAAAGTGGCCACGCCCCTCGCTCAAACAACAGTGATGGGCTGTGCAAATAGTGCATTGTGACATTACAAATACTGCGTTCCTTTTTTTTCATTTCTCACCCCCAAACTCTAGAATGCTATCCATTTGACCGTACGCTCTTCCTATAAGCCACACTTAGAATTGAGAACATTAGCCTGCACTGTATCTAGATAGGATTGTAAATGTTAGCATATGCCACACTTAGAATTGAGAACATAAGCCTGCACTGTATCTAGATAGGATTGTAAATGTTAGCATATGCCACACTTAGAATTGAGAACATTAGCCTGCACTGTATCTAGATAGGATTGTAAATGTTAGCATATGCCACACTTAGAATTGAGAACATTAGCCTGCACTGTATCTAGATAGGATTGTGAATGTTAGCATGTGCCACACTTAGAATTGAGAACATTAGCCTGCACTGTATCTAGATAGGATTGTGAATGTTAGCATGTGCCACACTTAGAATTGAGAACATTAGCCTGCACTGTATCTAGGTAGGATTGTGAATGTTAGCATGTGCCACACTTAGAATTGAGAACATTAGCCTGCACTGTATCTAGATAGGATTGTAAATGTTAGCATGTGCCACACTTAGAATTGAGAACATTAGCCTGCACTGTATCTAGATAGGATTGTAAATGTTAGCATGTGCCACACTTAGAATTGAGAACATTAGCCTGCACTGTATCTAGATAGGATTGTAAATGTTAGCATGTGCCACACTTAGAATTGAGAACATTAGCCTGCACTGTATCTAGATAGGATTGTGAATGTTAGCATATGCCACACCTAGATGGAACTTGGATGTTAGCATGTCCCACACCAGAATTGAGAACACTAGCCTGCGCCGTATCTAGATAATTATTGTGAAGACTAGCGAGTGCCACACTTAGACAGAACTATGTAGATCAGCAAGTACTACACTTAGACAGAACTGTGAATTTTAGCATGTTAAAGGTAATATAACCCACTAACCGATATAAGCTCATACTCCTTGCATACTCATCTCACAAAAAACTCACACAACCATCTCTCGCACAACAAGCCGCACGCACTTCACCACACCACAACAACACATAAGCTGCACCAACAGCACACACACTGATCCAATATTCGCACCAAAGCTCAGCACCCAGTGCCTACTGAGTTTAAGCTGCCAACAGTACACCACTCCTCTCGCTATCCTACTCCCTCTTCACCTTACTAACCCATCCTACCTTCCCATTTACAGATCCACCAGAGCACCTGGGGAACAATTCCGTTGGTGGCGGTGCGCTATATAAATACCTTTAACATAACATAACCCTACCTGGTTCCGCTTTTCTTTAAAAGCCCATCCTTTTGTTATGCCCCGATACTAAATGTAGCTTCATGTTGGTTACAAGTTGTTTTCAGGGGATTGTGTTACTGGTTTTTTATTTCTTTTTTATTTATTTCTTTTTACAGGACTTTGGAGAAAGTGCTTAATAGTTTCAAATAAATCAATAAAACAAAAACACCACTTTAAGGGAAATAACACTAGGAAGGGAAGGACAGGGGCATGTAGGGAAGGGAAGGGCATGGATGAGAAAAGAAAGGCAAAAAAGGGCTGGGAAGGAAAGGGAAGGGAAATGAAGGGAAGCAAAGGGAAGAGAAGAGAATGGAAGGAACGTTTGGGGAAGGGAAGTGAAGAGGAAGTAAGGGAAAGAAAGAGAAGGGAAGATAAAGGAAGTGAAGGGAAGGGAATGGAAGGGAAGGGAAGAAGGACAACACCATGATGGTCGAAGGTGGGCAGGGTCTGTGATTGCAGGCTCAATACGTGGTATGGAATGATCTGATGTTGTAAAGGATTCTGGGAGGGACTGTATGATTGCTTGTCTGACCACGGTCGACCTCTCAGAAGGAAGACGTTCTACCTAATGATGTTAGGAAAGGTTTGTGTTATTCAAATAATTGAATAAAACAGCACACAGAGACGTTCTAACACCCTGAATGCTCTATGTTGCGTGACGTGCACACCATTACCATTCAGCTGTCCACCGCCACACCTCCAAGAGGTGTGAATCTGTCCAGCCAACCACATGAGAGATGTGTGGTTGTGTGTATATGTCTGTTATGAGTTCAAAAGAAGGGAGACAATATTCATCATATAACAACCCTCTCTCTGTTCATCTATAGAGTTCCATTGTAAAGTGTTTTACAAGGGACATGTTAAAGATACACTTATATGAGAGTGTGTCAGTCAGTGGCATAGACAGGATATCCCCTGAGGGGGAAGGTCACCCCTCTATTTCCCAGGGTCAGCATGCAGCATAAACAGCAGGGCAGGAGAAAAGTGTGAAGGGAGCAGCTCCTTCTGTTAATACATGAAAGTGATATTGATCACAACGAGCAGGCACAGTCTGACAGGGAACAGCAGAGTACAGGAGGACACAAACCCTCAAAGCCATATCAGCCCCATGGGTCCATACGCAGTCTAGTGTCCTCTGTCTGATAAACAATGCTCTCACATACTTCCGTACCTTCCATGTATGTAAATAAACTCTGGGCACATAATTAAACACTCCTCTTTTTGAGCAGTAGCAAATAGCCAGTAGATTCTGCAGAGAACGCCACAGAGGCACTGCATTCTTCAATATGGTGGCCAAACCTTAGAACACACTACCAAGGGAAATCCACACATTACAGGACTACTTGAATCTCAGGAACATTTTTAAAACCTGGCTTTGCAATGCATTATCAGTGGACATTAGCCAACACTAAAAGAGGAGAAACGGCACCTCTCGATCGAATAAGCTTCCTACACACACACACACAAAGATACACAAAAAGGTAGTGGTCTTCAAACGGTGGGGCTTGCGCCCCTAATGTTGATATCTAGGGTGTGCCTGAGGCAGTATGAAAAGGAAGGAATGGAACTGCTTTCCGCCGAAATCATAGGCACTATCTGGCATTTGGGGGACCCTTCCAACACAATGGGCCTCATTACAAGTTGGGTGTAAAGGGATACCGGGCACCGGTAAGGACACCGGTGCTGGTAATCCCTTTGCGCCCTATTCTGAGTTCCTTTAGCGGGTCCCTTCCTTAACGTCTGGTACCGTGCGGTGCCGTTATTAGCTACTTCCACATTCCCATTGAGCACTTTGGGGGCTCAAATGGAAATGGGGAATAGTATGGTGAATGGGGACTTACCGGTCCCGCCAAGGTCGGACTGGACCGGTAAGTCCCCCTTTCACCAAACCGGAGTCAGTACCTGTATGGGAGGCAGTCATGGCGCAAATAGCGCCATGACTACCTCCATACTCAGAATGAGGGCCAATGTCTTCTCAAGGAGGGCTCATCATAAATAATTTGGGACATCTCTGCCCTGGAGGAATGCCACATCAGCTGCCAGCTGCCCATTGCCAAACTAACTAGTGGCAATCTGGGAAAGATTGAGTTGGAGTTGAGGTGAGTGGGCACCGCTTTTTAGTTTGCAGTTAGCAATTTAATGAATTCTTAATAAGGTATGTGGTCCTGTAGCCAACAGACCTCCCATGCACTATGAGGTATAGAGTTACTTGTGATTCTAAAGAAAATAATTAATTAATAATTAGCTTCTCAAATATATTTCATAGAAACTTTCCCTTGACAACAATTGTGAGGTTTTCAAAAATGATGGTTTATTTTCAGAGACACAGGCAGTTGATGGTTGGTCCAACCATGAACTGCCTGTGTCTCTGAAAATAAACCAATGACTAGAAAAGGTCAACGCCCTTTGGCACTACTACAACTCTGAGAGTCCACCTCCCCATTCTTTAAAATCACCAACAAAGCAATGCAATCTTTCTTTTCCCCTACCCTCCCAACTAAGCAAACACATCTGTCAGAGTTCCTAGACACAATCACACTGGCAACAGTGCATGGTACAAATCCTAATACTATAACATAACTCAACATAACATATCATCACACAGCATGATATAACATGCTATATCTTGATCTCTGCAGAATAGCCTATGGTTGCATTATTTGAGAATTACAGAACCCATATGAGCCTGTGTGATAGTTACTTACCTGACACATGCTACTATCTTGTTAACATGCATATTCTGCCCTATATAAGCCCTTTTAACAGATGGTCAACTACATCCTCCTGATTGTTTCCAAGCAGGGAATACTGTTATTGCAGGGCTTTATATGTGTTTGTTTTTAGTAGTAGTAGTATGAGTAGTCTCTTTCCACGAAGGCTTCTGGTGCTGTGTTTTTTTGTAATCAAATAGCTTCACGTGTGAATGGGCTCTTAATATGGATGTGTTGCTACTGTGTGCCCTTGTAAATTGCAAAATGTGCAATTAACAGCCCAAACAAGGTGCAATTTTAATGATGCAACATAACGGTAAATATAATAGAAAACAGTGTTTCCAGGAAAATGCCTGATGCAAAGTGTGTTCATGTTTCTGTTGCCATATTATATGAATAACATATAGGTGTATGTACAATATATTTTAAATCATGTGAGAAGATGACAGAATGTGCAGTCTATATTATATAGAAGTAGGTGATAAGCCCTACATTTAGTAAACACTCATTATCAGTGAGTATTACACAAAACAATGTAATCCCCTTTTGCATATAACTTTGAAATTGCAGTACCTTAGTTGAACCAGAGATGTGTTAATCCAAACCCCAGCTGTGAAGAACTAAAGAGTTTAGAGGTCTGGTTTATCTAAAACAGACATCTCCATTAATCAGTAACTAATCCATTAACAGAGATGATCAGACACAGATCAGACTATTCAGAACAAAAGGCATTTTATGGAAAATACAACAAAAAAGCCAAGTTCTGAACTTTCATGGACAGAAAGATGCTACAAGGGACTCAAGATCAGAGTTCAGGGGCGTAAAAGGCTGTTACTAAATAAAACAAATGTTCACATAAAGCCTTAACCCCTAACCTTGGCAGAACAATGATCCATCATCCTTTATGGTTCTGCTTCATGAGAATCACCCCATTAAATTATTCCTTTGTTCCCAGCATATTTCCTATTAAATTGCAAACTGAAATGAACATGTAAGGCACCATTTGGAAATGAGTTTATGTAAAGTGACCGAATATTGAAAACACATTATCATCTCTAACCTTTGAACCCTTTGCTCAAGTAAAATAAACACAACTAGATTTGAATGCAGCAAAGTGCCCCCTGCCATGTGCCTATAAGCACAATATTTTAATAAGTAGCAATCATTAATACATTCACACATTTTAATACCTCTGTCATGCTTGAAGCTGCAAGAACATGACACATATCTTTGAATTCAGAATTCTAAATGTTTAAGCATCAACAATAGTGCAGGTCCATACAATACATGATATGGGGAAGTCATATTTCAGTCACATTTGATCATAATTTGCTGAAGGTGAGGGTTTCAAAATCCACCCATTACATTGCAATATACTTTGGGCCAGTAAGAGAAAAGGGGAACATTTTAGTGGGTGTAATTGTTTGAATGGAACCATTCATTGTATGAAGGAAACCTATCACAGACCCTGTCCAATCAAAGATTGATACATCAAATATATGTAAACACATGGGAAGTTGGGGGGAGTTCTTGGAAAAACTACAGAGGATTCAATCCTGCCCAACAGGAGAAGAGCTGATTGAGGGTTCCACATTGATCCAGGATATTGTTGATGAAAATCTTACTTAAGAAGGCCTTGGAACTTCTTAGAGAAATGAAGTGTACTTGTGGACATCTGTCACAGTGTGTACAAGAATGCAACATGGCATGCACTACAAAAGTCAGCATATTTAGAACATGATGTAAGCGATTTGATGCAGAACATTTGTAAGACATTGGAGTGTGCATGAAGAAGTGCTATTACATGAGAAAATGGGATACTGGCATTACTAGTGTTAGCAGGTTTTAGTATGTTCCTATTCAGCAGTTAGCTTGCTTGCATTGTACTGTTCTGTAGAAGAAAACATATTCATATGTTTGAATTCTCTCAGGCACAACCTTTTCACCTTACAAAGATGATAAACTGAATAGCATACATTGGGTTATTGTGACAGAGTCATGCCCCCCCTCAAATTTGTACACCTGGCCTAGTAGCTTGTTTAGATAGTTGATAAGAATGCTCAATGGGTTGAGTGCTCGCTGTTGTGATCTATGTGTGATCTGTTGGTTGCAGGTTCGAATCCGGCAAGGCCAACTCAGCCTTTCTCCCTAGTGTGGTCGATAAATGAGTGCCAACTTTGACTGGGTGATATTTTATGTAAATATGTTCTATGTACAGAGCTTTGACAAAAGGGCTTTATAAATAACACATCATTGTTTAGCAGAGCCTCAGTCCCCTCTTCATGTGCCAGGTTACATATAATTCTGATCACCCCATACTTACTGTACAAAATGCTTGCACATATTTTTCTCTTTTTTTTTCTTCATAGACTGCAGAGTCCAGAAGTCCCTGCAGCTGAGGTAAAAATATGCAACCCACCCATGGCTGAAGCAGGGATGAACACATAGGCACTGAAGGAGTACATGCTGAAAATCAGCTAATTGGATGCACCAGACCACCAGATTGAAGACTCCGAACTTGACTATTGTGGTCATGGGCTGCCATCCCGAAACAAAAGAGGTTCTTTAAAGTCTCACACCTGTCTCAGGTGGGTGCCAGAGCTAATCTGAGGGAGGTGAAGAGAATAAAAGGGGAAGCAGGGAACACATCAGTGTGGGCTATTTGTGTGAGATCAAGGGAGGAGAAGGTGGACTGAGAGACCAGTTTGAGGAAGGATGGTAGAGAGGAGCATGGCAAAGAATGAGAGAGCATGCGAAAGGTGAGCTACTGGTTGGTGAGGAAACGTGGAACTTAGGTATGGTAAGTGAGTGAGTCTAAGTGAGAGTGTAGGGGAGTGTATAAGTGGGAGTGAGTGGAAAGGGTGAACAAGAGAGCAAAATGATGGTAACTATAGGAGAGGAAAGGGATGAGTGAATAATATAGAGGAGCATTGGGAATAGTATAGAGAGATGAGTGGAGAGTAGTAAAGAGGAGAGTTGAGATTACTAGAGAGTTGTGTGACCAGTAGTAGAGAGGAGAGGGGAGAGCAGTAGAGAGGTAAGTGGAGAGTAGCAGTATATGGAGGAACATTGGAGATATAGGAAAAGAGAGGGAGAGAAAGAGGTCCATGGGAGGAAAAAAAGGAGAGTAGAAAGAAAGGAAAGGAAATAAAGAACACCAGGGCAAGGTACACAAGAGTGTGAGAGATTAAAGTCAGTGAGACCTGGGCATTTGGATGGAACCACATTTTAAGATCCCCCTTCTTGTGGGAGCCCAGGTTAGGATGAAACTAGAACTTCCTGGAGGAATAGGAAAGATAAGGCAGCAGCCTTTGGGCCACCACCAAAAGCCAGGCAGACTTTAGATATCAGGGGCTACTGATCTCTAGCGACACCCATGGGATTTAGGGATACCTGGGTTATGGAGGAAAAAGCCCACTGGAGATGAGTGAGAGATGGGACGGCCCTTACTGATACGCTACTCAAATATTAAAATGTAACCCTCTTAGAGAGATGCAGTGTTCTTGAGGCCATCTGTGAGACTTGGTGTCATTGGGGGATTGTTCCGAACCTGGTATAGAGGACCCACATCTAAAGAAAATATTAAGCAAAGTGTAACAGATGCAGACTGCCCTTGTTCCCACTGTGACCTGTATACAGGTGAGGAGGTGATAATATCATCCCAAGGCAAGACCCTGGCCAAGACTAGTCTTCGAGTGCAAGTACCTGAAGGCACTTATGGGTGGAGCATCCCGAAATCAGGATAGGCCCATAACATGCTCTCTAGATGTAGGATCTGGAGTCATCGATGGAGACCACCGAGGGGAGGTGAAGCTAATCCACTTTAATTTGGGAATTCATGCCTAAATCATAAAATATGGCCAGCCTTTAGCCCAACTCATTTGTGAAAAGATACTAGACCCAAGACCAAAGGAGTGGATGGTCTCTAGGACACCCAGAGAGCTGAGGCTGGGTTTGGAAGAATGACTGAGGCCAGGAGGAACACTCACACCCCCTAGAAGGCCCAGGCCACACATTGGTGGAGTTTACAGAAGCCCGAGAAGGGATACTCTTCTGGAACATGCTCGTACGAACTTGGGTTCTGAAGCTGAGACGCAACCCACGAAGAAACTCCATTACGTCAACAGAAAAAAACTTGTGTACATAACTTCATGGGGAAAATGTACTAAACATTACCAGCTCGTGGAACCCTAAGCAATTACAAAAGGTGGCGATGGAGTAAGTCCACTCCAATCTGAAAGCTGGACATCTGGGACTAGAGGAGACACAGAAGAACATACTCGGCACATTCTACGGGTCTGGAGTGTATTTCCAGATCAAACATCTCTGCACAGTCAGTTCAATCTACCAGAAAACATTACTGTATGAAGTACCCCAGGCCCCCCTAGGACCACTGCCTATCATACAAAGTTGGGGTATTCTTGAGGCCATCTGTGACATGATATTAAAATCTATTATTTAAAATGTGGTACAGCTACTGATACTCCCTATGGTGCAGTGATCCTCCTAGTAAGTGCACCTGTGCAATTAAGCAATGGGCGAGGAAACTATCAGGGGAAATGCTCTCACCTTGGGAATAAGGTGATGCCATGCAACTCGGGTTTAATACTTAGACTGGCGCTGAGAAGCTGGAGGAGTCCGGCATTAAACATGAGCGCCCTGCCATCGCTACAGAATCAGTAGTTTAGGCATTGATATTGTCTCTGTAACCTGTGAACTAGTCTAACATTATCATGTTTGCACCTGTATGTACCTATTCTTTCTGTACCCTACCTATCCATATCTACTGATGGACTAAAGATTCAATCCAAGGACTTTTCCCTGCTTATGGGATACATGCAACTGGATCATAGCGCCCTGATGCCTGAGAGCTTGTGTGTGCTGTGTAAATGCAAAAATAAATACAAATAAAATAAAATAAATATGAATCACTAAATGAATAGTTGTGTTGGAACTCAAAGCCTCCTGCCGCGACACTCCAGGTAGCAAGTGAAGCTTTCAAGACAAAAATGTAATCACAAATTAAACGTCATTTGCTTTTTCAAAATGCTTAGATTACTTCCACTACTGGTTAGACATGCATTGTATCAATGTGTGTATCAATTCAGCTATTCTGTCACATCAGTCACAAGAACAAGCGACAGCGCTTGTCAAACAATAACCACGAGTAGGTGCCCTTATCACACACATTATTTTCTTGTGTCTTGAAAGTACATAGGGTGAAACTCAGATTTTTGTTGGGGCTCAAATCCCTGAAGAGGGAAGTTGGTTGAAATGTATCTTTTCGTGTTTTAGTTAAAAACATGCACATGATTATAATCGCACATAGATGTGGCATGGTCCACATGAGCATGCTAAAGAAAACACAAGAATTAAATAAAGAAGTGGTCTTCAGAAGTGTGGGCTCCTGGCCTACGCCTGAGTGTGTACTGTGCAGGCGCGCCCTGCCAGGAAATCCTGGCTACACCACTGGAGTCAGTTCAGCTAGCGGCTAGCCAGAACGCGGACAACCAAAACATTTTTCCTCAAAATAAATTAAATTGAAAAAATGTAAGAGTTTTTTTTTTTTTTTAAGGTCTCCCCTTCCACTCCCCAGGAAAGATTGATGTTCTAGGCAAGGGCATAGCCTCGCTCCTGTGACCTCAATGTGACACCCTTTAACCATATATTTATGTATTATTGCATTTGTTGCAGCACACTGAACCCTTAGGCATCGAGGCGCTAGTTATATGGGAGAGGAGACATGTAAAGTACAGTGCGGGGAGGAAGGGGGAGTCAGGTATCATATGGCACCAATAAACATTGATACTAGTGGGAACTAGTAACAGTGATGGTTTGTCCGTTTGGGACTGTTACAGGAGGGAAGTGTCTAGCCACAATAGCTAGCCTGCCTGCCAGGGTTGGATTGGCCCATCAGCCTTTCGGCCTGTGGTCGGGCCGAAATCGTCTCTGGGGAGTGGGGGCCGGTGACTGGCCATGCCTGGGCCGGTTTGGAAGAAAAAGAAATGGAGAAAAAAAAAACATGTTTTTTATTTTGTTTTCCCAAAAAGCCTTCCATCCTTTTTAGGTCGATAAATGAGTACCAACACAGGTAGGGTGATATTGTATGCATAATTGTTCTATAAAAAAGAGCTTAAGCGTAAGTGCTATACAATAACATATTATCATTTGGCCTTGGACGTCTGCTTGGATTCACAGTAATTAAGTGTACTTAGGAACAATGCAATTTGATGCCACTTCCTGTTTTGTCAAGGGGTTCATTGCTTCCTGGGATGTCACTTTGGGGTTGGGTCAAATGACATCACTTGATGATATCATCAGAGGTTAAGGGTCGTGAGGCGAGAGGTGGGCCACCTTTTTGAGGCATGGGGTGGGCCACATTTTTTTTTGGGGTGACCAGGCTTATTTCTTGTCCCAGTCCGACCATGCTGCCTGCTCTAAAACATTGCTGTTCATTATTTCATGTTATTACTATTTAGAGAAACAGTCAGACTGGACACTGAATGTCCCCTGCGGGGCAGGCTATGTATGGCAATTCCACAGAAAATCATGGCATGCATTGCTCTTGGTAACAGGTCTGCATTCTTCCGTAAGCACCACCCACACTGATGACACTCAGCTAGTCCTAGAGCTGAGCGGCAACTACTTTAAGGACTCCAGTAAAACCTCAGGTGTTTACGACATCATAGAGGCATGGATGACTATGAACTGGATGTGCCTAAATGGCAGTAAAACCGAACACCTTATTTTCGGCTCCTGGCATGCTCGCGTTAAGCTGAGCGGAGATTTCACCATCTTTAATATGAAGTACAATGCCATCCTGGTCCTAGGCAAAGTAAAAACTTTAGGCATCACTTTGGAATCCTCAATGAGTGCCGAAGTTCATGTCAATCAAATAAACAAACATTGTCAATATCATCCACGCCTGTTCAGACACATCAGGCCATTGATCATCAAAGAGAATTACGCCACTATTGCCCGAACCACTATACCTTCAAGGCTGGACTACGGCAATGCGCTCCTAATACGGGCAAACACCACTTATCTGACTAAATGTCAGACAATCCAGAACAGCGCTGTGCGTATTATTAAAAACAAACCGATAGAAGAACACATCTCGGCCAGTAGATGGGATCTACACTGGCTGAAGGTGGACGACCAGATTGCTTTCAAATCTAGCACACCGGTACACTGTAGTCTCTTTAGTACAGCTCCTCCCTATCTGAGAACACTAATCTGTCCATACAGGACTAGCAGTTCCCTGAGTTCAGGAAACCAGGGCCAGATCAACAGCATTACCCACAAACAGTCCAATGAACTGGGTAGATCTTTCCCTGTTAGAGTGGCCAAAATCTGGAACAAACACCAAACTACTCTAAGACTGGAAGAAAATAACCTGAAGTTCCGCCGTGCTTTAAAAACTGCTCTCTTTAAGTAATCACTAGGATAGACGGTTGGTTCTTCCTCTGTCTGTGTGTCCTGTATCACTTTTGTTTTGTCTATTGTCTTTACACAGTTCACTGTGTGGTGCTCTCTTTCCTTTCACCACATTGCTTTCACACGTTTCAGTAATATTCAATTTTTTCTTTTTACTGCATTTCATAAGATTTGTTCTTTGCTTTCAATATATTGTACGTGTACTTCACCACAAAAACGTGTTATCTGTTCATCAGTTTGTCAAAGGCTTTCATTTAGTTTGGTATTCAATAGTTCAGAGCGTTTATTTTGTTGCTCACAGTTCATCGTATTCGTATGATTCATCACAACCCATTGCTTTGGGTTTACTATATTTTGCATATCATCTTTCGTTCATTCGGCATTCACTTTTGTTCTCTCACAGCCGCTAGGAGCGCCCCAATACGGGTTTTCCCTCCTTTGCACTCACCAGATTCTGGCGCGTCCTGGGGGCAGCGGCTTTCTCTTCTTTTGCTCTGCAGACTAATTTCCTTTGGATTGCGAGCCCCGCTGGCACTTCGCTCCACTCTCTGTTGGTTGTCGGCAGCTCTGCTTGCTACCTGCAGATGCTGCAGGTAGCTTGCAGCTATCAGAATTATTCTGTGCCCGCAGCTCCTGCTACGGGCATCCGACCAGTGAGGCTCCCACCCCGGTTGCCCTCTCACGGTCCGCCCGCGCCTCAGCTGCACAGTTCCTTCAGGATGCTTGCCAGCATCCAGGCTTCCCAGCAGGACCCTATGCGGATGCCTCCTTCTGCACAGGATTCTCCCCTCAGGCTCACAAGATGCGGCCCGGCTTCTTTCCTGCTGGTCTCTCCCCTCTCCATGACGGCTGCGCCTTTTATGCACCTGTGACCATTTGACAGGTTGCAGGTGTGAGCCCTCAGGCCCCATTGCCTGACCATAGTTAGTGGAGTACTCTGGACATAACTGACCATTATAACAGTCTGCAGGCCTCTTCCTCCTCTCAGTACTAGAGGGGTGAAATGACATGCGAGTGTGTACCACTCCTAGTCGCCTCTTCCTCCTCCCAGTACTATAATAGTATGAATGAGGTGAAATGAGGGGAAATGGTTTGCAATAGCCTATAAAGGCAGGGGAAAGGTGAGATTGGTAGTTACGAGGGAAAGGGGGATGCCATGTCTCGCCGCCTTCTCTTCTGCACCTTCTTCCTAGTGTTTCTATATTGGTAATGTTTTTTGGTGTTATCCCTGTCAGAGGGAAAAGGGTGACAGTATCCCATTAATGCGGCTGGGACTGAGGGTTCATCATGGGATGGAAATGGGGGATACCGCTTCTCACCCAAGGACATCCTACAAAACAGAGTGTGTGGGGGGGCTCTGATATATCCTGGGAAATGACGTCACAGAAATTCAACATAGCCTGAAGAGAAATATGCACATTTTATTCAATTTGTCTTTCCCATCTGACGAAAGTGCAAAGAACAAATTAGCATTTGTCTACAGGATAGTTTCGCCTATAACATTGCTCGCTGAGAATAAATAGGGCACACCTTTTATGTCTAAGGCTCTGTAAGAAAGCATGTCCTGTAAAGCAGAATGTAAATACAAGACATGTTACAGCTTCTTAATAAGACATGAGTGTAGTCTTGTGGTTACGTGTCTGGGCTCATAGCCGCATGGGTCCCAATCCCGGCCACGGCACTGTTTACTTCACGTGGGGGCAGCCATTACTATTCCTTGAAAACAGATAAGGTGAGAGGGGCCGGGGCGGTATCTGCCACCATGAAAATGCAGGCCGATGCTGCCCACCAGCAGAATTCACCCGACTTGTGCCTCCCAATGGCCCTGAGCGGCCATTTTGTGTACAACTGTGAGGAAGAAATCAGGCACACACTAGTGCTTGTTGTGAATCATCATTGGACACATTTCTATTTTTCCATCAGCTCAAGACAAAGTTGCGCCAGCAAAAATGCACTGGAGTATCAAGGGCAGTCTTTTATATTGTGTTCCACCACTATGTAGTGAGTGCCCCCTCCAGGCCAGTGACTGCATGTTACGCTAGAATAAAAAAACAAGGTTAAGCAGGGCAGACCTTGAGGGCACAATACAATTAGATTTTTGGAATGGCAAGTAATGTTTGGCTCATGGTAGAGGTGCATCACCAGAGCTGTACAATTCCTTGAGAAGAAATCTGTAATTGAGTCGTTTGTAGTCTAGAAGGAGTGGTTGTCAGCTTTTTGTGTAAAGTCGGTGACTTGGCTAAAGGAGTCAGCGGGTGCAGCTGCCACCGGCCAGGCTCCTCTCAGCCCACAGTGATCCTCTCCTCCACCCAGCTGCAAAGCATGGTCTTGGCCCGTGCCCCAGTAGGATCCCTTCACCTCCCCAAGCACCAGAACCTGCCTCTGGCACTGCGTGAAGTGCTTGGATGAGAGCTCTTTGCTGGGGAAGGTTTGGGGTGAACAGGCAGAGCCATATGCCCTGGCAAAGCTTTCAAGGTGTTATTTCGGATCAGAGTGAAGGTGCACAGACACAGCGTTAAGAGTGGATTTGAATAAGGTGTGTCTTTGTTTTGCCAATTGCCCAGAAGGAGCACATCTATTCACCAGAATGGGTCATTTCAGAAAGTACAATATACTTCTAAAGGAAAAATAGACTTACCAGCGCACTGTTGACCGGAGACGCGCAGGTCGAAACTACCTGAAATTAAGACGAGAAACAAGGTCACAATTATGGCTATTCGACCACTAAACAGCACTTTTCAAAAACGCTTTAACATCAAAAACAGAACATATTACAGTACAACATATGGATGCCACAACTGAAGGCGCAAGTCTACTTTTTATTTCTATAGATGCCAAAACTGAAGACGCCAGTCTGCTTTTTATTTCTATAGATGTCAAAACTAAAGACAAAGACGTGAGTCTGCTTTTTATATCTATAGATGTCAAAACTAAAGACGCCAGTCTGCTTTTTATTTCTATAGATGCCAAAACTGAAGATGCCAGTCTGCTTTTTATTTCTCTCCGAGCCTCCATCTGACAACTTATTTTTTCTGCAAGTGTGCCTGGTACACAAACAGTGAATTGGGTCTTTTCTCACAGGGAGTGATTGAGTGAGTGAGTGAGTGAGGAAGTGAGTGAGTAAATGTGTGAGTGTGCGTGTGTGTTATTGATTGGCACACACATATATGTGTAATTTCTGTAGCATGTATACGCAGTTTTGATTGAAATTAAAAAAACATCCTCCAATTGCAACATCATCAATTTCGCTTTGGACCAGGTACAGCTTTGTCAAGCTCAAAGTCTGCATCAGAATCTGACCTACCCAAGGGTGTGGCCATAATTCACCTGATCAGAGCAATTGTCAAAGTGTTGTTTGTTGTTTTTAATAGAGCATGTCAAAAATGATTAGTCACACCACATCTTCAATTACTCTTAGAAGCAATCTGGATTCCATGCAAAAAAGGTCACACATATGTTTTTACATAGCCAAGAATGTGCATTCTCATAGTATCCAGAGGCACGTATATCTTTGCGGCAGGCTTCAAAACGTTGATCAACGACATCATTTCAATCGGCATGGAATGGGCAAAGATACCAGGTGCAGCACTGAATGGGTTAACGTCTGCTCAAGCACTATTTCTCCCAAATCCATGAACTCTTCTATACTTTTCTCAGACTTGCGTTCTCCCCCTCTCACAAGGAAGCTTTCCTTGCATTCATCTTCTGACGTTATGAGGTAAAACTTTACTAGCTCGGTGAGTTTAGTACTCATTGCTGAGATGTGTGTGTCACCTGAAGGTCGCAGGCTTGAATCCCAGCTAAACTGGCTTAGCCTCATATGTTCTAAAGTGAATAATAACAGGATCTTGGAGTTGGGTAAAAGTAGCAATGATTATTTCAGGGTGACACAAAGAGAAAACTGATTTAGCCAGCAATACATGTCAAATATGTATGTTATTGTAAAAAAGCAGGCTTCTCATCATCTCCTTAAAGTACCTCATCCCCCCTGTGCTCAATCTCGGTTTCGGTCTTTCTCACTCTTAGCACCCTTAAACTGGAACACACTCCCACTCTCTCTCCGTTCGATCACTGATTATTCACTCTTTTGGGACTCTCTAAGATCCTACCTTCTTTCGTCTGGTTAATGAGGGTTACTGTAATCACAGAAATATTTGGTGTTTTTAAATGCTAATTCATTATGTGTACTGAGCTTGTTCTTATGTTCAGCGCTTTGGTGTAAGGTGCTATATAAAACCAAATACACACAAAACAATACAAGATCAGGAAATGATTTCCACCTGATATACAACAAAGCTGGAACAACACTGGTTGGCTCTAAAGAAGACATCAGGATTCACACTTCAGAATCAAGGTCAGCGGAAATCAGACATTAAACTGCTAAATCCAATCTGATTGACTCTAAATTAGGTGTGTTATCTGGCAGAATCACGTGACGGCTGTCCAATCAATTCATTGGCCACTGCCATCATGATGCTGACATTGCTCCTGTGCAGGATGAGGCTGGCAGATGGAGCTCAGGCACTGGTGTATGCATCTGGAGGAGGGCAGCCTTTGATTATGGTGTTTCATGCACTCCAGTGGTTGTGCACTGTAAAACTGTCCCTTAGAGGGCAACATCCACACCTCTGGGTAGCCCCCGGCCCTGCATTCTACATGCAATGCTCCTGAGTAGATCTGTTATCAAAGTTTCACTTCTCCAATGTAGCTGTAAACAAATAGGAATGCACCAGTTCGACCTCCAAAATGTCTATCCACTTAAACAATTGGGGTAGCCTACATTTTGACCCATGCAAGTGGGCATGTAAGAAAAGGTGGCCTGAAACATCATCCTCAGCCCTGTTTCCCTTCTCAAGCACCTTGAGGATGTATTTAAAGGGTCAACCCCTACAGCTCAACTCCTGCCCACCTTCCAAGGCACCCCCCTCTTCCTGAGGAACAGAAGCTCCCAGCATGTGTACACCCTCCAATTTGCTGCGGCCCCTTCCACCTCAGCTTCCCAATTCCCGCATCACAGATGTCTATGCACCCCACATCTTTCTTGCACCACTTGCTTCTGAAATTCCTGCTTGCACTCTCTTTGCCATTCTGCTGTAGCGGGTCCACCAGCGAGACAGTGAGCGGCCTGCAGGCAAGCACTGTCTGCCCTGATTGCGGTTTTTACTTTCTTTACTTATTATGCAATTAGTTTCTTGCTTAAAATTCAATTTTCGGAGTTGTCCTATTATTTTTGTGGAAAAGTAGTTTGCTTTGAGTCCATATAACGAATACACATATTTTGATACTTAAGCTGGATTTGATCCGTGGATTCAAGTAAATGGGTGACCTTGGAGATCATAGTGACATTCACTTGGAGGTCATAGCCTAAGTGTCTCCTTGCTGTTATAACGAAACTGATTCTGTGACTTGTACATGACTGTGTTTTCCAATATAACTATCCAACAAACAAGAAGTGTTTTGGGAGGAACTTGACTGTTGTTTTGTTCTGATTGACGAATTTCACAAACCTGCTGTATAAGTTATTTTAAGAACTTTAGTCATGTACTAACCCCACCTAGATAAACTCTTAATTGGATGAAAAGAAGTTGAACATCCTATATTTTATAACTATAAATTGTAGTTTTTACTTGTTTTTCAAAGTACTGAATAAACTATTTTTTATAAAGAATGTGTATGTTGATACTTAGTGCCTGATTCACATAATGATGCAACCCCATAGGAAAACGTGCTGTGAATCAGGGTCATAGTGAGATACCAAAAAACCACATTGGTTAATTGGTGGTGAACAACCCAATCAAGCGGACGCAGGGAGGGGTAACCTGTCCAACTTTTTCTGTACATGCTCTCATTAGTGCACTCCAATTCCTGAACTGATGAGGTCCCCAAAGACACATACACACACCAATCAAAAGCTCCAGGCTTTTCCCACATTGCCTTTCGATCAGAGTGTCAGTGAGAGATGCTCGGTTTGGGCTCCCGATTTTATTTTTTTATTTATTACACAAATTCCTGTTTCCAATTTTGTTTTTTAATCATGAGAAAGAGAAACACGAAGAAACAACTCACGCAAACAAGCTTACAGCCAACCCAGCACCGCATTACATCAGAACAATAACAAGACACTGGCTATCCCACAGCATGACAAGATTTGAAATCGGAATTTTATGAAAAAAACGAAACTGTCCGATTTCCTTCCCCTAGGATGTTCCATGTTGCAGTTCATTTTTGCAGACATGTGTTAACTATAAAACAATGTTGATTAGTAAACAAACTTCACACCTGTCCTTCTACTGCCCATTAACCTAAGTTTGCAGATGACTCACAGGCCCTCATTACGACCCTGGCGGAAATCGCGGTGCTAAATGCACCGCGGAGCACGGCGGAAAGCTGCCGATAGCGCCATGGAGGTTGGCGGATTTTCCGCCCCATGCCGACCTTGGCGGGGCGGTAAATCCCCATTCCCCATTTTACCCTTCCCCATTCCCATTTTTGCCCCATAGGGTATAATGGGAGTGGGGAAGGCGTTAATTGCGCCACCGCAAAATACGGTGGCGTAATTAACATCAAGGTCCCGTAGCGCCATGGATTTCTCCGCCCGGAAAAACCAGGCGGAAAACGTTCCATGGCGCTACGGGAACTCGTAGTAGGGCGGACGGGTCCGCCGCGAATAACGCTGGCGTAAACCCACTCCGCCAGGGTCGTAATGAGGGCCACAGTGTTCGTTTTAAAATGAATTGGCCCATGGTGCCCTGGCGTGTTTACACACTGGGGTCATCTTGCCTCTTGTGTCATTTCCAAAGCGTTCTGCTCCAGCTAGCCTGTCTATACATTTATTTTAAAAAGAAACCGTTCCGTAAGTGTAGGAAGAAGTTGAAACTTGGCACTTTCAGTGCACTGCACAGGACGTTTCCTTAAAGAGCAGGCACATGTGTTTTGGGGTTTTTATTGTGCAGGGGCGGGGGCGCGGTGATGAGGTCTGTGGGGAGCGGTGCAGGCCAGTAGGGAACATAGTTGCACTACTTCTTTTCATACACTTCGACCACTGGGCACAACCCAGAATCCCTGAGGAATCAGCAAGCAGTTCTGTCGATAGCTCTACTGACAGACTGATCCGGGAGATGGGGGCGTGTCAAGAATACCACCGATTCCCTAGAGGCAGCCTCATGTGGCAGCTTCTTAGCAATGTGTGGATCCAAATCTTGTGCAATGCTGTGAACACAATGAGCTGAAAAGGAGGCACTTCTGGGACAAATGTATAAAATAGGACATATGATAAGATATCTTAGTGGGTTGGGTGCATCCTGCGGACACCTTTGCAGAATGTGTAGGTTACAGGGTTGAGTATCCTCTCAGCACTCCATGGAATGGTTCTTCCCTGTGATCTCACTTTTCTATTGTGAGTCCCCAATTGCTTACCTTTTCCACCTTTTAGTGTCCCTAGAAATTCATCACTTCTACACGTTTGGTCAAATGCAATCAATTTGATCACAGTGCCTCTTACATCCTAGTCCCTAGCCCCTCCGCCTCTGCATTCCCATTACCAAACGAGTGTGTCTGTGCAAGGCACACATGTGGAGAGGCACCTTGTCCACCAGGCTTTGCTGTTCTATTTTCCCCTTCGTTAAGTCACCTTCCTTGCCTTCTCTAAGGTATAGCAAAGCTCTGAGTCACCGCCTCATTAATCCACAGCCCACAGCATCCCCTTTTTAACACAGCCAAGTTGTCACTCCAGCGGCTATTCTGATCTAAGATAAAACAAATTTAAAAAAAAACGATGCATCAGGTAATTCTAGGCAAATTAATTGGAAACAGAATGATGCTATGGAGTCTCAGTGGCAACACGTGATGAGGCTGCCCGGTTTCCTGGGCAGCCTTGGGGTATATTGACATCACCTAGACTAATGGGATATGGAAATACAAGCATTATCCCTTGGCTTCATCTCCACCTGAACAATAATATGAATCGAAGAGGAACAGTGGGGGTGGGGTGGCCGGTGGGGGGGGTTGGAGGTTGTTCAGGCACTAATGTTTCCACCAGACTGTCACATCATGATCTGAGCCTATTGAGGCCCAGACCAAAGTGAGGAGCCCCAACCCACCCCTCCCCCCTCAACAATAACCTGTATTTCAAGGGAGTATGGAAAGGATGCTGCTGCTGCTTGGGAAAAACAGTTCAGGCAGACCCTGAATGCTGTACCCCTCTGAGACACTCAGATTTACCCCTCAGATACAGACCGTGAAGTCAGAATCATGACCAGCTCTTCCCACTCCTGTCCATTGCCGCAATCAATTAAAATCAAATTGATGATCAGTACTCAAACTTTGGATTCTAGCAATAATGAGGTGGTACAAAACTCTGACTTTCAGCCTATGTCTTAATTCAGCACTGTGATTAAGATGGCATTAACTTCAGACTCCATCCTCAACCCAGAATAGTGGATTCCAGCTTTGTACAAATCATGTATACGTATGGTTCCTGAATCCTCCCTACCACCAGCTCCTCTGTACAAGTGTTCTTGTTGAAGAGGTACATGGGAGAACATGGACATGAGTTTAACTCACTTCTCCGTACCTTCATGGGTGTGGACATAAAAGGCACCATATGTTAACTGTGCATGTGTTCCAACTCTTGTCTCTGCATTAGGCTGATCTCTCCAAGGAGAGGGACCATGATAATCTGTGCCTTGCAACCTTTAATGGCGTTTCCATAAAGGTGACATGGGCATGGTCTGATCTTGTTTTGATCACTTTCAAATCATGAGAGGACTATTGGTAGGTCAGGTATGGTTTAAGGGGGCTAGATCATCCAGCATTTGATCATTACACAGAGGGTTCAAGAAAGACTCCCCACTGGCTTTTCATCTCTTTCAGTGACCTCTACACACAGAACCTCTGATTGAAATGATGGGTGAAGTACTTCTCAACATGTTCGTGCCTTGAAATACTTGTGTATAGGGATGTTATAAATGCAATATCACATCATATCATATCACGTTCCATGTAGTATTATGAAGGTGAATGGATTGCTTCGCAACTGGTAGTCTTATGGAACCATTACAACAATATCTAGATGGTATTCTTCAACCAGTGATACAACACACTGAAACGTATATTAAAGATACTGGATAATGTTGTTATATTATGCAGAGTTCAGCAGTGGATATGTCGGCTGATTGGCTCATCACTCTAGACACGGCTAGTCTCTACACATCAATTACCCATTCTGAAGGGGTGCAAGCCCTCAAATGGTTTATTCTACAACTTGATGGTATAGAGGCAGACAAAGTGTTTGCCATTAATTTGAACTAAGTTGATTTTGAATATTAAGTTCTTTAGATTTAAAAGCGATTACTTTCTTCAGATTTCGGGGACAGCTGTGGGTGCCACCATGGTGCCCGTATATGCTAAAATGTTAGGTATTGGTTTGAAACTAAGTTCATCTTCTCAGATCTGAGATGGAAGAAATATCTGAAAATGTACAAAAGGTTATTGATGATATTTGTGTAATTTGGAAAAAGAAGGGTGAATGAAATGAAGATTTTTTGTGGAATATTTGAATGAGGTGCACATGCATATTAAATTCACGGTGTGTTACAGCTACACAACAACACACCTTTTAGATGTGCAAGTGATCAAGCAAAACGGTACGTTACAAACCTCTTATATGTCAAAGAGACTGATTGGAATATTATTTTACATGCCCATAGTTTTCATTCTGAGCGTATGCTACAAAGTCTTCTGTGCAGTCAATTCCTCCCTACCAGGAGGATTGTATCAGACCCACATGCATTAGAAATTCAAATGACCTTCTAGCACAATGTCATGATGAGAAATGCATACACACATCTCTTGAGGTTGAGGCATCTAAGATTACCCGAAAAGTAATGTTGAGCAATAAGGATCCAAAAATGAAGCCTACCTTGGTATATGTCACTACCTATTCTAAACAGAGTTTTAAAATCAAGAATAAATTGTGTAGAAACATTGGAAAATTCTACCACTTGACAAACTCATGAAAAATATGTTTCCAAGTGTGCTGGTATTTGCACAAAAAAACATAAAAAGAACTTGATTTGCGGAATGTTAGTAAGAGCTGAACGGGTTTTGAAGCCTGGAGGACATGCCAAGACAGGTACTTTCCCATGTTTACAGTGTCAACACTGCAACAATATATTGAAAGGAAATATAATCCAACATCCGTATCCGGGAAAGTGGATCTGTCTTAATGATTGTGGCACGTGCGACCCAACGAATGTAGTTTATGGTATCGAATGCCCTTGTGTGCTATATGATATGGGTCTAATCACAGGAAAAGCCAAAATGTGTTGGTCAGAACGCAAATTGTATGTACACACATGTGTCACTCAATCTCCAGTGCCAATACATTATGCCGAAATAAAGACATACCTGATACATTATGCAGAAAAAAGACATACCTTATACATTATGCCACAAAAAGACATACCTTCTGACAGATGCAGTTTTTAATTTTAGAATGTTTCAAAATGCCCAGACGGGGAATTTGTCTAAACTGTTAGCCCAACGTGACATGTACTGGGTGCATAAACTTGCAGCTTTGGCTCAAAAGGTCTAAATTGGGAATGGGATGTAGGTTGTTTTCTTTAATATGATGCAAGCCAAGTTTGTAACTGAATAATGTATTAACTGGTTGTGGAAATGTTTTTGATGGGAGAGATGACCACTGTATGTGAAATTAATGTAAACATCATATGTGAGATGCACTGTTAGTGAAACTGGGTAATACACTGCATATTCTTTAACATGCAGTATACATGTCTCATCTTTTTGGATTAGTGGTTATTTTATGGGGCTGAAGGATGTGCTGGGACCACATGAAATTGGCCTTTTTTACTGCTTCAATTTTTATGGAAACTTTGGACCAATTACATTTACCTTGTAGCATGCATAACCTTACCAAGATGGCAGTTTAAGGTGGACAACCGGAAGTGAGGATAACTCTCTAACATTCTATGTCATGGACGCTGGGAAAAGCGGCATGCCCATATATGGGCAACACAATTTCTGCCACAGTTTTGCTGGTAGTATAATTGGGGAAACAGCTTTTGCTGATATAGACATATTTCCATACTGGTTAGGATTAAGTTGGTAAATTGCAATTTATAGGTATATGGGAAGAATTTAAAGTTTAAATTATAAGGCATGTATGCTAAAGTAAATTTAGTGATCCACTGATTGTAAACTCTTTACCATACAGATTACTTGTCTTATTGAGAAGTCCAAAGCATTGATGTGTCCTTTAATTTGGGTGCACTAACATTAAGGAGGGATAGCTCGCATTAAGTGAGTGTTTTCCTCTTGTGACAACAGGATGTATGGCAAGAAGTTGCATGTGAGTGGATGTAGAGGAACATTAGTAAAATGTAATCTAAGGAGGTTTTTACTGAGGCTATGATTTCATTGTTTAGTCAAGGTGTCTGAGTTGGAGCTACTCAAGGTCTATACCATCAGGATTTGGGAGTACACAGCATAAAAATGTGCTATTGGTTGACTAGAACTCTGGATTGAGGAGGTTAGTTATCATATGAGTAGTTTGTTGTTGACTATGTCAGATAACGTGTTTGATGATGTATTACTAAGATAGTTTTTTGTACTTGAATGGATTTTTTGAGGAAGGTAGAATTACCCACATCTGAAGAAAGCAGTGAACTGTAAACATAGAGGACCACTGATTGCATTAGGGTGCTTTGAGCTCCCTTCTCCCGTCTACACAATGTGTACCGCTGTGAAGGGATGCGGTCCTTTCCTATGCAATGGGAAGATCTGCATGAGTTATTAGTTGCTGGCCGGATCTCAACACTCCACCTTATAAACTTGAGAGGATTCAAGAACTGTCTAGAAATTGTGTGCACAATAAAATTGCTTACCCTCACTACTTTGAAGATTGACGTGAATGGGTCGAGAAAATATTCCTCATCAGACGACCTATGATTGGAGAGCCACTGCTGGAGCTCTCTTTCCAACTGTGTGTATGACAAATGTTTAACATTATAAATGATCCTTTCCATCCTGCAAGTGGTCCCTACAGGGAAGGTCGATTATCGCATTTGTGCGGAAATGCTGACGTAGGTGATTGTCTCCTTGGAGTTTGCCACTAAAATGATCCCCATAGTGATTTCAATTCACTTAGAAAGAGGCCACCCAAGGGTGGTTTATTTAGGGATTTGGGTGCATTTAGATTTGATCACCATCAACATTGTGATGCCAGAGGTTGGCACACCCCAACACCTGATGACCAGGGAAGGTGCTTGTCAGAAGGTATCCGCAAAAAAGACTGGACAAAATACGTATTGGTATATTTGCTGGAATTTCGGCCGTTCGAAAATTTCAAACAGCCAGAAATTACAAACAAATATACCATTAGGTGCCATTATAGTGAAGAAGGGGAGTCTGACACCACCACACGCATGCATTATGTTAAAGATGTACGTTTTGTAGCGGAGTCAATGTTGCATATTTTCCACTAGCTCTAAAACAAGGAGGGCAGCACCCGCGTGCCCTAACTCTCACACGCCACTGTTGGAGATACAGCAAAGTGCCAGTGAGTAGATCTCTCACTTGTTCTCGGTGTGTGGTGTCTCGTGAAGTGCTCACTCTACTGGGGTCAGCACTTTGCAGAAGAAGAAAGGCAATGCAAGTGGATGCTGTGAGGAGGAGGGTCCCACAGGGGGAGTGGCACATTTCCTAACCAGTAACAGTTTCCGAAATGCAGGTAGCCTTTAGGAAGAGTCATCCGCCCCAGACATGGGACTGACTTTGCCCCAGGCCGGCTTGAATCTCAGAGGAGCTGCCTGCACCACGCCTTATTACCTCTGCCGCAGAGCTTTCTGTTGGCAAGACAGACTTCTGCAGCCAGGTGGGTGATGTTACAGCAGCACTTGGGAGTCATGACAAGAAGTCTCTGTGACCCCACCCGCCCCCAGCCCTTGATGCGTCTCCAAACATGGTCGGGGAACTCATGTAGATGAGAGCAGAAGGAGAACCCTAGCTGTGGAGGGAAAGAGCGCGCCAAGACACAAATGCCTGTTTGTCTAAACAGAGAAAACGGGGCTTCTTTTATTTATGTCTTGAAAAGTCTTGCGATCCAAGACACGGATCTCAAACCCAAACAACGTCCATGGGAGACGCGCTGACACAGGCTCTAGTGAGACCCCACATGCTGGAGTAGAAGCTTCCAGCATGTCGCTAAAAGCCCTTGCTTACGTTGACTAATCGAGCTGCGATCGAGCATAGGAGCAAGTGTTAGAAAAGCGGACCCTCGTTTGTTTAAGCTATATTGAAGTACAAAGACAATGAAATACACGTCAAGGGCAATTCATGTCAATTTTAAAATACACCCAAACACCTGCGCTGGTGAGCTAACTTCATAGGAAAGGCAGCTCCCAGGGTCACAAAGAAATTAAACAATAACTCGTGGGGATTGCTCGGGACGGCCAGAGAGAGCGGGTCATTTGCTTCAACCTATCAAATAAGGTAGTCAGAAACAACCTCACAGATGGGACACTATGGGCCTCATTCTAAATGTGGTGGTCCGGAAATAAGGGTGCCGCTCGCACCGTACCTGCACCCTTTCTGGACCGCCACACTCCAAATTTGCCTTCCGGGGCCGCCAGGCGCAACGGCCCAGACGGCACCTTTTTCACATAAGCAATGGCATCGTTAACAATGGTGCCGGTGCTTCCGTGAACCCATTCACGTTGAGTCCTCTGGGGAATTTCTGAATCTGGCGCCTGAAATCTCGGGCCGCCGCGACTTGTTATGTCCTGGTGGCACCGGGATATCAAGTGGTGCATTCAGTGTTATGAAGACAGCAGCAACCCGTCAGTAGCACCAGCGGGTTACCGCTGTCCTCGTAATGAGGCCCATATGTCAGAGAACCGAAAGACATGAAAAGGCAACAGTTACCATAACAGGAAGTCATAGGGTTTAGAACTGTTTCCTGTCTGTCTGCCTACGCTTCACAAGCCATAGAAATAGTGCAGTGTTTAGAGTCAGTGGGTGCCTCTCCGTCCACTGTGGACATGGTACATATGGTGCAGCCTTCACAGTCGCAGAACAACGTTTTTGTTCCAGAGAAGGAAAAGGTTTTTTTGTCTCATGCGGCATAGCTTAAAACATAGCTCTCAACTCACCCACTTTTGATGGGTGTCACCCACCTTTCAATCAACTGACCCACCCATCAAGCCACCTATGTGCCCATTCGCTTCTATGGTATATTACCAGCCCAAAAAAAAATGTGGGTGTTTTCACCCGTCTTCGTGACCCAAAAGGTTAAGAGCTATGCTTAAAACCAATTCACACATTTATGGGGGGTGGGGTGACAGCCCGGAACTAAAAGGAGCCCCGGAAAGGTAAGGCAGCCTCCCTAGCATCTTTCCTCTGTTACTGAAAAATCTGTGTGCACAAATAATGCAACATCACACTGTACAGTACACTGATCTCATGAGCTACATAGTACAGTGCTCATATTCTTCATGACAGCCCGTCTAGAATATAATAGGAATATTTTTGAGCGTATGTTCACCCCGAGTCGGGCATCTTGGCGCTATGGACAGATAACAGATGTTTATTGTTACCCAACTTAATGGTACTCATTTCATCGACATCGAAAGGATGAAGGGATGAGGGGAAATGCTGTGATTCAAACCTGTGACCATGAGGTCAAGCACAGGTCCCTGTAGTGCATGCATTAGTCCACTGAGCAACAGAGCCGGCTATCATAAGTACATGGTATTAAAAGTGCAGTTTAATATTGATGCATTCTGTACCTGTCTACAAAATGAGGATAATATATCAATGTTTCAGTTTTTAAACTGAAATCTTCTCCAAGCCAAGAACACACAAAGAAGCGTTTACCATCAATCTTGCATGCTCCTCTTCCATGTTACAAAAGCATCAGGGCCTTTCAACATTTTTGGATGAAATGGGCCCACACCGAAGGGGGTGCACTGAGGAGCATCCATTGTGTTACATATGATATGATATGATGTGGCATTTATAACGCGCCTGTTCACAAGTGTTTCTAGGTGTGACAAGACAAGGAGGGGGAAACAAAGGGAGGACAAAATAATGATCTTACTAGTCCTTGTGTCATTCAGATTGTGCAAGTGCGGGGAAAAAGAAAGGGGAAAAGTTCAGCCAGTGGGTGGCTCATAAGTGCAGAGAGAAGGGGTTGTAGGTTTACAGATACCAACCCTTCAGTGCTGGGGAGCCTGGAGGCAGTGTGAGGGCAACGGGAAATGCATGAGCCTCAGCCCGAGTTCAGAGGGTGACCAGGTGAACAGTGTGCAAAGCAGTCAGGTGCATCAGCAGGGAAGAGGAAGAGAGAAAGCAGAAGCCTTGTGTCTATGCCTTGTGTCATTCTGATTGTGTAAGTGCAGGGAAGAGGGAAGGGGAGAAGTGCCAGGGGGGAGGGGACAGGGGAAGTGCAGTTAACTTACAAGTGCAGCCAGCGGGAGGCTCACAAGTGCAGAGAGAAGGGGCTGTAGGGTTGCAGATACAGACCCTTAAGTGCTGGGGAGCCTGGAGATAGTGCGAGGGCAACTGGCCATGGAGGAGCCTGGGCCCGAGTTCAGAGGGTGACCAGTGCATGGAGCAGTCAGGTGCATCAGCAGTGGCGAGGAAGAGAGAAAGTGGAAGCCTTGTGTCTAGGCCTTGTGTCATTCAGATTGTGCAAGTGCAGAGAAGAGAGAAGGGGAGAAGTGCCAGCAGGGAGAGGATGGGGGAAGTGCAGTTAACTCTAAAATGCAGCCAGTGGGTGGCTCATAAGTGCAGAGAGAAGGGGCTGTAGGGTTGCAGATACAGACCCTTAAGTGCTGGGGAGCTCGGAGGCAGTGTGAGGACAACTGGACTTGCAGGAGTCTGGGTCCGAGTTCAGAGGGTAACCAGTGCACGGAGCAGTCAGGTGCATCAGCAGGAGAGAGGAGGAGAGAAACCGGAAGCGAAAAGGAAGGTCTTGAGTTGCTTCCAAAACCGGAGGTGGATCTGCTCAAGTTTGAGAGAGACATGGAGGATGTTCCAGGGGGAGGCACAGACGAGTAAATAGATCTGCCCCCAAATCTCTGTTTGGAGAAGGGTCTGACCCTCACAGAGTTGGAGGTGGATGAGCGGAGAGCTCAAGAAAGAAGATGTTTTGGAAGATAAAGTTGGAAGTAGAGCGGTCCAAAGCCCCAGACACCCTTGTGGATGATGCAGAGGGTCTTGATGTTGATCTTTGCAGCCAAGAGGATCCAGTGAAGAGATTTCAGAGCTGGAGTGATACGATCCCTGGGCTTGAGGCCAAGGACAAGTCTCGCAGTCCTGTTCTGGATAGGTGGTAAAGATCAAAGAGTAGAGGCAGGAAGATTTAGAAAGAGGCTTTTGGAATAGTCCAGTCTAGAGAGGACCAGAGCTCTGGAGACAGTGAGCTTCTGGGGGAAGGAGAGGAAAGGAAGAATACCTCTGAGGAGGTGCAGCTGATAGTTTGACTTCTCAGAGATGTGAGGAGAGAAGGAGAGGGTGGAGTCAAAGATGACACCAAGGTTCCTAGCATCACAGGAAGGAGCAGGAAGAGGGTCCAGAGTGGGCAGCTAGAGAGAGTGAGGAAAGGAGTCAGTGGGTGTCCCAATGAGGAGGATCACAGTCTTACTGGCATTAAGGCAGAGATCATTGACAGCACACCATTCCTGAATAGCGGTAAAACAGTCTGGTATGAGAGAAGAAGAAGAGGTGGCTGAGTGGAGCCTGAGGGGAGCCTGAAAGAGAGCTGTGTGTCATCTGCATAACATTGAAAATTGGATCAGAAAGTAGTGATGCAGTGGGCAAGAGTTGCCAGGTAGTGGTTGAAGAGCAAGGGGGAGAGGTTAGACCCCTGGGGAACACCACAAGTAGAGAGAGATAGAAGAAAGGAAAGACGCCAGTTGGACCTCAGAATGTTGGTCGGTGTGAAAGGAGGTCAACCAGGCCAGGGCCTGATCAGTAATACCAAGGTTTTTGCAGCGACGATTGAGTAGAATGGCATGGTTGACAGTGTCAAAAGCAGAGGCTAGATCGCGGAGAATGAAGACAAAGGGAGATTAGAGTCAAGATTGGAGAGCAGGTCTTCATGGGTGCTCAGGAGAGCAGTTTCTGTGCTACTGGCAGCTCTGAAGCCAGGCTTGTGGTCATGGAGGCAACCAACAGTTTCAGTCTGTAGATTAATGTGGGAGAAGGCCAGCTTTTCCAAGAGTTTGCCCAGGAAAGGAGTGATGGAGATCGGGCGATAGTTAGCCGGAGAAAGCAGGGGGTAGTAGCTTCAAAGTCATTACTCCAAGACATTGGAATGCCTTACCCACCAATATCAAGAATGAAACCTCCTACCCATAATTCAAAAAATCACTGAAAACTTGGTTATTTAACCAATACTAATCTGAACCTAGCCCCATCCCTACCTGACTCCCAACAACATATGTATGTATAATGCATGTAATGTTATTTCTGCTTTCAATGTGTTTAGGGTTTGCATGCATGCTTGTGAATGTTGCTGAATTGTCAAGTCAGAGATTTTAGATAGCACTGGGGGTGTCCCCCAGACTACAAGTTTCCTGCTTCTGGTTCAATGAAGAACTAGTCTCCCTGAGACGTGTAAAAAGATCACTTGAGCACCTTCATAGAAAAAAAATAATACCCCAGAGTCTGCTAAAGCCTTTGAAGAAGCCAATCAAATCTACAAAACAGCCATAATTTCCTGCAAAGCTAATGCCTCCAACCATCGCATCGCCAACGCTACCTCCGACAGTAAAGAACTGTTCTCCATCGGTTCTCCATCCTTAGAGAACTTGAGAACCCGTGTCAAGTCACAGCACCCACCAATGCCAGTAAAGCATGGTGCACAACAGGACACCTTACCCTCCAAAATCTCAATGCTACAAAATAAAATCAACTGCAAAAAAACACTCCTAGCGGAAAAAAACACCCCCTACCATCGTAGCCAACTCCCACCAGGACACTCCATTTCATTTCTCACCAGTCTCACACAAACAAGTGTTAGACAACATAGGCAAACTCAAAGCTTCTAACTGCAAAGAAGATCAATTCCCATCCCACTTAGTCAAACTCTGCGACCCCACCCTGTCACCTATCATTACCAAATGTGTTAATGCTTCCTTCAACACACACACACGGTCCCTACCAGCATAAAAAAGCATGGGTAACCCCCTCCTAAAAAAAAAAACACCCTAGATCCCTCAATTACCACCAACTACCGACCCATCACAACGGTCCCATTCCTCCTGAAAATAATTGACAAAATAGCATATTCCCAACTACAAAACCACCTAGAACACCATTAATTACTAGGGGACCAAAAGTCAGGATTCTGCCTTAACCACAGCACAGAGACAGCCCTCCTTGACCTCAAGATCCAAATGGATGCCACCACAGAAGCAGGCAAACTCTGCCTACTAATGCTACTAGATCTTTCGGCAGCCTTCGATCTGGTCGACTATGACAAATACTGTGCTACACTAGCCAACAATTTCAACCTATCCAAGTCTGCCACTGACTGGATCAAATCCTTTTAGCAGACAGGACCTTCAAGAGTGTCCATAAACAAAGAATCAGCCGACCCAATACCAGTTCTCACAGACATCCCGCAAGGCTCATGCCTATCCCCTACCCTCTATAACGCATATACTAAACTGCTTTTCGCAGCTCTTGATGCCATGGGTGTCATCTACACCAACTTTGCAGATGACACCCAGATCCTTATTCCACTATCAGGCAACCATGAGCAAAACTCACTGCTCATCAACCAAATGTACTCACTAATCCTAAACTGGATGGCTAACAATAGCCTTTGTCTCAATGATGACAAAACGGAGCTAAACATAATAGGATCATCCTCCAAAATTGACTCTCTACAGCCTGCTTACACATCCTTCATCATCAATGGCACCACTATCCCAGAGCTCAAACAAGTCAAGACACTTGGTGTTTACCTAGACGCCACTCTAACTATGCCAAAACAAGTCAACACCCTAGCCTCATCCACCTCCTACACATCCAAACTCATCTCCCTAAGCCGTAAATCCCTCACTCCAGACAACTGTGTTACACTAGTAAGAGTGTTAATACTATCTAAGCTCAACTATTGCAATATCCTCTTCCTTGGTACCTCCAACACTAATGTAGCCAAACTCCGACTTATGGAGAATAAAGCCCTCCGAGCTGCACTAGGCATACAAAAGTCCAAACACATCTCCAACATCAGGATAGACAATCACTGGCTCCCTATCAAAACTAGGATATTATTCAAAACCCTTAGCATCACACACAAATGTATTGCCAGCAAAGCCCCCAAACCCCTCATCAACACAGTTCTGAAGAAATCCCATAGCAGACTCCTCAGATCTAATAGCAACACACACTTTGAAATCCCAAGATACAAAAGAGAGAAAGCGGGGGCGGGTGGGTAGTAGCTTCAAAGTCCTTATGTACATATAATGCATGTAATGTTATTTCTGCTTTCAATGTGTTTCATTATAACCTTAAGATTGTATTATCCACTGTCTCTAACTACGCCGTGATACCTCTGGGTCTGGGCGTATAATAAATGTAATAAATAAATTAAATAAATAAATTTGGAAAACCAACTCAGGGGCATCATCACAGAAATACTTCACCTGTGTAAAGGCTATTTTGCACAGTATTCGCATTCGAGCAAACATTGTCCTAGTTCAGAAAAGCATATTCTTAGAATTCATATTTGAACTGGTGCAATGTTTGTCTTAGTTCAAATAGGGAACAATATTAGCAATTGGGAGAACATTAGCATGGTTAAAACATGAAACAAACAAGAAACATTGAAAGAATAGGTATTTTCTCTATTGCAATGTCTGCTCTCGTGCTAATAGAGCGCAGTGTTGCACTTGCACTGTGCAAAGTGTCTTTAACATGGTACTATATGGATAAGAGGAAACCTCTGTTAAGACAGGTCCAAGTACACAAATAAAGAGAAAAACTCAATAACAGAGTAACTCCAAGTGCATGAGAAAACCCTGCGTTATTCAGATACAAACGGCCGCTGGTAGAGCGCACAAAGGACAGACTCAACATGGCATTAGGAACAGCAAGGTTTTAAGTAAGAAAAATGTCATAGTCATAGTAATTATCATAAACACTTCTGCTGTCTTATTTAATTGGTTAGGGGTATATAGAGCATATAGCTATGTACAAGTGAACTTTCTACTATTGGTTCTTTCACAACTAATAACTCCTCCTACATACATCCTTCCTCTAATTGTACATTTCATTCTAACATGCCATTAATTGGAACTCTACTACACTAGTCGATAAAAAGAATATTGTTTGATTGGTCAGTTGTTTGTTTATCCAGCCTCTGACACTTTTATGAGGTGCACAGGTATGCGGTGGGTATGGAGAGAAGGGCGAACCGCTATGATCCAGTTTCAAGAAGTTACTCCCTTCTCATTCCCAGGCTTGAGGCCTTATCAGCCAGTCCGTTTGTGGCCTTGGCATGTCGGCTCTATTTCTGGGTGTACTAAGGAAGTGGCAGGTGCACTATGTAATTGGGCTTGGAATAAGTGACCATTGTTCCGATCACCTGGTGACGGACCACTATCCAGAGCTCCTTTCCGTTTATTTATTGGATTTTCTAACATGCGTGTGCTTTCCTTCGACATCCTCTTGGGGTGCTGTGTTTTCATTCATTTTGGGATCAATTGTCACAGTAGCTACTTGCACCTGGCATTCAAGGATATATCTATTTATCACGGCTACCAATTGAAACTAATTAACTTTGATAATTGTGGTTATCTGGTGTGGTTTCAGCAGAACTCCGCTCCGTGGACTGTCCTTGGTGATTGGGCTACTGTTGAAAATCTGGCCACACTGCAGGTAGGATCACAAACAAACTCAAGGTCTGAATGTCTGCACTGCCACCGGGGACACCTGTAGATGAAAACAGAGGTCAGGGTCCCACGGCTGGCATGCACAAGCACGACCCATATGCTCTCTCTCGCGCATGCACACAAACGCACACACTCACTGTTAGGTAAGAATTGGTGCAGTCATACTGTGTGAGACTACAAAACACTTATCTGCTTGGTACTAGTTAACCCGTCTTTTGGCATAGGTCTGTACTACACAGGTTGGAAGTGTGACTGGGCAGCCAGGCCTATCTCAAGAGGGGTAAATGTGAGCCGTGTAGCGCTACACATCTGTAAATACAAGTAGCCAAGTAACACTTAAACTTAAGGTTTCAGTTATACATAGTTATTTATTTAATTAACATCAATTTTTAAATAAGTATTCTTTAAAAAGACAATTAGTTGTAACAATGTAAATATACTTTAAAATGACTTTCCAGAAAAAGAAGTTAGTGGATGATCTTTGTATATGTTTTTTACACAATTCCTGCACCGTGAGATGCCTTCAATCACAAGGACAGTAATAGCATTTATATATCTCACTAGTACATATGCATCTATTTTAAACTTTTTAAGAAAGGAAACATCAACTGTAATATAATGTATGTTTCAAATGTAAAGAATGTTTTAACTTGTTTTTGAAAGGTTGATTGAAACATATCAGCCAAATTAAATAAAATAAAAAAATAAAAAATATCTCACTAGTATACTTTGCAGATTCTGAGGTTGCAGAAAGGAAAGGTGAGGGAAGGAAAAAGGTTAGACAGTTTCTCAGTATATGTGAGGAAAACAAAATCTTCCAATGAAATCTAGATAAGCCTTTCCCAGCAGTAACAGTATACAACAAGCTACCACCTACGAGGGGCAAACAGTATCAAAGCCAATGGACTAGAAGAGTTTTCAGGGAGCCAGGACAGCCAAAGTCATTTGGGACACAGTCTATGGATTTGATGCACTTCTTAGATCAAAGTCTTGCACACAGTTAGTAAAATAATTTTTAGGGTCACAAGCTGTTAAGCCTGTGAGAAGAGAGTTGGAATCAACTCTAAAAGGTAAGCCAATGCAATTCCCAACTGAGAAGAGAGCGTCTAAAAGGCAATAAGGTGAGTACCCCAAGCCTAAACAGTACCTCTGGTCTGGAGAAGAATGGTCCAGCTGGATTCTGTCTTGCTACAGCGGTGCAGCCCCTTGTTCCTGAGCCTCAGTCATGAGGACAAGAAGGAGGACATCTGGAGGGCTCCCGGGGCAGTACTTGGGAAGTCATCAGCAGCTACGGGATCTTTTCAGTTCGGCAGCACTTTGTGGTTTCTGCGCTTAGCAAACAGCACAGTTTCGGATCTTCGACACCATTTGGACTCTCTTTGCTCCCTCGGTCTCACACTCTGGTGAGGGGACTCTGGATCTGGAGGTCCTGCTTCTGCAGGGTTCTTCGAAGTCTCCTTGAGATTCTAGCTGGATTTGTTCCGCAGAAGACGTTGCACTCGACTACAGACACTCAACCCCTGGCATTGAGCTTCTGAAGCAATCGAGAGGCACAGCAAGTTGGGGATGGTGGTCCAGTGGAGTTAACCTCGGGGTTAGTTGGTCCCACTAACCCAAGGGGAGAAGTTGTTCCATTCAAGGTGAAAAAGGAGTTCAGCACAGCAGCAGGCTACACCGGGCAAGTCAAAGGTCCAGGAGGTTCCAGCAAGCTTCGTTCACAGTTTCTTCGTCGGGTGTTTCTCCCACTGGTTGACTCTGTTTATAGTCCCAAAACTCTCACCTTTTGAGCAGGTTTCTTCCATTCATGCACAGCCTAGGCTGTCAATCACACAGCCAGCCAGCCAATCAGGACTAGTTGTATTCAGGCATTCCGAGAGACAAAGGACATGGGAGTTTCAAGACCCTCCCTCACATCCTGTCCTTCCAGACACACTGGAGCCAGGGGCGGGCTTCAGGGCTGAAGCCCACCAAAGGCAAGACATACAAAGGGATGAAATCTGTCGCAACGCACAGAGAAAACCCAAAAAAGAATTCAGAAACAGAAAATGGTGTACACAAGAAGACAGGGGCCCTTTTGACAAAAATGGTCAGCCATGTGTGCTGTACTGTAGCTCAGGGTTAAGCCTGTGGTAGAAAAGCACAATGGTAGGACAAAGTAAACCACTGCCACCAGTCATTTAAAGTAGTGAGGGTAACATACATATGTTATGTTACATGAGAGAGTAGGATAAGGGGCTACCAGGTAACCCCCAGCACTTCACATACAATGGTGTGTGCTGGACCTACAAAGAGAAAAGGTAAGTAAAGTCAATTTCACTTAGTTATTCTTGGGAACTGTAGTTCATACAAGAAAAGGTAGCTAAACCTTATGAGAAATCTTAAAGAATTTCTCTGTGACACTGTACTGAAGGTGTTGTGTGTCACTATACAAAAAGCAGATGCCTATGGAGTTTGTCACACTTCAAAAACAGTGAAAACACAAACTCCAAATCACAGAAAAACACATGTGAGGGTGAGAAAAAGGTTTCACTCACTCCAGGGCTAAAATTAAAAAGTCCTAAATCTCGCAAAAGAGCTGGGGGTCTCTAAGGCTGAAGGGAATTACCACAAAAATTAGAATTCTCACTAACACTCACACTTTTTCTTTCTGCCTTTTTCTCTCTCTGGGTCTCCCTCTTTCTCTTTGTCTCTTTCACTTTCTCTCTCTCCCTCTTATCTCTATACAGTTCTGACTCATTCTCTCTCTCTCTTTCTCTCGCTCTCTCTTTCCGTCTCGCTTGCTCTATTTCTGATTCTCTCATACTCTCTTGCTCTCTTTTCTCTTTTTCTTGCACTCACTTTGTCTTTCTCCCTTTTTTGCTCTCCCTATTTCTGACTCTCTCATTCTCTCTCTTATACTCGCTCTTCCTCTCTCGCTCTCTTTTCTCTCTTTCTGCCACTTAACCGCTAAACTTCTGCTACTTGGACTGTCGCAAACCATCAATCCCGCTCTCGTTGGGAGGGGTTCCTTTTGGTCTTTGTAGACTGACATTGCTACAATCACATATTCACTGTTACTTTTGTGTGTTTACTTTGAGTGGCTGCACACTTGCACCTTCTACCCTATCAAGCAATTACACACACAAACATGCACGCATGCGCGCGTGCGCTCTCTCTCTTTCTCTTTCTCTCTCTCTCTCTCTCTCTCTCTCTCTCTCTCTCTTTCTCTCTCTCTCTCTGTCCCTCTCTCTCTCTGTTCTCATGTCATACATTCCTGGCGAATCAATTTGGTGTGTGTCCTCTGGCCAGTGTACAGTCAGAATGTGTCACACGCATTCCTTCTCTGTCTCTGCTGCTGTTAAGTCTCTTTTAAGCGCCCCATGTTCCCACAAAGTGCCTCTACATACCTTCCTGTTCACACCATG
Organism: Ambystoma mexicanum; assembly: GCA_002915635.3. Lineage (NCBI taxonomy): Eukaryota > Metazoa > Chordata > Amphibia > Caudata > Ambystomatidae > Ambystoma > Ambystoma mexicanum. The sequence continues at coordinate 886,356,823 of CM030321.1, forward strand.
TCCTGCTTCTGGCAGCTCTGCAATGACAGCCGAGTTTGTGGCGAGAATTGTATATATATTTATTTGTATATATATTTATTGAAGAAGTGGCTCTGTGTTATACCTTACAAGGATGAAGTAAGGAACTTGGTATGGATTCAGGGTCTACGCCTGCGCCCTGTCCACGAGCAAACATGCAAACGGGTGGAATTCAGAAAAGGGTTGAATACACATTCTTTTATTTTTTATTTTATTGTTTAACGCGTGGACCTATCTCGAGAGCAGCAGAGCGCTGTGCAGAGTGTGTGTAGCCAAGACTTGGGCTGCCATCTTTTAACAGTAGTGTCTCTTCAAAGAACATCTCTGGGTTCGAGAATACTGTGAACCTCCAGTCCCGTACTGGGTCTACAGTGCCCTTCCTAAAATGCACCCCCCGCCTGTAACCCTCTGAATCCCCTCTTTACATTTCCTTCTAACTATCCCCTTAATAATCCTCCCTTCTAAGAGTACTTATATTGGTTCCATATCATTTCATCCCGGGATGTGTTTTCGCATGGTTTTTTCACGTGAATTTTTTAACGAAAAAAACCCATCTCATTTTTAAAAAAAAATGTTTGTGGGGGTTTCCCGCAAAAGCCCCCATTCCCTTTCATTTTGTATCTATTCACAAACACCCACATCCCATATATCATTTTCTAACCCCCCCAAAATAATTCAATGGGTTTTTTCCATTAAACAATTTGCGGTAAAAAAACCCACTAAAAAAACTTCCCGTGATGAAAGGACGTTGTACACTTATATTGGGGCGATTCTATTGCTGTCTACCCTTGTTCAGTTGTTTCGAGCTAGATCTGCACCATGTAAATCCTAGCACACACATGTATGGTCACAATTCAATTTCATTATGAATAAGAGTTCTTACAACCAATTCCTAAGGTCTTATTGGGAGCCAGTGAGGAGATTGTGGCATGTTGCCCTTTAATAGAAAGGATGAACGTCACTGTGTGCTATACTGCTGTCCCTAAGTACTTACCCTAAGTCCTACCCTCTCTGCAGCCTTAATCCCAGCACTTGCCACTTGCTGGCTGCACCACCACTGTTTGTTGCCTTCATTATTTATTATTATTTATCTGTTCTCCTCTGCTCCGCACTTTCCACTCCCCCCCCTTCCATGCACTTTTACGCTCCCCCTCTCCCATGCACTTCTGCGTTCTCAATGTCACTGGGCCTAGTAAGATCGTTGTTTTGTTCTCCCCTGTTCCCTTCCCATGCCTTGTCGCGCTCTGAAACATTTGTGTACGAGCGCGATAGAAATAAAATAACAATTCAATTCAATTCTACTTGTAAATATGTAATTAGCTGTCCTTATAATTTGAATCTGTATCTTATTTAGTAAATGTTCTCTTGTTTCTTGTACTGTTTATTACCTTGCCCTGCTATGTTTATACCTTGTTGTAACCTAAGTGATGCGCCCGGATGCCTTGGGCCTGGTGTGTTATATAAATAAATAAAATACAAATACAAATTCAGTACTTCAAGGCGTCCAGGCTCTAATGAGGCCTCCTAGCTTGTAAGACTTCTAAACGTTTTCTCCTACTTTATATATATTTATTTTAAGTCTGTGTACAGCACTAGCGGCCGGTGGGTATGAAGTCAGGAGAAATACGAGAGGGAGGGTTTCAATCTTCTTCCTCTATGAGGAAAAGTCTTCTGTATGAAGAACACTTTGTTGAAGGCCATTCCCGGTCTAGCTTCAGCAACCAGGAATGACCTGCCCAAGGCAGCTCGAGTGGAGGAATCCTTGCGCGACATGTTCTGGCGCACTAGAGACGTATAGAGGTCTGCCCGCTAAAACTGTGTTCCGGGAATAGCGGCCCAGACCGCATAATAGCAGGTCTGGACTGGCGCACAGGGATATAGGGCAATGCTGAAATGTCAGCCCATGATAGTAGTCTGGGACAGATTTTTTGGGCAGCGCGAGCAAGTTGAATTTACCAAAGTGGGTCACTTTTAAGAGTCACCACACCGCGAATGAGCAATGTTACTAAGCAAATATGCTTCCAAAAGGTACTACTTGCAACAAACTTTACCAAAAGAAAATCCTCCCGGGAAGTTTTCAAACAGTCTGCTCTGAAAAGTAACAATTGAAAAGTAACAATTGCAGCTTGCGATTGTGGGTCACTTTTTCAATGGTGCCTGTGCCGAGTTTATGTCCCAGTCTGACCCAGTTTAATAGTCTGTGAGTCATGATGAAAAATGTGAAGGCCACCCTGGATTTAACAGGGGGGTCGGTGCAGTCTCCGAAGCACAGTCTCCTATGCACAGTCTCCTACGCACAGTCTCCCACGCACAGTCTACCAAGCACAGTCTACTAAGCACAGTCTCTTAAGCACAGTCTCCTAAGCACAGGCAAAATATGATCGTGCTGAGGTCTATGAGCAGCCTTTCTTGCTGCTGCTTTCTGGAGTGCACGCAAGCAACTGAGAATATAGGAGTATTGCCTATATTTGAAGAATTGCAGTTATCTAACTGAATCCAATGATGGATGCAGTGGTTGCAATGCTACATGCCTTGGTTGTTTGAGCAGCAAAAGCTAGTTGTTAACTGCTCTCGTAACTTGGTATTCCCCGATGAGGTGTAATCTAACATAATGTCCCAGGTTGTCCCCTTCATTCCTACAGGTAGAAAAAACCCTTGTAATGAAATACCTTAGCAGATAGCAGTGGCATTAGGTGGGGGGTGGCAGGTGGTCACAAGCAAAATAAAATGGCCACCCTTTCCTTGATTCAAACACAACCAGTTGTCCTTTGTCCACTGTTCAACGATGCGGCCCAAAGTGCCTTAAATGTGCAATGAGTTAGGCTCATGGTCAGCCTCCGTGCAGAAGAAGTCCTGAAGGTCAATGCGTACATGTTAAAGAGGAGAGAACAGAGACAGGAGGCCAGTAAGTTACCAATGACCACATTCTCCTCCTGAGACTCCACAGTGCCCAACTTCACCTTGCACAACCTTTTCCACAGAGGGGGGCCTGGCCCCCCAGATGGAGGCCTTTCTTGACACCCTGCGCAACGCCCCAATGTGCTCTACCAAGTGTGTGTGGTTGAGGGTGTCAAAGGCTCTGAGCGGCCTAAGGGCATGTCGTATTATTAATAAAATACTACTGAAATAAGATGGCGGCTGGAGCATACCAGTGGCAACTAAAGCAGGGGACGTATGCACACACAACTCCCTCATCTGGGAACTATTTAAACTACTATAAACAAGGCCAAAGTGTGCTAGGGTGATATTCGATCTGGCTCGCAGAAACCGACAAGGTGTGAGACGAGATCAGATGTTGTGATCACTGCAGCTTCCACTAGGAAACGGTAGAGAAGCTTTCCAAAGGCAATGGCCTCCTGGGCTTTAGATATTCATCATTATGATCAGCATATTCATGGAGCTCAGACCGAGCTTTAGTAAGCGAAAGGTCGCTTTACAGGTCACAGAGAAACAAGGGAGTGGGGATCTAACAGGGGAGGGTGGGTAATTCTTCAGCAATGGATCTACAAGCAACCAGGGGAGGAAACAATGCAAAGCAACTGTGCAAATGTGACGACCAATGCACCTCCTTACCTGGCTTGGAAATTACACACCACTGGGGGCTAGAGCAGCACCAGTAGCGTGACACAGAGAGGCTCAACATCCGGAAGTGCACTATAAAAGATCAGTTCACAAGTCTTCAGAAGGTGGGGACCCAGGGGCGCTGTCATCACATGCTAACACATTCTCAAGTTTCCAGTTATTGCCATCATATGCCAAAAGTAGCTTCATGTGTCAGTCAGAGTCATAAGGTTGATAGACACAACATCTAGTGCCTTGCTGCTGACGTCACTTTCGAAGTGCACCCTCAAATGCCCATCTATTGCTATTTTATGAGCCACATATATCCTCACACGCCACACATGCCTATCACATACTGGATATGCAGCAATAAGGCACCTGACAATATAGGAAAAACAGCTTCACTTACAGGCACCATTTCAGAAAGGAATTGTCTCCAGGCACGGATAACATGAATTGTCACCTAACTCAATGGTACTAATTTCATCAACTGGGAATCAATTACGTGACCTTCATGATACACAGAGACCTATGAAAGGGATGTGCGAGTCCTACGGACTAGCATACTATTCATCACACGCAAAGTGCAGCCTCAAAGGCCCATGTACTGCCCTCTTACAATAGGTATGGCCTCACATGCCAAGTATTATCGGTTCAATATGTTAATATCCCCGCAAAAATATTGCCATACAAAAATATCACCATATTTGTGATGCAATATTGAGCCATGGAACCTGCTAAAGTGCCACCAATTAGACAAAACAGTGCTTGCCCATACAGTGCAGTGACTCACCAGGCCTCACTACTTTTCCGCACTAGTTCTCATTTACAAGCACAACACGTAAATAAATACTGGCATTCCTTTGCCAATTAAATAAAGACTACACGCTCAGTCAAGTGTCATGACCTATCATTTATCAACGCTGACAGGGCTTTAGTGAACACCTCACAGATCCAGCACCAATACAAACTGGGTTTCACTTCCTTCTCTGAACTGCACATACGGGAACCTGTGAGCTTGTCCTGCAGAAACCCAGTAACCGGCATCAGGAGAGCATTTGGTGTTTGGAATTAGATCAGCGCAGTGGCCCGCCCTTCCTATAAGCTCACACCAACGCTTTTCATTCATTTAAGTGCCACCTATGAACCAAAAATACAAAAGTCTGCCCTAGACAAAGGGGAAGAATCCTAGTGTGTGAGCAAAGACAGAGCTGAAAACTGAAAGGGATGTACCAGCAATCGGTGGAAACAATGGACATGCTTGCTAGTTCTTATGGATGCCATGAATATATGTATCAATGTATATGCTTTTTCCTCCGATGTACGTCTCCTACTGTGCATTCCAATACTTACTAGGATTACGCGGGTAAGGGCGGACTGGGAACCAAAAGATGCATTGGAAATAATTTTCAAGTGGGCTCCATATTACACATTTTCAGAAAGCACAAACCTTTTCCTATGAGAACACTTTGAAAGAAAACAGGTTAGCACACAAAAGAGGCCCAGGGTGCAGAGGCCTACTGTGTAATTTCCAGAGTTCCCTATAGGCCACTCCACCCCTGTAAGCAGGACCATAAAAGGCTCCTCATCCCACCTCTGGCACCATTCCAGCCTCTGCAATAAACCGGAAGGTTCTCCTAGGAACAGCAAACAGCATGATTTATAGAGAAGAAAGACACCATTCGGCCTCTCTGTGGCACTGTGTTTGTACTGTGCATTGCACAGGGAGCCTTAAGCTTCTGGAATCCCCATGCATGTAGAGGGATTTCATTCGCCGCAAACAGCTCTGGGAAAGTTAAGCCTTGCATCGTGGGAGGTTTTACTGTGGTCCAAGAGAAGCTCAGAAATGCACATAGTTATGATGGATTGGACAGTGCATGGCACGGAACATGATTCCAGTAGTCCCTTCTGATTCAGGACATGGTAAGTCATATTTGAGCCAGTTTGATCTCTTCGGTTAGTGGGCAATCCTGAATGTTTATGCTCTAAAGCTTGAGGGGCATTGGCATTATGTTCAGTTACTCAGTCCGTCTCCACAATTTCTACTTCTCAGCCATCTAGACACCCACTGTTCTCTTGTGGGGCATATACACATTGAGCTCCTGGATTTGGTCTAAATGTTTCCAAATGACGGCGTGGGTCTGTCACAGCATCAAACTACCAGTGTCTGCCACAGCTTCACCTCTACCATAGGCTGCCACAGCTTCAGCTTTATCAGTGCCTGTCAAAACTTCACCTCTACCAATCCCTTTCACAGTTTCTGCCTTACCGGTGTCTACCACAGATTTACTTCTATCAGTGCCAGCCACAGCTTCACCTCTACCAGTGCCTGCCACAGCTTCAGATTTACCAATGCCAACCACAGATTCACCTCTACCAGTGCCTGCCAATGCTTCGACCTTACCAGTGCATATTGCTGCTTCACCTCCATTGGTAACATCCACAGATTCACCTCTACCAGTGACAGCCACAACATCTACCTTACCAATGCCTACTAAGGCTTAACATCCACTGGTAACTTCCACAGCTTAATCTCTATTAGTGACTGCCACAGCTACACCTCTACCAGTGACAGACACAGCTTCAGCTCCACCAGTGTTAGCCAGAGCTACAACTCTATCAGTTCCTGCCACAACCTCACAACTACCAGTGCCTTCCAGAGCTTCTGCCTTACACTGCCTGCTATAGGTTCACCTCTACTGATACCTTCCACAGGTTCATCACTACCAGTGACTGCCTTATCTTTAGACTTACCGATGTCTGCCACAGCTTCCCCTCTACCAGTGCCTGCCACTGCCTCAGCTTTACTAGTGCCTGTCAAAACCTCACCTCCACCAGTGCCTTCCACGGCTACCACCTTACCAGTGCCCACTACAGCTTCACCTCTACCAGTGCCTGCCACAGTGTCTGCCTTATGAGTGCCTACCACAGCTTCACCTCCACCAGTAACCTCTACATATTTACCTTCACCTGTGTCTCCCACAGCTTCTGCCCTATGAGTGCCTACCATAGCTTCATCACTACTGGTAAGCTCCAAAGTTTCACCTACCCTCTATCACAGCTTCATCTATAACAGTGCCTGCCACAGCTTCAGACCACAGTTTTACCTTCACTGGTAACTTCCATAACTTCACCTCTACCACTGCCTGCCACAGCTTCATCAGTTCCTGCCACAGTTTCAGCTTTACCAGTGCTTGTCACAACTCCACTTGTGCAAGTGTCTTCCGCAGATTTTGCCTTACCAGTAACTTCCACACTTTCATCTCCACTGGTAATGTACACCGCTTCACCTGTATCAGGGTCTGTCACAGCTTCACCTCTACCAGTGCCTGCCACAGCTTCTGCTATACTAGTGCCTGTCAAAACTTCGTATCTACAAGTGTCTGCCACAGCTTCTGCCTTACCAGTGCCTATCACAGATGTTCCACTATCAGTGGCAGTCACATCTCCTCCTCTATCAGTGTCTGCCACAGCTGCATATTTACCAGTGGCAACCACAGCTACACCTCTATCAGTGAATGTCACAGCTTCAGCCATAGCTGTGCCTGCCATAGCTTCCCTCTAACAGTGCCTGGCACACATCCAGCTATGCAAGTGCATGCAATTGTTTCACCTCTGCCAGTTTCTGCCGCAGATTCAGCTTTACCAGTGGCAGCCAAAACTCCACCTCTACTGGTGCTTGAGAGAGCTTCAGACTTTAGATTCTTGCCAAAGAAGCAGCTTCGCCATTACCTGCCACAGCTTCAGTCTTCCAACGCCTTCACAGCTTTGCTTCTACCGGTGCCTGTCATGTTTTCAGTCTTACCAGGCCCTGACACATCTTCACCTCTACGAGTGTCTGCCACAGCTTCAAATTCATTTGTGCCTGCCACAGCATCAGCCTTTCCAGTATCTACCACAGTTTCACCTCCGTCAGTGTATGCCATGGCTTCAGCCTTACCAATGCCTACACTACTTCAGTCTACCAATGCCTGCCAAACCTTCACCCTTACCACTGCATGCCACAGATGCACCTCTACTAGAGTCTTCAAGTGCTTCAGTCGTAGCAGTGTCTGCTCCAGCTTCAACTCTAGCTTGTCTGGCACAGCTTCAGAGTTGCCAGTGCCACGGTTGTAACTCTATGTTGCCTGGCACAGCTTCACCCTTATGGGTAACTGCCACAGCTTAACTTCAACCACCGGTGCATGTCAAGGTTCCATCCTTATTAATGCCGGCCTTTCCTCTACCTTAAACAGTGCTTGCCACAGCTCCATCCTTACCAATGCCTGTCTTTCCTTTACCTTTAGCAGTGCTTTCCACAGCTCCATCCTTACCAATGCCTGTCTTTCCTTTACCTTTAGCAGTGCTTTCCACAGCTCCATCCTTACCAATGCCTGTCTTTCCTTTACCTTTAACAGTGCTTGCCACAGCTCCATCCTTACCAATGCCTGCCTTTCCATTACCTTAAACAGTGTTGCCACAGCTCCATCCTTACTAATGCCTGCCTTTCCTTTACCTTTAACAGTGCTTGCCACAGCTCCATCCTTACCAATGCCTGCCTTTCCATTACCTTAAACAGTGTTGCCACAGCTCCATCCTTACTAATGCCTGCCTTTCCTTTACCTTTAGCGGTGCTTGCCACAGCTCCATCCTTACCAATGCCTGTCTTTCCTTTACCTTTAGCAGTGCTTTCCACAGCTCCATCCTTACCAATGCCTGTCTTTCCTTTTCCTTTAACAGTGCTTGCCACAGCTCCATCCTTACCAATGCCTGCCTTTCCATTACCTTAAACAGTGTTGCCACAGCTCCATCCTTACCAATGCCTGTCTTTCCTTTACCTTAAACAGTGCTTGCCACAGCTCCATCCTTACCAATGCCTGCCTTTCCTTTACCTTTAGCAGTGCTTGCCACAGCTCCATCCTTACTAATGCCTGCCTTTCCTTTACCTTTAGCGGTGCTTGCCACAGGTCCATCCTTACTAATGCCTGCCTTTCCTTTACCTTAAACAGTGCTTGCCACAGCTCCATCCTTACTAATGCCTGCCTTTCCTTTACCTTAAACAGTGCTTGCCACAGCTCCATCCTTACTAATGCCTGCCTTTCCTTTACCTTAAACAGTGCTTGCCACAGCTGTAGCTTTATCAGTGCCACAATATTTCTCAGTGTCTGCAGTAACGTGAGCCTTACCAGTGCTTGCCACAGCTCCATCCTTAGCTTTATCAGTGTCTGCCACTGCTTCACCTCTAGAAATGCCTAAACATCTGCAGCCAAGCTAGTGGCTGCCACAATATTTCCTCTAGCCATGTCTGCAGCAACCTGAGCCCTACCAGTGCCTGCCACAGCTCCATCTCTTAACAGTGCCTTTGCTGTTTCACATTTACCAATTTCTGCCACAGCCTCAGCCTTACCACTGCCTGCCACCGCCTTACACCCGGCAGTCCTGCCACAATTCTGCGCATAAACTCAACATGTGCAAACAATCTAAGTCATGCACACCTGGCTCCTCCAGATAGGATCCCTGTCACCAGATATCAAACAACATGCGCCTCTGTTCTTCAAACAAATGACATGTCCCCGCCCCCAGCCAATGTATTCGAGTGTTATGTGCACATAGGTTCTACCTTCTCGACACCATCACCTTCATCCTAATACTAAAATCACTTAGAAACGTGCATACAGGCACAGGTCAGGGTAATTCCAGTCTCCATGCATCAACACAAGGGCACAGCAATCTTGCATGTGCTCTCATCCTGGTAACCAAATGACAGCCACTCTTTTTCAGGGAACCTGCAGACCATGCAAATGGCAGTGGTGCACAGTTGCATTCTAATAACACATGACGTCTTAAACATACCTGGGCCTGCCACATCATAAACACTAGCAGTGCATGGCACATCTTAAACACGCCAGAGCTTGCCACACACAGCTTTCATCCTCCCAGTGTCTGCCATTGTTTCAGCTCTACCAAGGCTTGCAGATGCTTCCGCCATACATGGGCCGGGATTGGCTTGACTCCTACCAGTGCCTGCCACAATTTCAACTTGACCGGGGGCTTACGTGGACTTATAGCCAGCAGTTCCTGTGACAGCCTAAACAGGCCTGCCCCTACCACACCATAACTACTACCAATGGCTAAACACATAAAAGTGCCTGCCACAGCTAAACACTACCTTTCTCTGCCACAGATCAAACACTAGCAGTGTATGCCACACAGCTATACATTAGCAGTCTAGCAGTCGCTGCCACAGTTAAACACTACCATTCTCTGCCACAGCTAAACACTGCCATTCTCTGCCGCAGATAAACACGACCAGTCTCTGAAACAGATTAAACACTGCCAGCCTCGGGAAACACTATTATTGTCTGCCACAGATTAAGCAATAGCAGTGTATGCCACAGCTAAACACTGACAGTCTCCTACACAGATTACACACTTGCAGTCTCTGACACAGCTAAACACTAAACGTTTCTGAAACAGATAACACTCTACTGCTCTCTGGCAAAACGTAATACTACCATTCTCTGACCCAGCTAAACACTAGCAGTCTCTTACACAGATTAAACAATAGCACTGCCTGCCACAACTAAACACTAGCAGTCTCTTGCAGAGATTAAACAAGTGCAGTCTCTGACACAGCTAAACACTACCAGTCTCTGCCACAGATAAACACTAAACGTCTCTGAAACAGATACAACTCTACTGATCTCTGGCAAAACTAAATACTACCATTCACTGCCACAGCTAAACACTAGCAGTCTCTTAAACGGATTAAACACTACCACTGCCTGCCACAGCTAAACACTAGCAGTCTCTTGCAGAGATTAAACACTTGCAGTCTCTGACACAGCTATACACTACCAGTCTCTGAAACAGATACAACTCTACTGGTCTCTGGCAAAACAAAACACTACCATTCTCTGCCACAGCTAAACACTAGCAGTCTCTTACACAGATTAAACACTACCACTGCCTGCCACAGCTAAACACTAGCAATCTCTTGCAGAGATTAAACACTAGCAGTCTCTGACACAGCTAAACACTACCAGTCTCTGCCACAGATAAACACTACCAGTCTCTGAATCAGATATAACTCTACTGGTCTCTGGCAAAACTAAACACTACCATTATCTGCAACAGCTAAACACTAGCAGTCTCTTACACAGATTAAACACTACTACTGCCTGCCACAGCTAAACACTAGCACTCTCTTGCAGGGATTAAACATTAGCAGTCTCTGACACAACTAAACACTACCAGTCTCTGAAACAGATAAAACTCTACTGGTCTCTGGCAAAACTAAACACTAACATTCTCTGCCACAGCTAAACACTAGCAGTCTCTTACACAGATTAAACACTACCACTGCCTGCCACAGCTAAACACTAGCAGTCTCGTGCGGAGATTAAACACTTGCAGGCTCTGACACTGCTATACACTACCAGTCTCTGCCACAGATAAACACTACCAGTCTCTGAAACAGATACAACTCTACTGGTCTCTGGCAAAACTAAACACTACCATTCTCTGCCACAGCTACACACTAGCAGTCTCTTACACAGATTACACACAACCACTGCCTGCCACAGCTAAACACTAGCAATATCTTGCAGAGATTAAACACTAGCAGTCTCTGACACAGCTAAACACTACCAGTCTCTGCCACAGATAAACACTACCCGTCTCTGAAACAGATACAACTCTACTGGTCTCTGGCAAAACTAAACACTACCATTCTCTGCCACAGCTAAACACTAGCAGTCTCTTACACAGATTAAACACTACCACTGCCTGCCACAGCTAAACACTAGCAGTCTCTTGCAGAGATTAAACACTTGCAGTCTCTGACACAGCTATACACTACCAGTCTCTGCCACAGATAAACACTACCAGTCTCTGAAACAGATTAAACTCTACTGGTCTCTGGCAAAACTAAACACTACCATTCTCTGCCACAGCTAAGCACTAGCAGTCTCTTACACAGATTAAACACTACCACTGCCTGCCACAGCTAAACACTAGCAGTCTCTTGCAGAGATTAAACACTGGCAGTCTCTGACACAGCATAACACTGTCAGTGCCCGCCACAGGTAAACATTACCAGTCTCTGCCACAGCTAAACACTACCAGTGACTGCCTCAGTTTAAACACCACCAGTCTCTGCCACAACTAAATACTGCTAGTCACGGCCAAACCTAAACACTACCAGCCTCTGGCCCAGCTAAACACTACCCTTACCTGCCTCCGTTTAAGCACATGAGTGCCTACTATAGAGCACACACGTCTATATCGTACACCTTCACAGGGCCTGCAGACCCTTCACCTTCACAGCTTCAACCTTTAGCCCTACCAGTGCCAGCCACTTCGCCAACACCTCTAGTGCCTCTCCCCTCCTCAGCCCTCACTCAGACCATACATCTCACTAAGGCCACAAGACATGCTACAGTGTGTTACACAACTGCAACCCTTCCTGGAGCACTGGCAGGTCTGCATGAAGGAACTCTGGTGTGGCCACCTACACACATTACACCGCCTGCCGTAAGTGCAACCCTATCTTCAGCCAATGAAAACATCCTCTCTGCATCTGGCGCCTACAGCCCATCTTGCCACAACAGAGATATGGTATAGACCAACATCACCAACATCACAGATGCATTGTTCCTTGCTTGTCTCAACTACAGTACCTGTATCACAACTGCATCTCTGCTTCCTTATCTAGCTGTAGTTATATCACCTATATCACAACTGAATTCTCTGCTTCCTTGTCTAGCTGTAGTAATATCACCTATATCACAACTGCATCACTGCTTCCTTGTCTAGCTGTAGTTATATCACTTATATCACAACTGCATCTCCGCTTCCTTGTCTAGCTGTAATTATATCACCTATATCACAACTGCATCTCTGCTTCCTTGTCTAGCTGTAGTTATATCACCTATATCACAACTGCATCTCCGCTTCCTTGTCTAGCTGTAGTTATATCACCTATATCACAACTGCATCTCCGCTTCCTTGTCTAGCTGTAGTTATATCACCTATATCACAATTGCATCTCCGCTTCCATGTCTAGCTGTAGTTATATCACCTGTATCACAACTGTATCACTGCTTCCTTGTCTGTAGCACCTATATCACAACTGCATCCCTGCTTTCTTGTCTAACTGCAGCTGTATCACCTATATCGCAACTCCATCACTGCTTGCCTGTCCTAACTACAGTACCTGTATCACAATGTCATCTCTGCTTGCTTGTCTAGCTGTAGCTCCGTTATCACAACTGCATCCCTGCTTGCTTGTCTAGCTGTAGCTCATATATCACAACTGCATCCCTGCTTGCTTGTCCTAATTATAGTGTATGTATGAATTGCACTGTGGAAGGAACCAGGTAATATGGAACGAGGGACCATTGAGAGAATGAACTGTAAAATGAATGCTATTTTGACAGACACTTCATATGAATGTAAGTTATTTTTCTTTAGCGCTGCTACCGTTGAGTATTCAGTTACAAACATTATATCATCAGTGTTTGTGGCTAAGCGTGGTTGACACTTGGCCATAAAACATCAAGCATTAACTAACATGTTTAACAATTAATCATTGTTGTTAAAAGGAATATGAGAAAAGAGTTTAGGCAAATTGAAAAGTCCTCTTTTGGCAGGTCAACTAAAAATCTCATGAAAAAAAGTGAAGTTAAGGTATGAAAATACTTTAAAGAGTATTCCTGCACAGGTTTTTCAGAGGGATGCATAGTACATGCTTATGAAACTAAGGAATAAAGATTTGGGGTCCTGCTGGGAGATCATAAATAAAATCAACAATGGGCTGGCTAGTAGTCAGATGAATCAAGTCGCCGAGGCTGCATGGGTAGAGCAATGGGCTGGCTAGTGGTCAGATGAATCAAGTCGCCGAGGCTGCATGGGTAGAACAATGGGCTGGCTAGTAGTCAGATGAATCAAGTCGCCGAGGCTGCCTGGGTAGAACAATGGGCTGGCTAGTAGTCAGATGAATACAGTCGCCGAGGCTGCCTGGGTAGAACAATGGGCTGGCTAGTAGTCAGATGAATCAAGTCGCCGAGGCTGCATGGGTAGAACAATGGGCTGGCTAGTAGTCAGATGAATCAAGTCGCCGAGGCTGCATGGGTAGAACAATGGGCTGGCTAGTAGTCAGATGAATCAAGTCGCCGAGGCTGCATGGGTAGAACAATGGGCTGGCTAGTAGTCAGATGAATCAAGTCGCCGAGGCTGCATGGGTAGAACAATGGGCTGGCTAGTAGTCAGATGAATCAAGTCGCCGAGGCTGCATGGTAGAACAATGGGCTGGCTAGTAGTCAGATGAATCAAGTCGCCGAGGCTGCATGGGTAGAACAATGGGCTGGCTAGTAGTCAGATGAATCAAGTCGCCGAGCTGCATGGGTAGAAACAATGGGCTGGCTAGTAGTCAGATGAATCAAGTCGCCGAGGCTGCATGGGTAGAACAATGGGCTGGCTAGTAGTCAGATGAATCAAGTCGCCGAGGCTGCATGGGTAGAACAATGGGCTGGCTAGTAGTCAGATGAATCAAGTCGCCGAGGCTGCATGGGTAGAACAATGGGCTGGCTAGTAGTCAGATGAATCAAGTCGCCGAGGCTGCATGGGTAGAACAATGGGCTGGCTAGTAGTCAGATGAATCAAGTCGCCGAGGCTGCATGGGTAGAACAATGGGCTGGCTAGTAGTCAGATGAATCAAGTCGCCGAGGCTGCATGGTAGAACAATGGGCTGGCTAGTAGTCAGATGAATCAAGTCGCCGAGGCTGCATGGGTAGAACAATGGGCTGGCTAGTAGTCAGATGAATCAAGTCGCCGAGGCTGCATGGGTAGAACAATGGGCTGGCTAGTAGTCAGATGAATCAAGTCGCCGAGGCTGCATGGGTAGAACAATGGGCTGGCTAGTAGTCAGATGAATCAAGTCGCCGAGGCTGCATGGGTAGAACAATGGGCTGGCTAGTAGTCAGATGAATCAAGTCGCCGAGGCTGCATGGGTAGAACAATGGGCTGGCTAGTAGCCAGATGAATCAAGTCGCCGAGGCTGCATGGGTAGAACAATGGGCTGGCTAGTAGCCAGAGGAATCAAGTCGCCGAGGCTGCATGGGTAGAACAATGGGCTGGCTAGTAGCCAGATGAATCAAGTCGCCGAGGCTGCATGGGTAGAAAAATGGGCTGGCTAGTAGCCAGATGAATCAAGTCGCCGAGGCTGCATGGGTAGAACAATGGGCTGGCTAGTAGCCAGATGAATCAAGTCGCCGAGGCTGCATGGGTAGAACAATGGGCTGGCTAGTAGTCAGATGAATCAAGTCGCCGAGGCTGCATGGGTAGAACAATGGGCTGGCTAGTAGTCAGATGAATCAAGTCGCCGAGGCTGCATGGGTAGAACAATGGGCTGGCTAGTAGTCAGATGAATCAAGTCGCCGAGGCTGCATGGGTAGAACAATGGGCTGGCTAGTAGTCAGATGAATCAAGTCGCCGAGGCTGCATGGGTAGAACAATGGGCTGGCTAGTAGTCAGATGAATCAAGTCGCCGAGGCTGCATGGGTAGAACAATGGGCTGGCTAGTAGTCAGATGAATCAAGTCGCCGAGGCTGCATGGGTAGAACAATTGGCTGGCTAGTAGTCAGATGAATCAAGTCGCCGAGGCTGCATGGGTAGAACAATGGGCTGGCTAGTAGTCAGATGAATCAAGTCGCCGAGGCTGCATGGGTAGAACAATGGGCTGGCTAGTAGTCTGATGAATCAAGTCGCCGAGGCTGCATGGGTAGAACAATGGGCTGGCTAGTAGTCAGATGAATCAAGTCGCCGAGGCTGCATGAGTAGAACAATGGGCTGGCTAGTAGTCAGATGAATCAAGTCGCCGAGGCTGCATGGGTAGAACAATGGGCTGGCTAGTAGTCAGATGAATCAAGTCGCCGAGGCTGCATGGGTAGAACAATGGGCTGGCTAGTAGTCAGTTGAATCAAGTCGCCGAGGCTGTATGGGTAGAACATTTTTTGTCCTTATATGCTGGTGAAAAAACGTCTGTTGCATTTTGTGTGGTTAATAAAACAGCAAACAATAATACCTGGCAATTGTATGTTGACCAAGACTTGGAGAACATAGTCATCGTGATACCAGCAATTCAAGGGATCCAAATGCTAGTGGACTTTCTAAAAAATTGCTTAAAAAAGACCCAAATCTGTAGTCATCGGTTTTGTCTATACTTTTTAAAGAAGTTGCCTTGGGAGCGTGCATTCCACAGTCCAGGCATAATGTCTATGTTATTCTTATCTATAAGAGGGGTGCGAGGACCAAACCCAAACATTATCGTCCAATTACAATTCTGGACACGGAGGGAAAGGTCTTTGTATCCCTCATATTGAGACATCTAGAAGGTTGGGAGATTGAATCAGGGTGACTAAAAAATGCCTGACTGGCTTCAGAAAATCTTATAGTACCATCATTAAAGGGATTATTATAAGGTGTTTTCAGGATTTAGCATTGTCAGGCAAATTTTACTCTGTCTACGCCACCTCAATATCTGTCAGCAGCGTTTGACAGAGTCAATAGAAATGTGTGGTGGTCCAAACTGTCCAGGTGAGAAATTCCTAAGGTCTTCTAAAACTACACATTAGACTCCGTGAAAACAGTTTGATACAGATTAGATTGGATCAATCAGGCCAACTTTCAAGGAAGATCAAGACATATTCAGGTTTGAGGCAGGAGTGCATGTTGACCCCCAGCCTCTTTAACCTGTATGTCTCAGATGTGGACGAGTACTTCAAACCTGTTTCCTTTGCTCCTTCAAAGATTGGCCATTTGAGTATAACATGGATGGCGTAGGCGGACAACTTCTTCTTGGTTGATCATACACTTATTGGCCTTGGGCAGTTATTAAGTGCTTTCTCTATATTCGCTAAAACCAATCTCTTGTCTGTAAATGCTAAGAAAACCAAAGTCATTGAGTTCACTATAAAAAAGGGAAACATTGACTCATGCACGGTGGTTGGAAAATAAAAATGTAAAGTTGTAGATAACTTTGTATATCTGGGTTTCGCAATATGCAGTAGACCTCATAAGGCCTTCATGGAGAGGCCTTTTATTATCCAATCAAATCAAATGATCACAGTCAATCAGAGATATGGTGGATTTTCAGTAAAACCGGCAAGGATTTTCTTTCAGGGGAAGGCAGCCCCTAAACTACTGTATGGTTCAGTGTTACTCTTTCTGGAAGCGTTGAACCACTTTGACAAAACTGAAGATCTTATATGATGGAGGCTGTTGAGAGTCCCGAATGCTGTGCCCGGGACTGCTATCTGTTTTGAGTTGGGGCTTGGGTCCCTGACGGTTGATGTAAAGTGGAGGATGCTGACATTGTATGGGCACATCCTAAATCCCCTGGAAAATACGGTATATGATGATTTACTTAGGGTTTTCCAGTGCAAATTTAACCATACTCTGGTAATGATTGAAGATTTCTGTGAGACAATTCTGAGGGAAATGGGCAAGGACAAATAGAATCTGGTTAACTACCGTGTATTAGTAAAGGAATCATTATCTTCTCTGGACTGGTGCTAGACCATAAAGAAGTCACACGATTACACATCCATGCAACATTTACAAGGGGAACATAAGATATATGGTATTATGGCTCACTACTTGAGTGAATTTACGAACCGCTGATATAGAGACGATCTTAGCAGATTCAGATGGAATTTCTTCCATACAGTGGACATTGTATTGCATCACTCTAAGATTGAGGAGGAAGTTTCAGGTCGGTTTAGTAAGAATGAAACAAAATCATCTGAATCATTGAAACATCTGATGGTCTACTCTGCTGGTTTACATGCACTGCACACTTTATTATTTGCAAGTATTGCAAATGAAATTTGGTTTGAAGATGGTGACTCCTTTTGGTTATATTGCTTACAGGGGTTTCCCACTTGAACATGCACAGCTGTGATTGGTTTTTTAAGAGGTTTACATTTGCAGGTGGAATGAATTAATAGTTATTGTTTGAATTGTTTAATGCACGGTGCACTTTGTACCCCACACTGCCTAATCATGAAAAGCGTAGACCCCTGGGGAGCGGGACAACTTAAGACGTTACTTGATGGCGCTATGATTCATGCTTACTCGGTTACATGTGATGGGTTTTAAGGTGTTTAACTTTCTTTTTTTTTTCCTCTGGAGTTTTAAATCTGATTCTAATGAGATACATGTAATTGTCTTCATGTTTTATATATATATTGTGATAAAGTGGAATGCTAATGATATGTTTTTCATTTAGTAAAGGTTGAAATTTCTTTGACCAAACACAATACATACAATTAAAAAAATGTATGTATCAAAACTGCATAACTGCTTGCTTGCGTGTCTAGCTATAGCACCCATATCACAACTGCATCATTGCATGCCTAGCTGTGACACCTATATCACAACTGCATCACTATCTGTGGCACCTATAATCACAACTGCATGCCTATCTGTGGCACCTATAATCACAACTGCATGCCTATCTGTGGCACCTATAGCACAACTGCATCACTGCTTGCTTGTGTGTCTAGCTATAGCACCTATATCACAACTGCATCATTGCATGCCTAGCTGTGACACCTATATCACAACTGCATCAGTATCTGTGGCACCTATAATCACAACTGCATGCCTATCTGTGGCACCTATATCACAACTGCATCATTGCATGCCTAGCTGTGACACCTATATCACAACTGCATCACTATCTGTGGCACCTATAATCACAACTGCATCACTATCTGTGGCACCTATAATCACAACTGCATGCCTATCTGTGGCACCTATATCACAACTGCATCACTATCTGTGGCACCTATAATCACAACTGCATGCCTATCTGTGGCACCTATATCACAACTGCATCATTGCATGCCTAGCTGTGACACCTATATCACAACTGCATCAGTATCTGTGGCACCTATAATCACAACTGCATGCCTATCTGTGGCACCTATATCACAACTGCATCATTGCATGTCTAGCTGTGACACCTATATCACAACTGCATCACTATCTGTGGCACCTATAATCACAACTGCATCACTATCTGTGGCACCTATATCACAACTGCATCATTGCATGCCTAGCTGTGACACCTATATCACAACTGCATCACTATCTGTGGCACCTATAATCACAACTGCATGCCTATCTGTGACACCTATATCACAACTGCATCACTATCTGTGGCACCTATAATCACAACTACATCACTATCTGTGGCACCTATAATCACAACTGCATGCCTATCTGTGGCACCTATAATCACAACTGCATGCCTATCTGTGACACCTATATCACAACTGCATCACTATCTGTGGCACCTATAATCACAACTGCATCACTATCTGTGGCACCTATAATCACAACTGCATGCCTATCTGTGGCACCTATATCACAACTGCATCATTGCATGCCTATCTGTGGCACCTATATCACAACTGCATCACTATCTGTGGCACCTATAATCACAACTACATCACTATCTGTGGCACCTATAATCACAACTGCATGCCTATCTGTGGCACCTATAATCACAACTGCATGCCTATCTGTGACACCTATATCACAACTGCATCACTATCTGTGGCACCTATAATCACAACTGCATCACTATCTGTGGCACCTATAATCACAACTGCATGCCTATCTGTGGCACCTATATCACAACTGCATCATTGCATGCCTATCTGTGGCACCTATATCACAACTGCATCACTATCTGTGGCACCTATAATCACAACTGCATGCCTATCTGTGGCACCTATATCACAACTGCATGCCTATCTGTGGCACCTATAATCACAACTGCATGCCTATCTGTGGCACCTATATCACAACTGCATCATTGCATGCCTAGCTGTGACACCTATATCACAACTGCATCAGTATCTGTGGCACCTATAATCACAACTGCATGCCTATCTGTGGCACCTATATCACAACTGCATCATTGCATGCCTAGCTGTGACACCTATATCACAACTGCATCACTATCTGTGGCACCTATAATCACAACTGCATCACTATCTGTGGCACCTATATCACAACTGCATCATTGCATGCCTAGCTGTGACACCTATATCACAACTGCATCACTATCTGTGGCACCTATAATCACAACTTCATGCCTATCTGTGGCACCTATAATTACAACTGCATGCCTATCTGTGGCACCTATATCACAACTGCATCACTGCTTGCTTGTCTAGCTGCAGGACCCATCTCAAGACTAAATTAATACATTCTTACCTTAACTACAGAACCTGTAACACTACTGCATAGCTACTTGCTTGTCACGCCTACAGAACCAATTGCATAACCGCATTGCCACTTACTTGTCTTAATGACAAAACTGCTTTCACAAGAGCATCTCCGTTGGCTTGCCTCGGTTACAGCACTGCTCTCACAGCTGGAAGTCTTCCTGCCAACATGTCCATTGGGCCTGAAGAATAAGTGGGTGATGGTGAACCTGAACCCCTGACTACCACAACAGCAACACTGCCCGAGGACAGTGCATCCATGCCTTCCATAACTATGTTTCTGACTACAAATCCCACCAGTCCTAGCCAACATGCTCAATGGTGAGGGATCATGGGAGTCTTAGTCCAAAAGATCTGGTGAGCCACAGGTTTCAGACCCCTAATCTGAGCGTCAGCTGCTGGGTTCTAAAATCCAATGTGCGTTTCAAATGGAATAGTGACTTATTTTTCGAATTACACTATATATAAGGTAGAGGGTGTTTCTTCAGAACAGTGTCACACATCTCAAACCAATGGCAATAATGAACTAGTCTTCTGAAATGAAGAGTCGCCAAATGCTCATTGGTCGTGTACGCGTGAAGAGCGGTGGAAGGGTGCAGTTGGTAGAAATATTTGCCAACCCCGTTTTGCATCAGCGAGGGATAACACCCCTTTCTAATACCAGACCACATGAACTGTTACTACCTTCTACCAGAAGGGGGTGCTCTCCTCCCTCGTCTCATAAACACTTTACCTGCACAACTCCTGGGCATCAATTCTGCTAATGACATTGGGGGTACGTATAGAATGCCTCGGATGATGATGAACCGATGCAGAGGGATACGATATTAGGGGAAACAAGAGGGGGCTGAGTAGGGTGACCAGATTAAATTAAAAACAAAAATCGGTAGAGGACAACTAACATAGAAGTAGGACTAACTTTTCACAGTGACTGTCAAGGCATTACACTTCAGTAGCAGTTGGAGAAGGAGGTTTAAGTGTTACTGTTGGAATAAACATACTTTATCACAAGCTATTATTATCTTAATTCATAAAATGCAGCATTTCTACTACCAAAAAGCAGGACTATGAATTAATCTTGAGAAAAGGGAGACAGAGCACCCAATTCCGGGAGGGTCGCGGCAAAACCCCGGACGTCTGGCCACCATAGGGCGGGGGGGGAGGACTGATGTTCATGTCTGTGTGATGTGAAATGAGACGAGGCAGGGGAGAGAGGAAGTTAACTAGTGTGTGTGCAATGGGGATGGTGGGTGTCCTGTTGGCAAAGAAACGTGAGAGGAGATCTCCTTGTGCATTTGATGTGGGGGGGGGGGGAGTTGGCAGAGAAGGAATTTATAACTATATTCTGATTGTAAAGTAGAGAAGTGGGAAGGAAATACGACTCTGATGTCCCTGATGTGGAGGGTGAATTGGATCCCAAAACACCAGAGGAAGAAGAGGGAAAATCTATTAGCGTTGATTTGATTGCTGTGCTGTTCCATGTCTCCCCTTTCCCTGCAATGCGATTATTCCTGCAGCGCGGAGAGATCACGAGCGCATCCGTCTGAACAAACTGCGCAAAAACTGTTGAATTGACCCCATGAGACCGGGAACAGACGTGGATCCAAAGGCAAACAAACCGAGCGCCCTCGCGCAGCTTCCTGCGTGTGTGTTTCATTACATCCGGTACCTGCTAGCGGCTTGCTTTCCCCAGGCACTATTTATTTTATTGAGCATTGGTAAGGCGCATATACAAAACAATTGTGTTTCAAAGCACCACAAGGCTAAATGGGAAGGGAGTAGGGGAAATAATAACAATAGCAAAAACAGTAAATATACAGTCATGGTCCTACTAGGCCATGTGGCATTCGGGCGTGCAAGTGCATTGAGGAGAAGTGTAGAGGAAGGGGATGGAAGGAGGAGGAGCAGAGGAGTGGACAAGTGCTGGAGGAGGGGCTGGGAGGGAAGTGCTCAGGGGAGCCAAGGAGGATAACCTCAGGCCTTAGTGCTAGTACAGGCGCCTCCCAAGTGTGGGATGTAGTGCCACCAGACAGGGGCCCACAAGGGCAGTGCAGTGTTGGGTGGGAGGGAGTGCCGGCTACCGACTGGGAAGTAGGGCCTGGGATCCTGTGAAATGAGTAAGGATCAGGCATCCGGTCTTAGTGGCAGTGGGGTGATTAACAGGGAGGGGAAAGAGGGAAAGAGGTAGAGAAGAGCAGAGTTTTTAGCAGTTTTGTAACTTAAGGAGGTCCAGTTGAAGTCTGAGAGGAGCAGTAAGGTTGTTCCAGAGGGAGGCACCAGCTGAGGAGAGAGACCTGCCCCCCACTCTCTGCTTGGAGAAGCGTTAGTCGAAAGAGTTGGGGTTAGAGGAGGGTAGGGCTCTGACAGGGGAGTATTTAGGGAGGTAAAGTTGGAGATAAAGTGTTCCCAGACCCAGGAAGGCCTTGTGGATGATGCAGAGGGTCTTGAATGTGATTCTTGCAGCCACCACGAGCGAGTGGAGAGAGTTTAGGGCTGGAGAGATACGATCCCTGGGCTTGAGGCCAAGGATAAGTCCTGCAGTCCTATTCTGGATCAGCTGGAGGGGGCACAGGGAGGAAAGAGCGAGAATGAGAAAGAAACGTTTGCAGTAGTCCAGCCTGGAGAGTACTAGGGCTCTGGAGACATCGAGCTTCTGGGGGAAGGTTAGAAAAAGAAGAATGCCTCAGAGGCGGTGGATCTGGAAGTGGGACTACTTGGTAAGGTCTATGATATGAGGGGTAAAGTAGAGAGCACAATCGTTTTTTGGCCTCGCAAGATGGAGGAGGTAGAGGGCCCAAAGGAGGTGCCCAGAATGTAGGAGGAAAGAGGGCACAGGTGTCCCGGTGAGGAGCATCTCCATCTTACTGGCATTGATACAGAGATTGTTCGTTGCACACCGTGCCTAAATGGTAGAGCGACAGTCAGGGATGAGAGAGTAGGAGGAGAGGGAAGTAGATGGGAGTTTGAAGGAAAGCTGTGTGTCATTTGCATAACACTGGAAATGACGAGAGAAGGAGGAGATCAGGTGAGCAAAAGGGGCAAGATAGATATAGAAGAGCCATGGTGATAGGATAGAGGCCTGGGGATGCCACTGGTAGAGAGGGTGGTTGAGGAGGAGAAAAGGCGTAGTTGCAACCCGGAAAGGCGGTTAGTTAGGAAAGAGGTCAGTCAATTCAGCGCCCGGTCAGTGATGCCGAGGGTTTCTCAGAGTTGTTTTAGGAGGATACAATGGTTGACCATGCAAAAGGCAGAGGAGAGATCAAGGCGAATGAGAACAGCAGGAGAGTTGGAGTTGAGATTGGCGAGCATGGTTTCACCGGTGTTCAAGAGAACAATTTTATTGCCTGTGGATGCCTGGAATCTAGATTGATGGTCATGAAGGCAACAAGTGATATCAGTGTGGAGGGTACGTTGCGGGGAGGACCAACTTCTTAAAGAGTTTACCCAATTAGGGGGTTGTGGAAATAGGGTGATAGTTAGCCGGGCAGAAGGGGTAAACCGGCAGCTTTATTTAAGAGAGAGGAAGGAAGTGCTTAAGGGATACAGGGGAAGAGCCAGTGGTGACGGAGTGGTTACAGAAGTCAGCAAGAGCTGGGGCGAGGGAGGAGATGTTGTCCTTAATGGTTCTGAAGGAGCAGAGGGCACCTATTTGGAGGAGGCATTCCTAGAGCGGACCACTTTAGAGACCTTGCCCGGTGCTACAGGCAGGAGGGAGGAGAATGAGGGGGCTGGGTGGAGGGGAGCCACGGGAGGCAGGGAACCAGGCGTGGGAGTGGAGATGGGGTGGAGGAGGGTGAGGACAGAATGTCCTGATTTTTTTATGTGAAATGGGAGGCTAAGGCAGTGCAGAGAGCCTGGGAAGGAAGGAGAGAGGTGGAGACTGCAACTGGAATGGAAAGTTACTTGCAGATTTTGAAAAGTTTGGCTGTGTTTTTAGTGGCTCCAGAGATACAGGCTTGGTGTGGGCCCACTTCTTGGAGCAGAGCGAGAAGCAATATTGCCTTTGGAGCAGGTGGCAGGCCAGTTTGTTAGAGAATAATCCCAAGATCTGCCACTTCCGTTCACCAACTCTGCACTTGCGTTTCAGAGATGCTATATTAGAGTTGTACCAGCTGTTGTTCTGGGAGGCAGGGTTTAGTTGTAAACTCATGGCAGGGGCAAGGATGTCAAGGGTGTTAGAGATGGCGAGGTGCAGGTTAACAAGGAGAGGGTCAGAGGAAGAATAATAAGCAGGGTATGAGGGGCGATGAAGGTGGGGGCAAAAGCAGTGACTGACATTTGCTTCATCAGTCGAATGATGGTGACGGAGGCTGGCAGTGCTGGGGGTGGCTTGGATAGTGGGCCAGGGGCCTCAGGTGGGAGGAAAGGAAAGAGTGGTCAGACCAGGAAAGAGGTGGTGTGACCGAATTAGAGATCGGGATGTCAGCAGAAATTAGGGCATCCAGAGTGTGACCGGCAGAATGGATCAGGCCGGAAAGGAAGAAAAGAGAGACAGAGGGAGTCACAGAGTACCCAAAACTGCTAGGTGGATGATTCAAGGGCGTTACGGTGGATGTTGAAGTCACCAAGGAGGAGGAATTTGGAAGAAGAGGTTGAGAGGGATGAGGGCGAAGTCAGCCCATTCAGGGAGGAAGAGAAAGGTAGGGCCAGGGGGTCTCTAGATATGATAGGTTATTTATAAGACGCTTAATACACAGAGTTTTCTAAGCACGGACCTGGGGATCGAACCTGTTTTGCTCAGTGCCATCTTGCTTTCGTCTTGCTTCCAAGGCGAGCACGTTGTCGCTGAGCTATCCTCCCAAGATAGTGGCGAGGGTGAGAGAGAGAGTAGGAAAGACCCCAAGCCTACAGACAAAGCACTCAAAGGAGGAGTAGGATTCAGTAGGAATGATGGAAGCAGGCACCCAAACAGGGAAGATCAGGGCCGCTCCGCCTCCAGGACTGTTGGGTCTGGGTTTGGATAGGATTTTGTAGCCCTCAGTAAGGAGAGTGTCAAGGACAGTGACAGAGCTGGCATTGAACCACGTCTTGGTAAGAGCGAGGACGTCCAGGTCACAGTCTTTGCGAAAGAGACATATGCAAGAGGAGAGTTTGACAGCAGAGCGAGCATTTAGAGTAGCTAAGTGAAACTGCTTACTACCTTTGAAGGTTTTACGTGGGGGTGTACAGGGTGTGGTAGTCCCATCTGTGGTGGTGAAGTGAGAGGAGAGGAAGAAGGGGTGGCAGGAGAAGGGAGGAAGTTTATGAGAGAAGGCAGGCGCTGATCAAGAAGCAAAAAAGTAGGCTGGGAACATATGGCCATGATAGTGCCATTGTGATAGAGATTAATGATGCAGCTAGAGGATGAGAAGTATGCCAAGAGAGCTTCCCATCTAGTGCCACCATTAATGGGTGAGGAGGCGAAAGGGGAGAGAGTGGAGACCAAATGTGGGGTCCATAGGTCAGGAGAGACGACAAAAAAGAAGATGTCAGTAATAGTCTGCCTGGAAGTAGCATTGACGTAGGTGTCAGCAATAGGTAGGCCTGGGTTCAAATCAAGGAGAGCTCTTTTCAGATTTTTTCTTCCAGACTTTGTGAGAGGGGTAGGATAGGTGAGAAAATAGCAGTTAGAATAGATCAGATCGGAGAGATAGAGAGTGCCATGGGAGTAGTGGAGGAGGGAGCGAGGCAATCAGGAGAGCTGCACAATGCACAGGAACTCCCCAAGTGACCTAGCAGCCAGGCATGCACAGACGAAGAAGGAGTACAATGGGAGACATACATATTTAAATAACATCAGATATGAATTTCCAATTACGTACTAAAATGCTGCACAAAACAGGGGATGCACAGATCTAAAAGAAAACACATCTAGATTTGAATTTCCAATTAATTACTAAAATGCAATACAAAATGGGGTTACACAGATTTGAAAAAGCACATCTAGATTTGACATTCCCAATTAAGTATGAAAATGCAGCACAAAAGGCCACACAGATTTTAAAAAAAAACACATGTAGAGTTGAATTTCCAATTAAGTACTAAAATGCAGCACAATATGATACATGAACAGATTTAAAAAGAACCACATCTAGAGTCGAACATGTGTTAGGGCACTACAAGGCACATGGCGTGTTACACGCCCGCCTGGGAAGGGAAATAGGCTTTGTATGCGTATGCATTACACCTGAATTCTTTATTAGAACAAGGCCTTGCAGCAAATGCACTTTGCACTGGGTCATAGCTACTGCTGATGTTGAGCTGTAATTCCAAGCTAGTTACATAAGAATATAATTAATAACTATGTGCAGCTTTATATAGAACATCCTACCAGGATCTAAGCGCTATAATTACTGGTGTCACCTAACCACTCATGGTAATCAGAGTCACAGGATTTGTAAAAAATCCATTTGCTTTGGCAAAAAGAGAAGTGTTGTTTAAGTACAATGATGTAGTCATCAATAGAGAACTTGGACTTGGTTGCTAAGCTTAACACTAGTTATCATAAGTGGTAGAAGTGCACCAAAAAAGTAGAGGAACCGTGGTCCCGGCAAGGGAGAGGGTAGGCGGAAGCATAGTGCAACATGTGACAAGGTGTTGCGGCCGGGGCATTGCAATAGTCTCAGTGACTAGTAACTAAGGTTCCTATTGCAACTTTACACTTGCACAGGGACATTAATGGACAAATACGCTGTCGTAAAATGTAGTGGAATGGTAAAAAGAAATAAAAGTAGCGGAACACCGCTCCAACAGTTCCCGCTCACTTCGATCACTGGCATCACACCTTGACATATTGCAGTAGGCTATCACAGATGATGCTGTTTGAAAGCCCTGCCATTAACAGGTGCGCCTAATGTCAGATGCAATGGTACTGAATGGGCGGTGGAAGGATGGGGGGGGGGAATCCACCCTATCTGTATGCAATCCTGCTTCCCTGCAGACTGAACACATATCACGACAGCAACAAGCACATAACTCCCTGAGCTATCTTATCATCCAGGGAAATCAGAATGGTTAGGAGAGGAAGGGCACTGCAGCATCAGGAAGTATCCTCTTTATCTGCACACGTATTATGCCAAGCTTTCTGTTGTCTGTAATGACAAAAGATGCAAAATCATTATTCTACTGTTGAAACCCATTTCCTCGTTTCAATTCCCTTTTAAAAAAGAAAACAAGAAGAAAAAAAACTCAATAAGCAGCCTGTAATTCTGCCTGACCACAGCGTGCTTTCCTCCATCAGCAGTCACCACAGACCATGCTGTGAGGCCATACTTCAAAATAATAACAGGTTTTCAATAGCGGTTCATGACAGAGTGCTTCTGCTTCAAAGCACTGTAATGACAGGTGTTATTATTAGCCAACTTGACTGCCCCTGGCTGGGAGCGTTGCGCGGTATAAATCATCATAACATAACATAACATAATGGAACTTAGTTCATCAGTCTGGGAAGGACTAAATCGACACTGTAGGGATGCAAAGACGTCCTCTGCAGGCTTAACTCACTGAGATATCTTTCCCCCTTTTGCAACTATTCAGAAAAGTGTGGGGCAAAGATTTTTTTCAACCGGTGTTTCCCATTGAAAAACACGTTTGTGGATTCAGTCCTGTGTCTCTTGATTTAAATAGTGGAATGAAAAAACTCACGGCAGTTTTACACACTGTAAACAATTCCCAATGCTTCTGGCCGGCTCTTCTGGCTCCTCCCACAGGATGGATGGCCACAGAGGGTGTGTTTCATAACCGTCAACCATCCAGCACTTCAGGTCTTATAGGGGTCAGCACGTTTCCTGTCCCAAAAGAAAAGAACAACCCAAAACAACGACCCCAATAAGAGTGATTCAAGTGCGGTCGGTCGTTGCCCTCCATGTGCCCCAGTTCATCAGTGAAAACATTCCAGCCTCTTTTTCAGGCCTTGGCACCATTCACTGCTGAAGATGAGTTTTAAATTGCATTTTAATTGGGAGGAATTGGGGAGTTGGGCCATGCATCAGCACGAGGCCCCAGCCGTCGAGGTGGGCGGTGGTGCTGAGGAGGAAAGGGTTATGATGGATGGTGAGGGATATGAGAAGAGGCATAAAAGTCATATTTTCTCTATCCCGTTCGTCTTGTGGTTATTTCTCACTATGAACCCCGCATACCGGACAGATCCCCAAGCTGATTTTCATCAGTCCATGCCCAGCAGAGCCAGCTCAAGGGGGATCAAGTGGTGCGGTCACGCAGGGTGTGGCAAATAAAGGGTGCCGCAGCTCACACAATGTAAGTCAATGACTTTCTATTTTGTGTTTAGGGCCGTACCCGCCGCGCCTCTGTCACTCAATATTAGAAAGTCACTGACTGACACTTTACATTGTGTGAGCTGGTGGCGCCCTTTATTTATTGCATGTGGCGCCCTTTATTTGCTGCATGTAGCGCCCTTTATTTGCTGCATGTGGCACCCTTTATTTACTGCATGTGGCACCCTTTATTTGCTGCATGTGGTGCCCTTTATTTGCTGCATGTGGCACCCTTTATAGCTGCATGAAGCACCATTTATTTGCTGCTTGTGGAGCCCTTTATTTGCTGCATGTGGCACCCTTTATTTACTGCATGTGGCACCCTTTATTTGCTGCATGCAGCGCCCTTTATTTGCTGCATGCAGCGCCCTTTATTTGCTGCATAAAGCACCCTTTATTTGCTGCACGTGGCGCCCTTTATTTGCTGCATGTGGCACCCTTTATTTGCTGTTTGTGGCGCCCTTTATTTGCTGCATGTGGCACCCTTTATTTACTGCATGTGGAACCCTTTATTTGCTGCATGTGGCACCCTTTATAGCTGCATGAAGCACCCTTTATTTGCTGCTTGTGGCGCCCTTTATTTGCTGCATGTGGCACCCTTTATTTACTGCATGTGGCACCCTTAATAGCTGCATGAAGCACCATTTATTTGCTGCTTGTGGAGCCCTTTATTTGCTGCATGTGGCACCCTTTATTTACTGCATGTGGCACCCTTTATTTGCTGCATGCAGCGCCCTTTATTTTCTGCATGAGGCGCCCTTTATTTGCTGCATAAAGCACCCTTTATTTGCTGCACGTGGTGCCCTTTATTTGCTGCATGCGGCGCCCTTTATTTGCTGCAAAAAGCACCCTTTATTTGCTGCATGCGGCGCCATTTATTTACTGCATGAAGCACCCTTTATTTGCTGTTTGTGGCGCCCTTTATTTGCTGCATGTGGCACCCTTTATTTACTGCATGTGGCACCCTTTATTTGCTGCATGTGGTGCCCTTTATTTGCTGCATGAAGCACCCTTTATTTGCTGCTTGTGGCGCCCTTTATTTGCTGCATGTGGCACCCTTTATTTACTGCATGTGGCACCCTTTATTTGCTGCATGAAGCGCCCTTTATTTGCTGCATGCAGCGCCCTTTATTAGCTGCATGCAGCGCCCTTTATTTGCTGCATGCCTGCATTCCAGCGCGGGGATGGGAGGCCTCCTGCACAGGGCGCTGGTAGATCTGGGGCCCGGTGCTGATGCCCAGGGCTCCTGCTCTGTCTCCGCTGCAGACTTGCGCTTCCCCCCTAGCCCGATGACCGCCGACCGCCCTGTCATACATCTTCTGTGCCCAGGCGCAATCCCTGCGTCTCCCCACCCTGGCACCTCGGACGGCTGGCCTGACATGAAAGCACATGTGGAATGCATCAGCGCTGTAAAGCGTGCGCCGGGTGTGCTCTGACAAGCCGTGATGCTAACAGCCTGTATCATAACAAGGAGGGATAGAAGCTGCTGAGGGCCAGAGGGAAAGGTGGGTGGGGAGGGCTGCCAAAGTTAGTGCCCTGCTAGAGTGGCCTGGTGCTTAGGAGACCATAGGGGACCAGTGTTTCTCGGTGTAAGTCCATGTAGCAGGCCCCGTGGATCACGAGCATTTCACTTCCTTTAAAACAGCAAGGTGGTCTTTAAAACATGGCCTATTCTCCTTTCAAGTTCTTTTTCCATGTTATGGTTACCTGCAAACAAGGATCTTCAATCTGCCAGAGAACTCTATATCAATGTGACCAGACAGCTATATGCCACCCAGGTCACCCAGTCTTTGGAGTACATGTCATTGTCAATTGCATTCTGGCCGCTGTAGTCTTGGTCCTCTTCAATTGAATATACAGGACAGAAGCAAAGGCAGAACCCAGGACTAGATCCCTTAGAGAAATCCCATCAGTAGCGCAATTCAGAAAGATCTTAAAAACACTGCTCTTCGATAAAGGAGTGGACTGACCTCTTCTGATCCTTAGTTGAATTCACCTTTAGGTTTTTGTCGTTGTATCTTGTGAGTGCCCCAAGGCCTTCGGGCATGGTGGCACAATATTAAAAATCTATAGTATGCCCCGGTTGCAAGAATTCATGTGGAGCTTCATTTTTGGACTATTTCTGCCATTATTGGCCAAAAAAGACAACTGGAATGTACCAGGCGACAGTGGCAAATGCCCCCAGCTTCTCAGAATGGAAACGGGTAGGGAGGATAGCTCAGGGGCAACGTGCTCGCCTTGGAAGCAATCCCAAGCACAGGTTCGCTCTCCGGGTTCATGCTTAGAAACCTCTGGGTATTAAGCGTATCATACATAACCTATCATATCGTATCATATAATTATTGCAATGGCCTGTACACAGACCTAACCCTTGCTTAGACCTCAAGACTACACATAGTTCAAATGTGGTGCCCCAATTCCTGCTGCACATCAAGAGGAACACCCACATCCACTTTGCCTCTACCTCCCGACACTAGTTCCCACAACACAAGCACATTGGGTTCCAGGCCTTGTGTACTAGGCGGCAGCCACTAAAACCGACTGGGGGGTCTTGTCGGCCCCTCTTCATGCGTCAGATTACAAAATCAATCAATCGACTGGTCAGTCAATGTATCAATCAACCAGATCTACTTGGAGTATCAAGCACTTACTCAAGGAGGCAACACACAATTGCAGAATGGAAATCAGCGAAGGACACAACAATAAAATACCTTCAAGAAAACCTCACATTAGGGGGAGAATTGCAGAAAAAGTGGGTCTCATAGATGATCGGGATGAAACGCAACATTGGTATGCATCTCAGGTCAGAGAGTAGAGAATGCCAGACATTCGGAGACACACTCACAAGGTGCATGCCCCTAGCGTGAGCTGAAACACCCTTGGTGCATAAAGGCAGAACTCCAAGAGGACCTGAAGAAACGGGCACCCACAGTCTGGCACGCCAAACAGGCCGGCAGACGTGGCGAAGCTTCTCCACACAAAGCGTTCAAGGGCATACTGGACACCTTGCATTTGACCCCAGACGGTGTGGTTCACAGAGGGAGCCTGAAACCCTTTGAGTTATTCGAGCAACCCCATTGGGTAAGAGATGCCTTTTCCAAGGAGCTTTGTGTAGAGTTAAAGTCATGGGCAACAACATGAGGGAAGATGGACGTCTTGCAATCATCAGTCCTGATGTAAATATGCGCCGTCTGTGGTCAGACAAGGTGCCAAGGCTTCACGCTTGAGTAAGGAGGAGAGGCCACAGAGCAACAGCTACCATGCTACGCAAACCTTAGAGGACGCAAGGACTGCATTTGTACATCGCGTATCACTGGGATGTGTATACGCGACGGGACTGGAGCTCCACCACGAGCCCTCCCTAATACATTAAATTAACTCGGGAACCGGCCAAAAAGCATTTTGCTCATGAGCATATCTTGGTCATGACTCCCAAAGTGCCAAGATCTGAGATCCAGATGTATGCTTTATGCCGACAAGTGATCGTAACATTGCCCTGAGGAAGAGCCAAGCGCGAAACACGTGTGCGCTATCAGTTTCAAGAAATCTCTTGCAACGTCAATGGTCAATTTGGCCACTTATATTTGCCATTGCTCTGCAAAGATTTCCTATGTGCTAGCTCAAAAGCTGTGTATGATTCATTTGGCAATCAGCCTATTTCTTGCCAACACTAGTGTAATAATCTTCGAGTATCAATTAAACTTAAAAAAGTATGCAGAGTACTTTGATGGTTTACCACAACCAATCTATGATATTCTGGCTTTCATTTCCGGTGAGAGGTGCACGTTCAGACCAGAAGTGTCTTCTTTTTGAAGCAACCATGTTTTTCTTTGGGTACGCAAGGGAAACGTCCCCACTGGTCACAACTGAGACCCCCATTGGCGACAATTACAGTTTGTACAGCACAGGTTTTGGTTCATTCCCACCATTCAATTCTTAGCATTAATCATTACCTAACACCAATCGCTTCTCTGTCTCATCGGGGTCCAGCTTGAGCCAGTTTGCCTCTGTCTAAATGGCCACCTCCTGAAGGATTCCAGAGAGTCTCAGTGGCTCCCTGGATAGAGCCCTAGATCTGAGTGTAATCAGCATACTGACGACACTGCAGGCCGTGTCTCTGGCCATGAAAATGGAGACAGATTCATCGACAAAAAGAGAGGACTGAGCACTGAGTAACTCCATAGGCTCACGCCGAGCACCTTGGTTTCAGCACATGAACATTACATTCACCTATCAAGCATGACTCCCGCATCCACCACTGGTGTACTAACAGGGTCA
The DNA here is from genome assembly GCA_002915635.3 of Ambystoma mexicanum. Lineage (NCBI taxonomy): Eukaryota > Metazoa > Chordata > Amphibia > Caudata > Ambystomatidae > Ambystoma > Ambystoma mexicanum. The sequence goes on from CM030321.1 coordinate 886,389,212, forward strand.
GAGCATGGGGCGGTGGGCAATAATGAGAGTCGTGGCCCCTGAGCCTGCTCTATCCACCGCCACTGTGCTCTGACCAGTGTCAGTGTCAGTGTCAGTGAAGATAGGCTTCTGGATCCATGACTCCCGGTATCATCACCATTGAAGGATTTCATTATAGTGTATTCAATGTTCATAACTCAATGCATGTGGAATGCCTTCTTCAATGGACGAAACCTGCTCTAATCTGGCGCTGGTATTGAGACCAACACTGAGGAATTGTTACTCAATTCTCTGGTGGACAATAAGAGGAGTCTCTCTATAGAAGTGCTCAAGAAATGAGTGGCACCCTGCAAAGAAACAGACCATATGCCTAGTGATCCTGACTAAATACACTACATTTGCTTACATCCCATCCTCTTGAAGAATTGCTGGCTTCTGGATGTATGCAGGATAACATCCAAGCACCCAAGCAACGTCTATAAAACTATTAACGGCTGTGTTCCCATAAACATTAAACATTAAGAACCACTTTTCTATTTGCACACTGGCCGGAACATCGACATCAGCCTAGAGACGCTAACTGGCCACAACCACATTCCGCAAGAGCACTTGGGGTGGGCTTGGCAGCCACTCTTCAAACATTAGCTTGGATATCTGGAACAAACTCAAATCGAGAACGGGATCTGACGTTTAAGAAAGAAGCTCATATTAATTTAATGTTGAATCACGATCACCTGCTTGTAGCAAATATTTCTGCAACCGGACCATTGACTCTACATAGCCCTTGAACTGGCTGCCGGTGTCTAAATGTGTCAAGTTTAAGGCACTCTGTACGGTCCATTGGGCTTTTTACAAGATAGGCCCGGAGTATGTGCAGACTAAATTCAAGCGATACACCCCATTGTGACCTCTCCGCTCCCATTGTACAACTGCATTTTTAAGGATGTGCGATATAAAAAAGTCCTATACTGACAATTTCATAACACCTGGAAGATAATCTGTGGATGGAAAGTGGAAACCCTATTTTGCTTTCTTGACTGTTGCTGCAGCACACTCTGTCATCCAGGGAGGAGCAAACCTGTCTGCCATGTTAGTTTCCAACCATGTAACATGCCTCTCTACCCAGTAGGATACACCATAGCCAACCTGTGGGGGCAGCATTGCAGCAGAACCTGCATACCACATCATTAGCACAGTAGACCACCAACAAAGGGTTCCAGTGTTGCCTCAATGTGCGATAGTTGTCTTCATTAGCTTGGAAATCCAAACACATCACAGCTGGTAAGCCGGTTGGGTTGAGTGCCTGCTGCAGGAATGTATGTAACATATTGCTGAAAGATTTCAATATCTAAATCCCCGGAAGAATGGCTCATTATTTACCACTTCTGTGCTTGATTAAATGAGAGCTTGGGCACAAATACATCTCCTCACTTGTGCCCAAAAAAGTTTTGAGAATCTGTTCCAAAATGATTTATATGGTCAAGATATAGTGAGCTGATGAGAGGCCTGATCACACAGCCCTTAAGTAGCTCTTGCTTCAATTCCGGAGCCATGTCATTACATGCATCATCCAAATGGGGGTGTATGATGTAGATTGTTGTCTCTTAAGAGAGCTCAGTGAGACAATGCACCTACTACCCTGGCAGATCTGAAAGAAAGGGGTGTGGGTTCCGTTAGTCAAGGGAAAGGCACATTCCAATCCAGCTTTGCAATGTGTTTGATGCATGCAAACCAGAAGTGCGGCTCTGATTCCAGGTTCTGTGTGCTGCTGGGCATGGAGGCGTTTGTGTCCAGGGCAGAAGCTTGGGTGCCCACAGTGCTAGGATGCATTGTCCGAGACTGTGATATGTGCGTTGATTGTAGAGGCGTATGATTCCGTAGATGCCGTTTGGGAGGGTTATTCGGGTGATGTGTCCGAATTGGTTAGTGCATAGTGTGTTTGAGCACAGGGGGTTCAGAGTGTTATCGTGATGAGGTTCTAGGAAAACACTGTTCATAATGTAGAGCACCCGTCCACTGTTGTCATGGCAATATCGCTGTAGTCTTGAACTTTGGTTAAGGTACTGGTGACGAGATGCCCTGGGGCAACCCTTGTACGGCCTGGTGTCTCTGGCAATGAACAGCACACAGAGACTGGTCCTTTCATGAGGGTGTTGGGCGGGGCACAGGGATGAGTGGAAGACCTAAAGAGCATGCAGCAGTGGGTGAGATTAGTTCCTGAAGGGAGTACAGAGTAGGGATTGCGTGCAGGACAGAGTCCTGCTGGGGTCCTTAGGAACAGCCAAGCATGGCTCAAGGTCAATGTCCGCTAGGTAGGACCTAGTCATGTGAATTGCATTTGACACCAGAGGGCCAAACACAGTAGTCCATCCATTGCATTAGGCCTCGGGGCATGAAATCACAGCGGCACACCAGGAAGCGAAACCTCAGAGGGACACATTACAGTGGGACACAAAGGACCAATTGGCAGTCGACATGTGGGGAGCAGAACCTGCAGGCATAACTTCCTGAGAGCAGTATAGTATAAGCTAGAAGTAATGTGGTGTTTGTCTTACAGAGGAGAGCAAAGAATTAATCCATGTATAGCAATGCGTAGCCTGACCCATCAAGGCATGCTAAGCGCTTACAGGGCATAGCAAGAGAGGAGTACAGGTCATACCAAGGCTTTAAAGCAAAGGCCTACCAAGGCAAAGAGTCTGTTCTCCTCCCCACACTCTTACCACTGACACCTCTCTCAGTCTAAAACACATACATTTACAATTATTATATGTCCCTATGTATTAATGCATTTGTTGATATTTTTGATACTTTGTGTATTTATTATGTTTTAGTACTTTAGGATTTGGTTTGTTAATGTTGAATGTTTTAAGATCTAATATGTGGATGACGTGTATTATACAGTTCAATATTGTGTAAGGTGTCTTTGATAACCACATACACACATATACAATAAGTACATTGTGCACTGCGTGCAACAAGGATATTGAAATTGACAGACGAGGGAAGGGGGCAGTGTAGAGAAGTCACCCATTGCCATACCCAGAGTGCTAAGGGTCTTGCGAGGCAAGGCAGTCGGGTTCATAGAAGTGGCCTCCTGGCAGATAGAAACCCATGGCACTCACTTGACGTTGGTTGGCAAGGCTCAGTGCTGTTTCAAACCTCACTCTAACTTTCTCAGGTGTTGTGTGCAGTACATCCTTCCGAGGCGTTTGCCCATCAGTGGAATGAATATCAAATGAGCTGCCCCCTCTAGTTTGATTTAAGGGGGCGGGGGGCTCTTTCCCTACCACTCAGTGTTTAACCTTTCCTATCTGTTCTAAACATGGGAGCTCCATTTGGCACAGGATATTGATACTGCCCTCCTATGGTTAAGTATTAGATATGCCCACCAGGTCGTATGCATAGATGTTGCCCTTCTTGTACCAGACATGGGCTCTATTCTCCTGGGTTTGGAAATGAGATCTGCCTATTGAAGGTTAGACATGTGAGTCCTAATCCATTTGCTACATTAGGAAAATACCCTTCATTTTCCAAACATGGTATCTTCCATTCAAGAGTTAACCCCTTCATTTCCCAGGGTGTATAACCGTTGTCCTGAATTGCATAGGAAATCATTGTGAGCCCCACACACTCATACACTTTTAAATGTGGGAGCTGGCCTTGTGATCAGAGATGCAGAAGCTATGCTCGGGGTTGAGACACATAAGCTTTCTTATTGGAATTACTTGGACATTATGCACAAATCTCCAAAGCTCTCTCATCGTTCCTAATACAAACATCAGCTTTAAACCACGAAACACATCATAGTAAAAGTCACATCACATTCTTATTACAAAAAACTATGGGGTTGAAGATTGGTTAAGGGAAATGTCTACATATAGTTTGGATAGGGGTTAGTTCTTTCATTAGCTATGACTTATCTGATGGCCCCACCTTGGACCACCCCAAAATTGATAAAGGTAAAATAGACATTCATCTGCATAGCAGGTCATTGGCTAATGCAACAATTACAAGGTAGCATCATTTTGAGAGTTGTGATTGGTTGGCAATGGTCATAATAACCTTGGACACTCGACAGGTCATCAGCACATGAGCAAAGAAGAGTGGTGGGGGAGCGACAACAAGGAACCACTCCTTCCAATTAAATAAGACACCATCCCTTATTTCCTAGGCCACAGACCAGGGCCTCTTGCTTTGCACCTGGTCTTGTCTGGTATCTCTCGCTCTGTGAATGTGTGGGGAGTGACCCCCCCCGTCTAAGGCTACTAGAGAAAAAGGGAGGTCTGCATGGCTTCGAAACTAACAGAAGATAATAATTCCCAATGTAAGACATATTTCTCTTAGCTTAAATAGAGAACAAACAGCTTTGAATGCCAGTTGGCCATTAATTAGAATTTTAAATTCTGCATAGGGAATGGATCAACCAGGTCTCTGGTGGCCAGAAAGAGTAATAACACCCGCATATGAGCTAAACTCCTAGTGAAAGTCGAGCAGAATAATTCAAAACGTGGTCTCTTGACATGTGACTTATAATTGGAAGACAGTGCCCCTTCATTTACTCCAGACAGATAGGGACCTGCCTTTACTCCCCACACAACATGAACAATATACATATATAATTATAATTGTTCTTTTATATTGCGCTTAATACCAGCAAGTGGTTTATAAGCGTGGGATCAGGATTCGATCCTGTGTTGCGTTGCATTGTCTTACTTCCAAGATAAAAGCGCTGACCCTGTGCTATCCTTCCTCCCCTATAGCTTGATAAACGTAGAAATGCAACATTAATGAGTGGCCATTTTTAATAAAGTGGACAGCGAAGCTATGTTAGAGTGAATGGGAAGCCTCAAAGAAGCCTCAAAGCTGCAGATAGTCTGTGTCTGCATTTTTGCAATGCAAATGCCCTACCTACACTTGCACCGCTTTGCTGAACCAGTGAGGGCCTTTCAATTCTATGCCGCATTTAAGACATGTGGAAATAAACACATTTTAGAACAGGCATTGGCAATGCCAATAGTCTGGGCTTTTGTGTAGGCCTGGGAAAGGCACTGGCCAGGCACTGCCATAGTGGTATTAACCGGCCATTGATGGTGGCAGGTGATAAATGGTGCAAGTAGATGGGCATATAATAGCAGTGGCTGGCAAATGCATAACACCTATGCACAAGCCAAAAATGTTGGCTATGCCAATGTTGACTTCAGTGAAGGACACACGGGAGTGCTTATAAATCTGAATCGAGTGGCTAAAGGCATACCTGGAAAGACATTTTTACTACACCTGTAGCAGGTTCACAACTCCAATTAAGTCATTACATTTCAAGACACTGCTTTAGGAAAATAACTGGCAAGCACTTGAGTGCACAGTTTGCTTAAAGCAAGCTCAAAGAGTTCCCATCCATTGAGGAGCTGTTTTGGGCATGCCATGGGGAGTCAATGGGTGGGCAAAAAACCTAACAAACCCTACGAGCTGTGTGTCCCTCCTCATGTGGGATTTCTCCCTATCTGTACTCTAATGCAATAATGGTGGTTTATATGTGTCACAAGTGACACCTAATAGTCAGTGGCGTAACACAAAACAAGGGGGCCCCCTGCAAGCCCTGCTGAGGGCGCCCCTCCACCGCCACTGGGCCCCTTGATGCTCATGGGCAGCATGTGGTCCCCACACCATCGGGTCTGCGCTGGTCCCCGTTACACCAGTGCTAATAGTCCAAACTAAAAACGTGTAAAAAATAAAAAGGAATGCAGATGCCGTCTTTTATGTTCATTCCAGTTTTGATGCAAATCACATATGAATGTTTACACCCCCCTGCAGTGTATCAAATCCATGCATTGTTGTTAAATGAATAGGTCCTCTAACCACAGTGATGACATCACAGATCACATCACTGATGACATCACTAATTACATATTGTAGGAGAACACTGATAACATCACAAATTGCATCACCAATGAAATCACTGGTTACAAAACTAATTGCATTGTATATAACAGATTAAATCAGTAATATCATTAGACTTACATGATTAATAAGTTAGCTCATAAAAACATTGATTTTCTTAATAACAATTTAGGCCATGGACTTGGCAATGATTGAGGCTGTGGTCACTGGCCATCACCAAACACTATAGCTAGTGGTCAGTTAGTGTTGCAAAATACTAATGTGCATAGTTTAAAGCCACGCCTAGTGGCCCTTCACTGTTTTAAAATATACAGTGGGCTACGTTGAAAGCTTTAGTCAGTGGCCAAAGCTACATTCCAAAGTTAGTGCCCATTAATATGTTTGCATATACAGTCAGCATGGCCAAAGACTGTGGCCACTGCCTTTTATTGTGTTGATACCATGACCGTTGGGCACAGCTACCATACCACTAGCCATAGCCTTTGGCCATGGCCATTGGGCACGGCCACTCTATATTTTAAAACACTTGCAACCCATCATTCCAAGACGTTCATCAATCACAAACTGATTTTAACCTGCACCGACAGTGGTATTGTCATGTATGAAATGTTGCAGGCTTTGAGAACGCACAATGTTTTTATACAATGCACAGTGAGATTACATTATGTGCTGATTATCACACACTTTGGTTAAGCAGTGTGGTACAAGAACCTTGCTTTAATGACCGGCTGCAAGAATAACATACGCCCAGGTACTTTTGGCCCCATAGCGAAAATCAAAAACTGACACCCATGAACAAATTCACAGTAAGTGAACATATATCTTAAAGTGAAATATACAAATGTAATTCAATAGACTTATTCCTTAAATGAAAGTGTGCATGACAAAATTGCATTGGACTTTACAAAAATTCATGAACACCAGAAAAATAACCTTTAAACCCAGCAATCTATCGTAAAATATTCTGTGGAAAACAAAATCCAAATACGAAACAAGTGCTTGTGGTCTTGTGAGTTAGTGTCTGCTCTGGAAACATGGCAACCTGAGTAAAATCTGAGTAGCCAAATTCTTGAGCAAGTTTGACAATCTCAAAGAAACCCAAGGGGTTGCCTCTGCTCTCTGAAATAAAAGTTAAGCTGTCCACCCACATGTGTCCTTTACTTGTGCCCTGAACAGCAGCCACAAAGGGGAAAAAAATGGTCTCTGAGTGAAAAACTTTCAAATAATGACGGTAGCTTAGTTTTTAAAAAATATAATGTGTATGCTGTGTGTTATGAGATATTTAAAACTAGGAAAACACATGACATTCCGGACTGTGGACTGTCTCCCATCCATGCAGTAATGGGGCCAACCCTGCTTAGCTTCAAAGCAAGGAAGGATCTGCTTGTAACATGGGTTTATTTATTAGGCAACATGCCCTGAGGGTGCTGGCCCCTTTCTTGCTTTGAAGCAAAGCAGGGTTGCAAAACACTTGTCTCTGAGTGCAAAACTTTCAAGGACTGACAGTATCACGGTTGAAAAAAAAAATAATTTAAGATACCCAATTGGTCGCCCATCCATGCAGTAACTGGGACTGACCCATATCGAAGAAAAAATACAAGTGCCCCCGCCCCCCCATCTGTGCCAGCTCCCCCCAAACTCCATATGGCCTTCTCCCCTGCCCTCTCCCTTTCCACAAACAACACCCGCTGTTTCTGTGACACATTTTGCTTTGCGATGTCGGATATTCTAGGCTATGCAGAGGCTACATAAATCTTTGTGTTGCAAACTCAGTCCCTAGACCCCCTACAACTCCCCAATTTTACTTGGTGCACTCTCTATAGCCACCCCCCACCACCGATCTCTAGCCTGGTGGCATTTGCACCTTTTTTGACCTGCAAACAGATGTTTTCCTATGTTTAATTTTCCCATATCCTCGGCTATATCCACGGCTATATCTCACATCACGTAAAAACAAGATGGCGCCTGTTTCATTGCTAAAAAAACTTGGTTCTCTATAGCCACCCCCCACCACCGATCTCTAGCCTGGTGGCATTTGCACCTTTTTTGACCTGCAAACAGATGTTTTCCTATGTTTAATTTTCCCATATCCTCGGCTATATCCGCGGCTATATCTCACATCACGTAAAAACAAGATGGCGCCTGTTTCATTGCTAAAAAAACTTGGTTCTGGTAATTTACCCGAGATATAGCTATTTCTTTTTGAGGAGGGAGCACTCACTTCTCCATGAAATATTATAAAAACTACTGGATGGCATAACCCCAAACCAGACATTGATCGCGAGTCAATGCTTCGTGCCCAAGTTGTTGCAGACCTGGTCCAAATCCGTCCAGCAGTTTGGGCTGTGCACTTTGGCAAACATTGACCTTGTTTGACTATGTGAAAATGAATGGGAAGTAGTCCTCAACTTTGGAAAAAATGTTTTGGTCTTCTTAATAACATTTTTATTTTTTAACATATCTTTAGGAAAGTTTGCAGTCCGGGAGGTTGGAGGGGCGCGTTGTCAGTCAGTAGTCTTCTAACCCAGCAATATATTAATTTCTATATTAGTGTATGGGGAGTTAAATGTGCGCTTTTTGGCGCTCGCATTACAAGCGGCGTTTGCCTCAGCCATTTTACCCATCACTTCCCTCTGGGTATACAGAAGTGTTATCACTGTGTTCTTTTTAACACCGGCTCTTCCATATCAGCTCTTTGCTGACAAAGAAGGATGTATAGCTTTTCCGTGGGCATTTAGTGTTGCAGCTCCCTGCTCACTGGCCATCTCGTGATAATCAGCGACTGTTACCCCTGGCAGTATTTCTGTGTCTGGATTATAATGTATGCACCCAAGGGGGGCCCACAACCATCATATTGAAATGCCCCCCCGCCCCCACATCTTCAGCCAGGCCTGGTGGAAAGTCCCTTAACCTTTGCTGTCAAATTCTTGTAGCCCTGCGTAGTTAATCTCTCTATCCGGGAAGTTGGGACTGAGTAATAATTGCTGGTGCGTTTATGCCTCAAGACAAAATGAGGTCACTCTCCACGAACACAACGAATCCCCCATATATGGCGCTCTCTGCTTCACCCCAACCATATTGTCATCAATTTGCAGCTGACATGCCCGTCTCTGTGTATAGTCGCCGTAATCTCCAGACTGCTAACAGTGCGGGCGACACCACGCGCTGGAATTTCGCCCCCACCCTTACTCTCTTAGATATTTGTTTTGGAAATGTTCAAATCCCTCTTATCCGCGGCACGCTCTCTGCGCATTCCGTACCTCGCCCCTGCTCCCACCTCTACGCTGGACCACTGCATGCCCTGCCTTTGAACGGCTTGTCCAAGACGGCAAGGCCAAGAACACCAATGCGCTGGAGATAGTTTTCGGCCCTTTAACTTTGTTCTTTCTCGGCTGGCATTTCGTTGCCTTATATAGAATTTTCTTTTCGGCTATGGGGGGATGAATGGTGGGGGCGGGGGACCTTTACTGTAAGAAGAAAAATGCTTTGGCCGGGGTGGTTGTTGATGCAGGAGTTATGCCTGAACATCACCTTGCCGTTTTAGAGTCGCTGAGTGCAGGGCCCAGGAATGTTCCAGAACATGGAGGCCTGTGAAATACGGAACCAGCTATTTCAGTTTCCAAAACATCTTGGCTGTTGTCTCGTCGCTACAGGTGAAGACGCTGAACACGGGATCCTGCTGTTTTATGTTAGTAGGGGGATGGCGTACAGGCAGGGCCGGGCTTAGCGCAGGGCGGCCCGGGCAACCGCTCGGGGCGCCATTAGCTTCCCACCACGCCATCTCAGGAGGTCTTTCAAGGTCTCCCCCAAACTGGTTCTGGTGGGAGAAGCTGCAGCAGGCGCCCTATTGAAATTAAATGTGCCCCGTTCTCGGGAGCAGAGAGCATTTATTAACAATAGGCCGCTGATGCTTTTGCATCAGTGCCTAATGAAAAAAGTGGCGTCCTACCTCGTCCCGCATGCCCAGGGACGTGCAGGAGGGGGGGAATGGGCTGGGGGCTACATTTTTGTTTTGCTGCCGCTGCTAAGGATGGCCCTGCCTACAGGATCCAGTCACGGGAGCAAGGCCCAACTTCCATATAACCCCTTAAACATCTGTTTTATAAGTAACATTGATGTATGGCCTGGTACTGTCTTTCGCAGCTGCAATTATTTTACCAATCTGCCTAGAAATTTATATCAGGGCTGCACATTTGAAAAATTGGCCTCTTTTTCTGGACCTTGCATTGACCCTGCCCCACCCTTTCAAACCAGAAAGCACCTGTGCGGAACGGAGTGCTTAATTTTTACAAACTAAAAAAATCGTATGAGTACCACTATAGTGGGTAATATTAACAGAAATAACTATTGGAAGCAGTAGCAATCTGGCTCTATGATAAATATGGCAATATTATTGCTTGTATATTGCATATGCACGGCACAGCAGCCAATCGGGTTGCTCAGAACGTGTGCTGAACCTCATGGTACAAGGCCGCATTTCAACCAGCCTCGGAGTTGCCAGGGCCCGCTCTGCCATTTTACCTCCCTTCCCTCGCAGTCCCTGTTTCACTCCCAACGCCTTCCCTCCCTCCCACTTATCTGAAGAGGTTGCGGCCCTGCAGCACTGTGGTGGCGTTCCTTTCCTGTCCGCCGGCCGCCATGGAACACTATGGCTAAATCAGCACCCTACTGGGTGGCGCTAGCCAATCAGGAAGTTCGGAACGCAAGTTGTATTCGCTGGTATAAGGCTGTGTGTCCGGGTAGACTGCGTGCAGATTGGCTGGCATCCATGATTCTCGCACTCTGCGCCACCAGCAGCCATGTACCACGGATCTCACACATGGGTGTTGGGACTCTTTAGATTCGAAAAACAAAAACCTTGCTCAGCGGTTTCTCAAGTTACACCATACACTTGAAGCCTCTTTTGTTCTTTGATGGTTTTAGGAACCGCTGTGTTAGGTCCGTTTTTACAGATACCTTAGAACCCACGCGTGAGCTACACATGTGCACAGATATCCTTGGAGAATTGTCTATATATAGGATAGCTCAGGGGCAATGCTCGCCTTGGAAGCAAGACAACACGGAGTACCACAGGTTTGAACCCGGGTCCGCGCTTTGAGACCTCTGGGTATTAAGCACGTTATAAATAACCTATCATATCATCATATCATATAGTATGAGACTCATTACAAGCCAATTAATGTGAGATATGCAGCCCTCTAGAAAAACCTCACAGTGATTCAGACGCTGAGAATTGATATCACATGAGTGCCCCCAGAAAGCATCCTGAAGCATCATCAGGCATGACGATAGGAAACGTGGACAAAGGCCAACCACGTCCTCCTGTGTTTCACGACTTCACTTTGCATCTAGTCCAGGAGCATGATGACAACAAACTCCAAGGTGGAAAAAGCCACTACGCCCCGGGCTAGCCTCTCATCATTTGCTTGCTTCAGCTGTGGGTGCTGCAAGCAAATCCCGAAATTGATTCTCTAATCAATAAACTGAGCATGTGGGCATACAGGTGTGTGAGTGTGTGTGTGTGTGTGCATATGGATCTTTCAAACAGATTCCTGGAAATAATGATCACATCTGCATTAAACTTAATTAAGAGTGGCCAAAACTACTAGCCACATTTTTACCCAAAAACAGGCACGTGGTACCATGTCTGGCCGGCCCTTCAGGCACTGGCCAATGCCTGTACAAGCCTAACATTAGAAATACACAGTAGGTGTTTTGTTTTGTGTCATGAATGAATCCTTCCTTGTTCAGTGAATAGGTGAAAAGTTGGAATAGCTCAAATTCCTTTGTAGGTTAGTCACACCCAGGCACAGCGTTTGTTTTAACACTTGGGTTCTTGCAACATTTTTAGAATATGTACAGAGAGGGTGGTGGGGGAATATCACATCCTGTGCGGTCGAGTATGCGGCTGGGGTTCAACTGATTCAGCGGGTAATCGGGGTGGGTCAGGTGAGTAACTACAAGCCTACGTATGCTCTAGCCATGTGTTTGACAGAAGGATGCTTCAAGCAATACATAGTTCATGCAGCTACAAAGAGGACCTGCACCTAAGGTGGCATGAATTTGTTTACGTTTTTTGTTTTATGTCTGATAGAGGAAATGCAGTTGTCAAATATATCCATAGTCTCATCTTCTATGGTGTATTATTTTCCATTATTTAACTACAGCAGAAGGACTGGCCTGCCCAATGGCCTCTATTCTCCCAACTAGCTGTGCAGTGGAGATTGGTAAATGTTTTTACAGGAGTGGCGCAAAGCACACCTATTTCCACCAAAACTGCAGGAGCACTCAATCTTACCGAGAGGCGAGAGAGCCACCACAACCAAGGATGGTTCGCGGGTGGTCACTCCCTTAAAACCTGTTTAAATAGAAGGTTAAAATGATGACTTTTGCAGAACACTTCTTGTGTGAACAATTGGGTAAAACACTTTAGAGTTGGTTCTGTATAGTAATACATGAGGGAAAACAATATATGCCAGATCACTAACAGTGCAAAATGCAATGACATTTTCATGCTGGTAGATCCCACAATATGTGCCAGTATTCTGCAAGTGTAACAAAGTATTTTCATGCTGGCTGTGGCGATATATGCCAGCATTGCCACATGGAAACACACTTATGTTGGCTATACTCATATGGAAATACAGCAACTGAAGAAATCACGTCCATGTTGGCTGTGGCGATATATGCCAGCATTGCTACATGGAAACACACTTATGATGGCTATACTCATATGGCAATACTGCAACTGTAAGAAATCACTTCCATGCTGGCTGTGGCGATATAGGCCAGTATTGCCATAGAAGACGACACTCATGTTAGCTTTGTCCGTAATGTCAGTAATGCCACTGTAAGAAAATAAATCCATTCTGGCTGTGCCAATATATGCAGGTACCCCCACGTCAGAACAGGCTCATAAAGCACTAATACGAGTGTAAGAAAACAAGCCCATGGGCCACTAATATAGTCCATAATATGCACCAAATTGCACAATCATTACCTGCCTAACAGTCACATGCTGAGCCATATGACCCTCCCACCCCCATCATCAGCAGGATAAGCTGAATCAGGACCACGCCGTTTGCACACATGATCAGAGATGACCGACCAGACCTACGACACCACACCAGTCTGGCGACCTTAAGAGCTCAATCATTGATATACCCCTTGAAATGCTACCACTAGAGAAGTTAAGGACTTCCAATGATCCTATGCAGGAGCTACCTTTTGGACCTTCACCAAAACCCAAAGGGGTGTCTTTCCATCAGCTGCAATCCAAAGGGATGTCCTTCCATCAGCTGCAACCTGCAGTGACCACTTTAGACTCTCCCATTGGTGCTCTGGACTGCAGCCCAGGAGCTGGATCCTAAACTGGCCCTACGAACCCCTCTCATTGATGACAAGGACTGTCACAATTGGCATTCATTTCTGCATATACAACTCTTCCACCCCCAGCTACCATACCCTCTCTAATTAGATCCTCAATAACCCCTTGATCCCATTGCACAGCTATGGGCAGTGTTTCCTAGCCCCTTACTGGGACAACCTATCAACCCCGCTCCTGCAGTTAGGTTTAAATGAACATATGTGTCAAGGGAGTGCTCAATTCTGGAAATGTCCTTTAAGCTGATCTTATGGATACAGGGCATGGCCTCTGGCCATGAAGACCATACACATTATTTTGAGGTCCCTCTGCTGTTGCACATGTTGCTCTAATGTGAAAAAATTGAGTCTTATTTTTCCACTGTGACCAAAAACAGTTTAGCACCCGGGAGAATGGTGCCAACCAATCAGGGGGCTATGAATGTGAGCGTTATCCCTTGGTATAAGCCTGTGTTTGTTTCCGGCTTCCTGCACACTCCCCCAGCTGCCATATTGTTCTCTTTGGCCAGAGCCCTTGCCCCCTTCCCCACCCTTTTTCTGAGGTTCACCGCTCCCTGGAAAACACACATTTCCCAACCCCACTACAAGGATCAACCCAAAATACAAGGCTACTGTTGCCTCTCTTTCAACTAAGCATTGGGTCTCCACTCTGCCAAGTCCCAAATAGACCCAGAGGAATCAGTCAGTCCAAACCACACTCAATGAAGGAGTAGCAAAGTGCATAGCAAAACCCAGCGCCATTATGATCAAAACAAAGCGGGGACAGCATCCAAAAGTTAAAATCTTGTCATGTTCGACTTGCTAATACAAAACAATGGCTTAAGTACTAAAAATGTGTCATCAATGATGTGATAACATAATCTTAGTTTACAAAACCTATGAGGAACAGGGATAGGTTAATGGGTTTGGCAACATATAGGTTCCATAGGGGCAAAACATTTAATTGGGTAACAGATATCTGATGGCTCCAGCTGGAACCACTCCTATATTGATATGATAAAAAATGCATCATCTCTATGACAAGTGGTTGGTTGGCATACTACTTGATGGGCGGCATGACATGAGGTTTTGATAGGTTGGATCCTTCTTAACAAACCTTGGACACTTGACAGGTCACCAAGATGTAAGCCAGACATGGAGTAGTCACATAGAAGCCAGTGGACTGTTCTTTGTTCAATTAAAATGTACCATCTCTCATGCCTAGTCCATGAGACTGGCAACCTCTTTAGAATTGACCTTGTGTGGCAGCTTGCGTCTATGTGTGTGTTTAGGGAGTACTGTGGATGTTCTATCTATGTTGGCTTCTAATGAAAAGTCGGTGTTCTCCAGTTATGTATCATGCACTGGAAGACTGTGTATGAAAGGGAATTACCTGCAATTCATTGAGGTTTCAGCTAATGTTATGTGTGTGTTGTGTTTTCTGTTGCCACCAGGGACACTCTTGAGTTACTCTTCATGGAGTCTTTTGGCTTACTGTGTTACTGCACCTGGCTAAAAAAGACTAGTTGTTTTCTTATAAAACTTTAATTAATCTGGGAATATACTACATGCATCTTGGGAAATGTTATCTTGTGCCTTTGTTCCACAGTTCCAATCCTCCCTTATTTCATTGTAAACTTGGTACAAGTTGTTAGCCACTATCTGAGCTCTACACAGATATATATTTGCGTGGATTTAGCTTTTGAGTCCTCCCGAGGACGGGAGGCCTTGACTCATTCAAAACCCTTCTGTGGCTATCATTTTTAAGAAGATGGCTGTTCAATTAGGTTTATAGTGATAATCTCGAAAGCAAAAATGTCGAAAGTCATTTTTGCGAAAAAATAATGTCAAAAAATAAAAAATCGAATTTCTTTTTAACTATGTTTTTTATTCGACATGGGGGGGTTCCCCCCAATCCCCTTTTTTTAATATTTTTGTTTTACTCACAAAACCCCAAAATAAATATATAAATAAAAAATAAATAATTCGATTTTTTATTTTTCGACATTATTGTTTCGACATTATTGTCATTCAACCTTTTGTTTTCGAAATTATGACCGACCACTGTTCAATTACAATCTTGTTTCTGAGTTAGTGAGCTATATTTGCGTGTCGATCATGTTGCATTCACTTTACACATCGATCATTTTAGTGTTCTTCATGCTTGTGGATGCTATGTTAATATTCTTTATGTATAAAAGCATATATTTCCTAGTGTACATGTTCTTCATGTGGAGTGCATGTTTGATCCGTGTTTATTGCATGTGCTTGTTACCGTTACAACATCAGCTTGAATGATTTTGCCATTTTCAGCTTAAATTGTCTCCAGGTCCTGCTGTACCTGCCTGGGATAAAGGTGGTATGGTTGTCTCAGTGAGTAACGTTTCTCACCTATGGGTTATTAGACTGGGGGATTGGCAGAAGGTATGGATGACGTATTCATCTGCCTCCCAACAGGTCATTTTCCATTGTATTTTTATTTGGAAGTGAAACAAGCATGCAGGGGTATTTTTCCCATTAAAAAACATCATCGAATGATGCAATATTAACACCACAACTGAAGGACTGTGGTGCTAATGCCCTTAACTACCCTTGATGTGGTGTTGGCCTCTGTGGTAACGGTTCTGATCCCTTGCCTTGGCTTTCAAAGACTCAGGATGGAATCATGTTAGCTCCAAATCCTGCCCCATTAAAATTCCTCCAATGTGTCTTAAAATAGGAGCCCCCAATAGGTCCAAAAGAGGAGGAGAAACTCCAATCGACCCTTCTCTTCATTGGGCCTCATTACGAGGTTGGTGGTAGTCATGGCGCTATTAGCCCTACTCATAATGAAGCCCATAGAGTCATTTAGACTCCCATCGCCATGGGTCCTGCCATCGTGTTCAGGTTCTTCCCACCCCTAGTTTCCCTACTCGGCAGAGTCTCACTTGCATATGATGTACTTTTTATAGGGTGGTCTGTGCTGACTATTCTCCCTAGATGTCTCCTCTGATAGTGAGGAGAGAGAAGTAATATCCCACGTCTCAATATGAAGACACAATTATACATTCCACCCCGTGCCTATCCTAGCCATAATCGGGCGATACACAGATTGAGGTTCATAGGTCGTAATTGGGAGTAGTTAAATGAACAGCCTCTACTCCAAAGGTGCTACCCCCTCGTCCATATACTCTTAAACCACTTTCTTACCTAAATTCTCACTCCCGGCATATAGTTAGACATTCCGATTGAGTTGGCATAAGGCATCAATTCTAGTTTATCCCATGATGCCCTGGCATGCCCCATAGGTACCCACATATTGGAATAGGCCATCAACACCATGGACCAATTACAATTGAGCAGTATCATTTCTCAATCCAACAAACTGTTGGTCTACCCTCGCCCAAGAAATCTAGGGATGCTTCTTCCTAGAAGAATCAACAGTAGAGGAAGCAGGCTTCTCCATGCATCTTCCCACCCCGACGTTTCATTATTCTCCACTGGAAAATAGGCCTCTTCGCTGATCTGACACTTTTATCTACCGCTTCCTCTAGCTGAGGTTGTCATGATCAGAATGCAGGATCCCATTTGGGATCTACCAGAAAAGTTCTGCTTGAATCCTTTTATTTCAGTAACACCCTCACTATGGTTTTCTTTGATGCTCATGAGCCAAGCCACTCTGTCGAACACACCACAATACTTGGTGCATTCCTAGGCTGGTGGTGATGTGGTATTCTGCTCAATACTGGCCCATTTACATCCTTGCTTTCTGCTGGGGGCACATAGCATGGCTCAATGGGATCATTTTTTCTATCAGAAATCCTGCAACTCTGCGGCTTCCTTCGGCTGGAGCTGAAGTCCAAAGACCTCTCTCTTCCTCAAAGAAGAGCTGCCACAGGTGTCCCTGCTTTTCACCACTCCATCCCCTTTATTCTGCATCTCGGACCCGTGAACCCCACAAGTGAGATCTTAAAGGCCCGTTTTATGAAGCATCTATTCTTAAAGAGAAGAATTCTGCCCCCACATTCTGCCCTAAGGGGCAGGAGAAGTAATATTGCCAACTATCCATTTTGACCGGCTATTAACCCAATGGACAAGAACATATATAATGTCACAGTGACGCAGGTTACTGCCTAAAAGGGGTATTAAGATGATACAACAGAGAGGAAAAAAGTGAGGAATTTGTGATTTTGATGTAATCAATGAGAATTTGGTGAAGATAATTTCATTTTGTATGTCCATTTTGGTGTTATATATAATAGTTGCATGCTACTTTCTGGCAGCACAAGAGTGCTTTGAGACATTGGGCCTCATACCGAGATTGGTGGTAGTCATGGCGCTATTAGCGCCATGACTGCATCCAATAACGGTACCGGCACCGTTATGGTTCAAGTGGGACTTACCAGTGTAGTCCGACCTTTGCGGGACCAGTAAGTCCCCATTGAAAAAGCCATTCCCCATTCCCATTTGAGCCCCTATAGGGCTCAATGGGAATGGGAAAGGCGCTAATAACGGTATCGCAAATTGCGGTACCGTTATTAGCTCTGAAGTCCCTTAACGGGCCCCGTCCATAACGCCTGCTTAGAGCAGGCGTTAAAGGAGGGACCCGCTAAGGGACCTCGTAGTAGGGCGGTAAGGGATTACCAGCACCGGTCTCCTTACCGGTGCCCGGTATCCCTTACCGCCCTACTCGGAATGAGGCCCATTGTATCGTGTACAAATTCCATAAAAGGCAAAACTTCGAGAACCCTAGTACAGTGAGTGAGCATTAGTACAGCACAGGATCTGTGCTGGGGTCTGTCTTGGGATCATGTGAAGGCCAAATTTCCCCAAATGTCTTTGAACATAATTTATATAGGTTGGATTCCTATGGAATCTGCCTGAATTTACCACCTGATAAACGCAGACGGATGCTGTAAGAATCCCTTGTAAATGTGCCCAGCCATCATTGAATGAGGGAGGCGTTTACACTTTCACACCACATAGCAGAAAATCAAAGTGTAAATTCGATTTGGCCTGTTGTGGAACAGTTTAAAATTGAGGAGACCTTTTGCATTTAAGTGCAAACAGACATCATCCTCTCCGTGCCATTTAGGCATCAAATTAAAATGTCCTGTACAGACTCATCCACAGATATACAAGGTTCGATTCATGGACTATTTGCCCGGTTCAAAGTGACTTTGCACTGCTGAAAAGTAACTTTGCACTGCCGGCACAAACCCTGATTCATGGAACCGTGCAAAGTGTATTTTGCCGCGCAAAGTCCGGGCAAACTCATTTTGTACTGCAAAAATGACTGTGCGCTGACTTTTGCCCGGACTTAGCCCGGCAAAAATACAATTTCACGGTTCCATGAATCGGGGTTTGTGTCGGCAGTGCAAAGTCACTTTTCAGCAGTGCAAAGTCACTTTGAACTGGGCGACTATTCCATGAATTAGGCCCACAGTATTTTTGCACGGCTTCCTGCTGTTGTATCACTGTGCTGTGTGTTCTCTGTGTTCCTTACAAATGTCCCCTCCTTTTCCTTCCTGCGTCTGCTCAGCTGAGTACATTGTCCAACACGCAAACCTCCCTTTAGAACTCAACCTAACAACAACAAAACAGAAACACACAAACATAAGCAGCCGGTGGAAAAAAAAGGCACATCCGCCAGCTGCCATGATTGCACGCGTGCAGCGGCGCATCAACAGGGATGTGCGTCAGAACCATGGGAATCTACTGTCACCCGGCGACTACACACTGTTTAAAAACCCAGGGACCCAGTATTTCAAATTCAGCAGTTAAACCTCTCAACATGTAGAAGGGCCACAGAACCCGAAATAACATTACCCCTCAAAACCTCTGTTCCCAACCTCCAATTGCAATTCCTTCATTACAGAGCCCCGCCTTTAAGCACCCGCAATAGGGGACTCTTGGTGGTCCTCAATGGTATCTGGTCATTGCATCGAAAGCCATACCATCGAATGCATTTGCATAAAAATGTTTACATCTAAATCATGTGCATCGAATGAATGTTTTTTCGGGGTAAAGGATTCATTTTTCGATGCACATTTTTTAGATGGAAAGCATTTGATGCACAGGCTCCTCGATGCAAGGGATTTGATGCAATGACCATAAACCGTCCTCAACTGACTGCCAGCTAAATTCGAGCACCCGCTCCCAAGCTGCATGGCCTTCCGCCAAAGCGTATTCATAGGCCATCAACCCCAAAAATCATTACACAGAGTGCCGCGATTTAAGCACTTCCTATAACCATTAAGCCATTATGTCTGGAAAAAAATGGGTCCTGTGCGTAAAATGAGTCATACTGACCCGAAAACCTGGGCCCGGTGTACATAATGAGTAAGAGAGGGCCTGGTCCCCACATGATTGTGTAGCTCCAGGATATCATGCCATATCGCCAATAGTGCCTTTTGTTTACGGATCCCTCTCCTTGCGCCCGGCATAAAGCCGGAGACCTAGGTGGGAACGGACAAAGCTCGCGACCACCTGTGAAATGTGGTCACCTACCCGTGCTCTAGTCCCATTCGTGATGCTGGACACAGACACGGCACCCTCGCGCTCCGGCCAGGGTGCATTGAGCGCACCAGCAAAATAGACGAGAAAATGTGCACACTAACAGAAATGCTCAGAACATGTGTATAACCCGCATGGGTCAATATAGAAAACCTTCTTGATAACCCAGCACAAACTCTGCCGGTGTTGAGTCAGGACAGACGTGAGCATCCCATCACCCTGAGTGCACCGTAACCTCGACGCTTACCATACCACCGGATCCCTTTTTCTTGAATTTGCCGGAAACATCTACATCGCAAAAAAGGGGGAACATCCCCCATAATGCGTCGCTGTGGTGGCTGCCCCTTTAAGGGCGTACACACACAGCGGAGTGACTGCGTGTGGTATAAATAAAGGGGGCGTTCCAGGCTGCGTCAGAGCATCCGGGGAGCCCGAACCGTACACACACGCGTGGTGTGACTCTGTGTGCGGGAGGAGGATCACGGGGGTGCCGGATGGAACTGAAGCACTACCATACAACTCCCCTCACTCAGCCCTAACCAGCAACGTTAATGGTAACAGTTCATAGTACGTGTAGTAAACAAAACATCTGGACAGCCACAGATTGCAGACCCCTGCTGTAAGGTCATTGTGTCTGCAAGCACAGTCGCTGATTGAAATGAAGCGACCGTGGCAACTGCACCATTGGAGCACACTTAATCTTCTGTCCACACATTGTTCACAGATGTACAACGTCACTGATTCCTTTGAAACCCCCCACAGAGGTGTGTCATGTGTCTCTTCCCATCTCCGAGGCTAGACAATATGGCAGCAGGAGGGTGACTGCATCTGTCTCTGCTGGCTTCTCCTGCTTCTCCTCCAGAAACAGTGCAAAGTACCAGGAGACCAGGTAAACTGCTTGCCCCCGTGCCTGTTACCGCTTCATACTGGATCTCAGTCATGCACATACTGGTGGAAGCTGCCGTGAAAAAACACTGTGGCAGTCACTACTTTTGATCCCTCGTGACTGCGCCTGCTATTTAGCGGCAACACATGCGGCACATTCAATAGGGATCAGGGGCGGTATTACAGAAACGTTGCACTGGTGCAAGTGTAATTAGCACTAAGGCAAAACAAAAATGCTCTAATGGAAATAAAATTACTTTAAATACATTTTGCTCCAAGGGTCTTAAGCCCCCCCTTCCCCCAAATTCAGGATTTGGAATGCAGAAGGCAGCGCTCTTCCACGATGCTCAGCCATCATAGTAAAGGGCGCCAGGGGCGTTGCTAGGGGGGGGCTAAGGGGGATATAGCCCCTGATCTTTTGGTTGTAGCCCCGGATAGAATCTCAGGAGCTACAGCCAAAAGTCTAGCTAGCCCCCAGTCCCAACAGTTCCGACATTAGCCTAGCCCCGGGTCTTTTCCAGACCTAGCAACTCCCCTGAAGGGCGCTACAGTAATAGCCTGGCACATGTCTTACCCTTGAGAGGAGAGAATGTGTACATGTAATCAATCATTAACCAACAATAGCCACAACGGTGCAGTGCCAGAGGGCGGTGGCCTGAGCGGCGCATACCAATATACCCCCCATGATGAAGGTCTGCTTAGCTTTCAGCTGCCTCCTGCCTCCCCATGATTAGCATCTCTGTGTGACACTAAAATGCCTCTGAATCGGGGTGAAAATGGATCCAGTGGCCCATAGGAAAGAACACTAGATATGCAGCCTCCTGGTGGCAGAGTTTGACAGCACAATGGGTCCATGCACTTACTGCAGGTTGCTGGGGAAATACTAATGCAGGTTTGCTTGCTATGGTAGGGCCAACAGTCACGCCCTGGCACCTTGAGAAGGTGCGCTAGTTTACTCCACGCACAAGTACAGTAACTTAACAAATCTGAAGCCTACGCCTCACTATTTTTCCGCATTTCCTTCAGGACAGTTGGGAGCAGAGAGACAGTTTATGCATACCGAGGGCGACTGTGGCCAGAGTGCACAAGGCAGAGCCACAACTAAGAAGTTTAGGTGCATGCAGGTTGCTTGGAGAGGTAGTGGGTGTTTGATGGTCACTCATGTCCTCACTCAAGTCACAACCCCGTTTATAAAACTGTCCTCCAGCCCCCATGCCCAACTTTTGAGGCCGGATCTGCCTTGGAGATATGTCACTCTCAGCATTAGAAGTGGAGGAGAGGCAGTCCATTGCACGAGGAATGCCGCAGAGTGAGAGGAGCTTCTCTGAAAGGGGCGGGAGATGTGCCCTGGAGTCTACCCTCCAAACCAGATGTTTATGGCATGTGAGGCAGGGCAAGAAAGGACCAAAAGTGGGGCAGGCGAGGAGAGAACTGCTATTTAGGACAGTGCACCTCTCCCAGCTTCTGGACCAGATGTAAGGCTGCCAGGGTTGGTTAAGAGGGGGTGATTAGGAAGGGGCAGTCAGCGCCTGGACCATCTTCTGGACCGAACTTGGTTTAAGGGCAGGTGAGAAGAGATGTGCTGGAAAGGGCAGGAGATGCCTCGCCCGCCCTTTGATCCAGATGCAGACAAAGTTAAGCAGAGCTTACTTGCAAAGCACAGGTGATGTCTCGCTTTTCTTCTGGACCAGATGTGGAGCGGGCATCATATATCAGAAGTAGATGCTCAACCCTCAGACTTTCTGGCAGATTCCTGGCACGCCCCGACCGCCAACCAACACCGTCTGGAAAACCAGTGGCACCACTGCCAACACAGGAGTGATCTATGGGCAGGAGAGGGGGGTGAGAAGGTAAACATGCTGTCTGCTGCCTTTGGTGCTAGGGACGGCTGGTCTGGCACCCGGGAAGGGCTGCCTTCCGAGGCCCGTCTAGCCTGTGCATAAATGATGCGGGGGCAGTAGCTTGTCGAGGGCGTGGCCGGGGGTGGTACGTGCTACCCCTGGAATCTGATTGGCCACCCGAGTTGCCACCCCATTTTCCTAAACAATTATCATTATGTGTGTGTGGTCCTGCACTTCATGCCACCTCTGCAGAAGTCAGTGCCCCACTTGGGCCACCCCAGTCAAGAGTCTGGATGTGCCACTGGATGGCGGTCGTGGTAGCTGAGTATTCGACCTCTAATTACTCCTACTAGCCAAGTCTCTGCTCTGCCAAGACTACACCCACTTTATGGAACAAAATGCTGCAATGTTTCCTCTCCACTGGTAGCCTTCTGCTGTGCCGAAGTGCCCTCACCCCAAAAAACCTAGCATTGCCCAAGGGAAGCAGGGTATCTATACATTTGTGCACTCTTGTATAGCACTTCATGCATTTCAACTGCAATTCTAAGTGCCCTCTTCTTCACGTAAAAATAAGCAACTCTATACATGTTTAGGCCTCTTTTGGTGTCATCAGTTAGATGTGGCCTGGTTCTTCCAGCCATCAATGATCTGTTTCACTACATAAATGGCCACTATAAGTAAACACTAGACTGAATGCAATCAAGGCCAATTGTGTCACTAAACAATACAGCAATGTAAGCTAATGTCTGTTTTGTCAATAAACCATGCACTAATGGCTGCCAAGGGTAATTGGGTCAATACAACTGAATCAATGGTGACCAAATAAATGATGTCAAAAAATATTGAAAAAAAGGCAGACCTGGGGAATTGTGGCAATAACAACATGCACATGTTTACTAACGTCACCCTAAGGGCCCGATTCATGGAACTAAGTACGCGGGAAGTAGGGAACCTGCACACCAAACTGCGTGCAAAAACGCGTTCTTTGATTGATGGACTCGAATGCGTGGGATTTTCCTGGGACTTGCATGGATTTTGCAGCAGCCCGGCATGCTCCTGCGAGCGGCCAAGTGGCTTGCGTGAGATGTCATGCAGAGTGTGGGCGTGGCTTGTACAGAAGGCTGGGAAGGGGGCGGAACACAGAAAATAGGGAAGAACATGCAAAAAAGTGGGCATTATGAGGGATGGATGGCAGGGAGTCCATTGCACACCCACTATTGCGCAGAACGTTACGTATTCATGGATCCGACCGCGCAGCCTCTCAGTAGGGAAATGGCCAAGCAAAGCCCTCATACTATCTGCTACCCGGAGGAAGGCAATCAGACACTTGCGCATAGGATTCAACACGCAGTGGTAAGATCAGGTGTCGGGTTTTGGGGTGCATGTACGCAGCTGGTGTTCTGATTTAAGCTAGGAGTTCACATATGCAGTGTAGCGGGGTGCTGGAACGTTTTACGGGTGTTCGCACGCAGATTTCCCAAGTTTTACCCGAATTACGATAAATCATACGTATGTTGTCACGGTGCCAGTAACAGTTACAGGGGAACCCGTGCAGGGTCCCTGAGATGCAGGCCTGCTTGCGGGGGACCCCATGCACTGTTTTGAGGGTGCAAGTATTCGCGACAGGGGATCACGCGAAGGTAGCTGTTTCTGGCTGTTTTTGCTTTGCGTGCGGGCGTGTCGAGGGTGTTCCACCGCGACGTGCGTATACGGTTACTTTGCGTGAACAATTCCATGAATATGCAGAGTGTGCAGAAAAACGTCTGCACGCATATTTTGCAGGATTAATACGTACTTTTCCATTAATCAGGACCTAAATATACACTATGGCCAGTGGCAACAAAGGGTAATTGTGTCAATAACACTGCACCAGTAGTGGTTTAGGAGCTCATTGAAAGTCTGAAAACGTGGTAAAAAAGTGGCACTAACGGGATTAACGTCACTTTTATCAAACAACCAAATTTGGAGCAACTCCAGTAGCGCATACGATAATTACCGATACATATGTTCTTTATGACTACTTTATTTTTCTTTCTTGTAAAAATCATTTATTTGATTAAACCAAGTAAATAAAAAAATTTTTTTAAAAAAAACATTAACAAAAAATAATAATTAGCGATACAATGGAGTCCCATCTGGCTCCAAAATGGGGATTAACAGAAGGATACGCCTGACATGGAATTGTGTGGAACTTTCCTGCTACTGCATGCTTGGCGCATGTGGTCATGCTAATCGAGTGTGTCAGTACTTCCAAAGGCAATAATGCAAAACTCTAAATGAGGCACTGCGTTAATCTGTGCCAATGATGACCGAGAGTAACTGCATTATTAAGCACTGCACCAATGAGAATCATGGCCAATTGTACCGATATATATATATTTATTTAGTTAAGATATTTATGAAGGTCAAGCTCACCCCGAGAACATTAGGTCCTGGGAGAAAGGGATGATCCTAATTATCGGTCATACTCAGTACCAGGAGGAAATCGTGTAATCCGATTTGGAGGCAGATCATTCGTCTCCCCCTGAAAGTGACCAAATATGGGCAAGAGCAGAGTTTCATGGGGCTGACATTCGACATTCCAAAGTCTGGGGGGCATCAAAGTGGAGCAAGCATTGCCCAAGCCACCTGTTTGGGCTTTTTTTTGTAGACGTGCGATAGGCTTTTGCCAAGCACTGCCATAATGGGACTACCTGGCCATAAAATGGAAAGAGCTGGTCCAAGGGTGTGAGTAGCTCAATATAGTATGGTCATGCCTGGAACATGAATATCTAATGTCTATATATATGCACAACTGCAGGCTTTGTCATTGCTTAGTTTTAAGATGAATTGAAATCAAGACACAAGGACACACACATTGTTTACATATTAAGTGGCTGACGAAACACGAGGTTAAGGCATTTATATTGAACTGCAGTTAAACCATTTATTTTGAAAAGGCTGCATGGCTATAACAAGGCAGCCCATAAAAGCCCAAACGTTGATGTTACTGCATGATAGGACTAGCTCAAAGAGGGTGATTGATAATGACTGTAGAGATTAGGATGACCAGATGTGGGTTCATTCCAAACACCAAACACCAAACAACACCCACAGGCTGTATTCTGCATCTTACACCCCATCCCCCTTCTAACTGCACCCCGATGTGAATAGGTTTATGATATGATGAGATATTTTATTTATATCACACTCATACACAAGTGTTTCAGAGCGTGACAAGGCAAGGGAGGGGAACAAGGGAGGACACAACAGCGATTTTATTAGGCTCAGTCAGTGACATTGAGAACGTGCAAGTGCACGGGAGAGGTAAGGGGGAAAGTGCGAGGGACAGGGGAGAAATGGAAAGTACTGAGCAAGGGATAAAACAACACAAAAGGTAGTGCAGCCAGCAGGGTGGCAAGTGCAGGTTATGAGCGCCGACAGGGGTGTCTGGTAAGTGCAGGTAAAGGAACTGCAGGCTAACAAATATACAGACCCAAGTTCAAGGGTTGCCAGGGGCAGTGCAGGCGAGTGGCTGGGTGGGCATGAACCTGGGCCAGAAATCAGTGAGTAACCAGGTGCACGGAGCTGAAGCAGAGCAAATCAGCAGTGGAGCGGGAGAGCGAAGGAAGAAGTAAAGACGAAGGTCTGGAGGTGCTTTCGGAACCGGAGATGGTTCTCTTCAAGTTTCAGAGTGGCAAGGAGGCTGTGCCAGAGGGAGGCTGTTCCCCAGGAGGTGGAGGAGCAAAGACCTCGAGTAGGGAGGTATTTACGGAGGGAAAGCTGAAGGTATTTTGGACCCAGGCACCAGAGAGCCTTGTGGATAATGCAAAGGGTCTTGAATTTAATCCTCGCAGCCACTGGGAGCCAAAGCAGAGATTTCAGTCCTGGAAAGATACGATCCCTGGGCTTGAGGCCAAGGACAAGTCTCGCCGTCCTGTTCTGGATGAATTGCAAATGGCTGAGAGTAAAAGCAGGCAGATTTAGAAAGAGGCTGTTGCAGTAGTCCAGCCTAGAGAGAACCAGAGCTCTGGAGACAGGGAGCTTCTGGGGGAAGAAGAGGAAAGGAATCATACCTCTGAGGAGGTGAAGCTGATAGTGTGACTTCTTAGAGATGTCAGAGATGTGAAGAGAAAAGGAGAGTGTGGAGTCGAAGATGACCCTGAGGGTCTTAGCATTACAGGTGGAGCAGGAAGAGGATTTATAGGTGTCATACTACCTAATCGCCAAAAGTAAAGAAAACTGGCCGATCATTCTTGTGTCTCAAAGCGAGATGCAGTGACTTTGCAAAAAGTCGCTGATTACCAGGCGGGTGGGTGGGCAGGGATACAACTATGCAATTTATTGACCATAAACAAGGTGTTTAGTGCCTTCTTGGACTTATGATCAAGACAGAAGACTTTAAAATTCAGGAAGCCTGCCAATGAGTATCAAATGAAGAGACCGCAGAGGTGCAGAAATACGTTCTCATTCTCCAGCCCTTACAGGGCTGCTGTGTTCTGCATGGGCTAGCGGCGCTGCGGCAGGTACGCGAGCAGGTGCACATGCAGGGCATTCCCGTAGCCCGGCGTGATGGGACTGCAGATCTCACGGTCTCTGCCAAAACAGGGGGATACATCCCTTGAAGAACTAGAGTTGGTGCTAAAAAGATGTACCAACTGTGCCCATCTCTGCCTTTACAAACAGCTCAGTGTCATCTAGGAAACCAAGGCTGTGCACCCCTTCTACACCAACGCCAACCAAGGCCTCTTCTGAGTGTGGACGCCATGTGCAAGAAGTGGGTAGCCCAAATAACTGTTGAGATGTTGCTCCTGTCCCACATGTGACACTTTTCCAGTACGTTTACAGCACTTCTAAATCTGTTGCCTTTGTCATCATAAGGATGGGTCATCAAGCTCCAAGATTGAAAGTCCTATAACGAGGGCCCCAGATCGACAACATAAGGCCATTAGCACCCCGGGTTACCAAAGCAGCCACACAGGGTCCTAAAAGAAAAGGATTTTCACTCGTTCAACAGGATGCCGCGCACATCCTGTTGAAGGAAGGAAAATCCTTTCCCAAGATGGCTTTCCATGGCAGCCATTCGGAGCATTCAGGACGGCGATGAGCAGCAGCGGGCGGCGGCCAAAAGGTAAGTGGAGGGAGTGGGGGGTTGGGTAAAGTTTATTTTTAAATGGCGGCCCACAGCGGGGTGGCATCCTTCGGCTTCTGTTGAACATGGTCTGAGATCACAGATTTCAGCCCGCATTCTGTAGAATCTGATTGGCTGTGCCACCCCCCCCCACCCCGGATGCTAATGACACTTAAAGAAGGGTGGGTAGAATTAAGACTTAAGTAACACAGATCGGAATGGCAAATTAAGCGCACAATCCACACCTGCTCCCATTACACCCACAATACAGAATTTGGTTCTGGGACCTCAATTAACTCTATGTGGCTGATTTCCACCAAAGCAGAGTGACTGGAAATGTCACCCAATAAAAAGCACAAGCAAATAAACTTGGGTGAAGTTCGAATCACAAATATTCTGCAAACAATCAATTAGAAAAGTTTGAGTCATTCGTTAGGGGTCTGTGAGAGAGGGCAGTCTACGCCCATCCCCCCACTATGTGCTATTGCACACCTCTCTTGCGCAGAGTGTCCTTGCAGAACCCTGCAGTGCATTGCGACATGTTAATCTTATTTCTATTTCCTGTGGTTTTGTATTGAACATAGAAAAGGGTGCATTTGCATGTTGTGGGGTGCTGTTGGAGGGAGAGGTGGACACTGGGGAGCAGGGTGAAGTGATATATCATTGGGGTGGTTTGTGGGTGAGAGGGTGGTTTGCTGTACCCCCAAGAGTAAACTGTGAATATTTATGGGTTATCAACATTATTTGTGCTAGTAACCCATGAATAACAGCTATACACTTTTTGGGGAGATCCCCTCACCTTACCAAGAAGGATTTATGGAAAGCTCAGCCAATCAGACGTCTAGACTGTTCTTGCTTGCCTCTTAGGATGCCATTCTTTCCAGGCAATCAGGTGACCAGAATATTTACCCGTCCAATCACAGTCCAGATTGCACTGCACGTGCTTCCAGAAGAAATTGAAGTTGAGTACTTGGCTCCAATGGCCGAACGGAGTCCAGTGCAGAACCAGAAACATTTTCTTTGCCAATGAAATACCCGCCCACCTAGCTCTTAAGATCTTAGCTTCCCGATGAATTTAGATGGCCAGAACCAATTTGATTTAGGGACATACCACTAAACTTCACGTTAAAAAGGACGATTGTGGCTACAATTTAGGGATGGGAGACCAGAACCGTCTGCTCAGAGTTGGTCCCATTGGGAGGATCTGGTGCCCGCCGTGGTCACATCATGAACAGTGCCCGCCACTACAAGGTCCATCACACCAAGCTGTCTAGTGTTACCCATTAATCACCAATTCACCATGAACCACCCCACAGTGTTCTTATGACAGCAACAGCAATGCAGTTCCTGCAGGCCTGTCACATGGCCAATGATTTGAGGAATAAAAGGGTCTGGAAAAGATTTGGCGATGAAAACTCCTGGGGGAAAAATAAATGTTCCCCTTAATGTCGACCTCATAATACCCATCACCAAAATAACGGCGTTCCATTAATCACATTCCACCTGATGCAACCGTCCACCCCAGCCCTGTCTTCACTGTATTGCATCCCTATGTATAATATTGACTTTTAGCTTTCTGACAAATTGTTTGTTGTTGTTGTTGCCACAGTAGCCCAGATACCACTGCACAAAAGGGGAGACCCCTGCCCCCCAAACTCCACATTTGAATCTTCCTGCATTAACTTTGTGCCCATCACCCTATAACACTATTCTAGCCAATCCAGACTATTTTCGGGCTCTCCATTTGCAAATTTAGGCCTAGAACTGGCCGATTCAGGTATGTGGCTCAGTGGACTAATGCATCCACCACAGCAGGCTGTGTTTGAGCAGAAGTCACAGGTTCGAATCCCGGCAGGTCCACTCAGCCCTTCATCCTTCCCAGGTCCATAAAATGAGTACCATTAAGTCCCATAACCGTAAACATCTGTTATTCGAGTTAAGATACCGCTTTGGGGGTGAATGTGCGCTTTACAAGTATGTTTATTTTGACCATGCTAATTTCCACTCAAACCCCGTTTGAGCTAGAGAAAGATGGCAAACGAAGATCTGGGGGGCAACTGTTCTGAAGGAAAGAGTGGTCTGAAACTAAAAGCACATTTGCGCAGTAGAATGCAAAAGGGGCATTAATGGGCCTCCTCGTGGGTGTAACCAAGTCTGACCAGCAGAACCCCCCTCGGCTCCCCTATGAGCAAACGCCCCCCACTGAGAATAACGTTGATTTAGGTGACTCATGCTGCAATTACATAAGCAGGGGGCGCTTTACAACAATGTATTTCAGGTAATATTCTACCAGCTCTTTAGATTAGTAAGTGTCTTGAGTCACACAGTGAAGTGAATGGGTGGCCAGGAAAGTAAATTAACCCCTTAAATGCCGAGCGCTGTGCAAGAAAGCATACTCGTCCTTAAAACTGAGTATCTGACTGATTTAGCTATGTTGGTGGGTCACTGAGGACGGTATGAGGCCTACTGTGTAAACCAAACTACTCTTCCTTCCAGTGACCTGCAGCGTGCACTCAACGATACAACATACACTTTCAAAAACCTGTCTTTTACTGACTTCTCTGTGCTCCTGCGCTGCCCGTGAAAACCGGTGACGACAATTGCTTGCACAAAACTGGAATGTCATGAGTTCAAAAGTGAACGAGCGAGAGAGTGAGTGCATGTGTGAGTTAGTCAAGCGACT
This sequence comes from Ambystoma mexicanum, assembly GCA_002915635.3. Taxonomy (NCBI): domain Eukaryota; kingdom Metazoa; phylum Chordata; class Amphibia; order Caudata; family Ambystomatidae; genus Ambystoma; species Ambystoma mexicanum. The sequence goes on from CM030321.1 coordinate 886,419,465, forward strand.
GGAACATTGATGGAGTGAGGGAGTTGGCATGCGAGTGTGCGCATATGTGAGCGAGTGAATGGGTGAATACACAGACGGGTGTATGGGTGAGTGGGAGGGAGAGTGATAGAGTGGGAGTGTGTGAATGAGTAGGCAAGTGAGTGATTTGGGCTGTGTGAGAGAAGAAACATGTGTGGCACTGATGGATCCCTGAATAAAAATGTAAATGTAACAAATATGTTTTAAAAAATCAGAACAGGGTGTATGTTTGTGACCAGTATAGGACAGTGGCTCATTTTCCTGCACAGGCCGTTCGACTGCGCGTTTTACGCACAACCTGACTAGAACTAAGACGGAAATACACAGATAGCACATGGTGGTTAGGATTATTTTTTTTAAATCATGCTTTCATTTGCTAATTTTAAGGTGATTTTATCATGCTAGAATCTTTACAGATTGCTTTCCAGGTAAAATACGCATCAAGTGTGTCTGGTGTTAAAAACAGGGCAAGTTAAACACTGCCGGCTCGCAAATTAGCAATTTTAATTTCTGCAAAACTGTGAGAGTGCATAATCATGTCATTCTGTCAGAAAAATTAATATTTCAGAAAAACCCTTCAACTTTGTCCACCGCAAAACCAATGTACTTTTCAGAATATCTGAGGGCATATTTGGGAGTGATGGTGGTGTCCCAGAGGACAAAGGTGCTTTATTTAATGAACTGAGGCATCAGAACTAGAACTATAAGAGATTCTATTAGAGGCCACATGTTGGGTGCAGGCCACAAATCGGCGTGCAACTAAAAAGGTCGTCAATTGAGCTAATCCAGGACCAGCCAGAACAGCAACCACTGAATGCAAATGGATTACACATCCAATATATATTGTAATGCTTTTCATTTGTCGTGTTCTGCTGCAGACGGCGGCCTTACACTGCTGCACAGACTCAATGGCACTCATGTTCCATCCTGAAAAAAGATCAAAGGCTGATCTCAAATCTACTACTTTCAGGGCTTACACAAATCTGAGCAGTAGACACATTATTAAATGGAAGTATTTTACCTTAGAAACACATACAACAATGTGCAGCACTTTGTCCGGCCTGTAATGGACAAGTTGGCTGTTTTATCATTTGTCAAGGGCAGGCCACTCTTGTCATACATTATCAGACACTAATTGCGTTAACATTGTTCCGCGAATTGTAGGTTAAGTATTAGTTGCGCGTGAGTCATTTTTCATTCCGGCCTCAACTCCCTTGCATTGAGCTTGTCAGCCTGTAGCGATAAATACATGGTGAGTGAGAATACTGCTTGCCCCCAGCTGCCCCCAGTAAGTGGACTGGGGGCACTGTGCGTGACATGAAACATGTTCAAGCGTTTTCAAGATGAAAAATTGGCCACTGGACAGTATTTCATCCTTCTGGCTGAAGATTAACGACATTAAGACTTTGTATATGTTTGGCTGAGACATTTTGTAACATGTGGCCTGATATTGTTCCAAACGGATGATAGCACAGGAGTAACATGGTAGTCTTAAGTAAGACCACACAGAGCAACAGAGGTTCGAATCCCGGATCTGGGCTTAGAAACCAAACTCGTATTGGTATTAAGTGTGGTATAAATAAAGCACGTGTGGCTCCTACATGTATACTCGTTTAGTCGCTACTACTCTGTGAGTTTGGTGATTCGAGCACCCGATGAAAACACTAACCCCAGTTATTGTACCCGCCTAGAAGATGCACTCCAATGCTTTCAATATTGCTCCGTCGCATCAACATTGCATGTTGCCAAGGAAATCTCATAAAAAACATGGCTATTAATAAACACGGATCTATGAAGTGTCAATGAAAGCCACTTACTGCACGCCCAGCTCGATGCAGCCAACACGCCGCAAGCCAATGAAATGATTTGCTCTTTTTGGTGCACGTCACGTGACATCCTCTTCCTGAAACGTATTTAAGTTATATATCTTCCTTCTTTAAGGGAAAATGGGGAGACACCCTGGATTTCCCCTTTCTGACCCTGCTGACCTCACTGCTCCCTTACTTGTTTTTATTATTTGTTTGCTTTACTCTCTTTCTAGCAGTCTTCTTGGGCAAGCGCTATCCATCCTTACTGCTCAGTATTGACATATGTTTCTTTTTAATTTTAAGGTAATTTATTTTGAATGTTTTTTTTTCAATTGTATTGCTGTATTTTTAACACTTTTCGTTGAGTTTGAACTCATCTTATTACCAAACCAGCGCTCACCTCTCACTTTGCAGATCAGCCAAGTATTGCAGAATAGGGAAGTTTTAATACCCTTCGGTTATTACCTTCCCCTCAAGGTTTTCATAGAGCGCCCTCCGGTTTCCCCTGTGAGTTGGAGGCGGATCCTCATCGGAAGAGGGTTAATGCTGCCATTGCGGCATAGTTTCCATTCGTGAGTCACGTCAGACCTAAATATCTCCTTCCAGGATCCAATTTACAGCAGGCCTGGAAGCCAGCACCATGCGGTTCCTGAAACAAAGGGCAATTAACTCCTCCATCGGCCTCCCTTCTCCTCATTAGGGAGAGGAATGCCCGGCGGGCTGCGCATGACTCACTCCCAGATCTGGATGGAGGCCTGAGGGATGCGGAGCACATTACAACTGCTAACATAATACCGAACCACGGAACATTGGTCCTCATTCTAACTATTCCGGTATCCAGGTGAGAGAGCTGCCAGGATACCGGAAAAAGTTGTTACTGTTTCAGGTACCTTGTCCAGCCGCATTGCCGCCGTATTACGGGTGCCGTAGTGAGGGTGTAACTCTCTATTCATTTAGTCCCTGAGGGGATTTGCCGTCATTCTTGCCACTGCTGGTAACGAGAGCGTTAGCTGGAGGAAATACAGGTGCCCCACAAGCATGGCCGTAGTCAGCCGTTCCGGTAAAGTGCCAGTATCCATGAATATCAGCACTTTTTAACTGGACCACTGACCTAGAATGAGGCCCATTGTGTGGTTGAAGGAGTGATCCCGCCCTCAATGTGTCCAATTACAGCTTGACCACAATGTGTTAGGGGGCAATCAATGTGGGCACTCGCAATAGTTCTAATTACGCCATAGGTCCATTATTCTTCCCATTGGATCTATTGGAATCAGTCTTTTAGTATTTTAACTTGTGATCTGTTGTCACACCATTTATTTGTCAGGAGGACAGATGTAGGCATCCAAAACAGAACAACCGAAACCAGTGGTCACCATACTGTGGGTATGGCCCCGACCTAGGGGCGTGAAAGGGCTAAGGATTTTTTGGGAAGAATACTTTTTGGACGGCTTATAACTCCGCTCCCCCTGGATGATTCCTCACCGAACTTTGTAAAAAAAGTACATAGGCCATTCTGATGTTTGGTGATGTTTGGTGATGTTTGGCCAGGGGGACAAAAGTTATAGGGGGGGTCCCAAAACGTCTTTTTTTCCCATAGACTAAACGGGGGAAAAACTTTGTGCACGCCTACAGCCCAAACCGCTGGACGGATTGTCATCAAATTTGCAGCAGGGGCAGGGCCTTGGTCCAAAAAGTGTGCTTTTGTAAATTTGGTGCCAATCCGTGCAGTAGTTTAGTGATGTCATCAATGACATTTGTGATGTCATCTTTGATGTCCTGGGTGTTACTGTTAGCTGTGCACAGTGCTGTGGGGAGTTATGGTTGCTTAGCGTACCATAACTGGTGGATTTCAAGGGTTTTTAGGTTTTACTTTGAACCATAAAGAGACTTTTGTATTATGTCACATTTGCAAAAAACTTTTAGTGAATTTCACAGGTTTTTAGTAGCGCAACTTAACCATAACGTCCCCTTAACGTTTTTTTTTTTAGTGACTAGACAATATACGCAGTTATAGCTTGTGCGGAGTCCCAGAAACTATATGTGTAATCAAGGGGTTGGAGGATGGGGGACTCAGTGTAAATAAAAATGTGAATACCCATGACCAAAACTGACATGTACACATGATCAAAAGAGCCAGCACATCTGTGCGTTTCCTTTAAGGAGATCAGTGAGATAGCTCAGTGGGTTAGGTGCTGTGGCATCAGTCTACAGGACACAGGTTTGAATCCCTGGAGCGCTGACTCAGCCCATGACCGTTCTGAGGATCATACATGAAATAGCATGTACACACGGGTTATACTGTGCGGTTTGAGGCCTATGGGCATTTGGAGTGTTAGAAGAATTGAATAAATAAATAAATAGCTTGTATTAGAGCCATTGGAAACTAGAAGAGCCCGGCATGAAGAACTATGTAAAAATATAGCATTGCTTATGAATATGCATTTGTGTCTAATAGTATTGCTCGTGTGTGCGCTGCTCTCACCGTGCAAGCTGTCCCCTTTCGCTGCCCAGCCCAGCCCAGGAAAAGGCATGGCATCACCGGATGCAGCTGATTCTGGGTGTGGTGCCGTGCTCTGGGCACATGCCCCTTCTAAAGGAAATCCCACGTGAGAGGGTTTCCGTGCAGTGGGCATGCTCGCCCCAGAGCTTTTCCCAGCAGTGTTCAGAGCTCTGCCTGGCAGCACAATTAAGGGCCCACCGCCTATTACACACACGTAAACATACACACACACACACAGATTTCTCGGGTATGAAGAGCACCTTTGGTCGTGTTTCTTTTGCATTCTGTTGCATTCGGGTAACTGCAGTTCTTTATTTATGCTGGGAAACACTAAATTAGAAGAATACAAATACGACTAAAAAAAGCATTGGCAAAGCCAACCGTTTTGGCTTTTGTGAAGGGATGACGTAGGCATGTGCCTGCCAAGCCCTGCCATAATGGAAGTATCCGGCCATAACAAGGCAGCAGCTGGAACATTGAATGTTTAGCTGAGCCTATGATGCAGAGCTTGCCACATGGCGCTCTAATACCTACACACAAGTCAAAAGTATTGGCTTTGCCAGTGTTTGTTTTTAACAGCACTCCGGTGATTTCAAAGCAAGTGGCCTAATGCAGGCTATGTTAATAAACATGTTATTACACCAGTGGTAGTATATTTACAGTTGATAATCAGCCATAAACACGGAGAAGACTGCTTAGAAATTGCAAGAGGCCAACCTGAAGAGTCATGCAATCCTGGCAGAGAAAGGATACAACCGGGGAACAGGAAGCAGGAAGTGTGAGTCTTTTCGGTGAGGTTATAGGTGGAGCCGGCGGTGCACAACCAGGAGACCAGAAGGAAGATGTGTGGAGGAGGTCAGATTGCCTTGGGAGGGACAATGGCTCTGAATATTGAGTGCGCATGTGTGCAGATCAAGTATTGATATTGATATAGATATTTTATCGCGCTCGTACACAAGAGTTTCAGAGCGCGACAAGGCAAGGGAGGGGAACAGGGGAGAACAAAACAGCGATTTTACTAGTGACATTGAGAATGCGCAAGTGCATGGGAGAGGGGGACGGGAAAAGTGCATGGAAGGGGGGACGAGTGGAAAGTGCGAAGCAGAGGAGAAACAGATAAATAAAAATAAATAAATAATAAAGGCAACAAACAGTGGTAATGCAGCCAGCAATTTGCAAGTGCTAGGTGTAAGGTAGCAGACAGGGTAGGTCTAATAAATCCAGGAAGAAAAAGGGGGAGCTGTATTTGGAAGGAGTGATTTTGAAGCAGATGATACTGAGTAGAAGGAGGGTGAGTGAGTAGTGGTTTGGAAGGGGGAGTAGGAGTGGTAGGAGGGAGCAGTAGTGTGGAGGAAGGATCGGTAGTGTGGAGGAGGTAGACGTGTGGAAGACGAAGAAACTGGAGGAGGTTGCAGCCGTATAGAAGGAGGAAGAGAGGAGAAGAACCAGCAAAGGGTGGAGGACATGGGGGAGCCAGGAGACCGGTGGGAGGAGTCAGGAGGAGGGGTGACATAGAGAGAGTAGGAGGGCAGGCGTGAGAGTGGGCGTGTTAGAACCGATCTGAATCCAGCCGGGTAAGTGCAAGGCACTGTCCCAAGTCCCACCAAAGAGACCCTTTGGCTAGAGTAGGGGCATGGAGAAGGTCTCTGTTGTCACCCAGAGAGCCGGCCTTTAGACCATCACCACAGAACCGGCCAGTGGTTTAGACAGTAGGGGGCAACATTCAATTGCACACACTGGGGGTTCCCGGATTCCTAGGTTAGGGAGGAGGTTCCACTCAAGATGAGACCCCCCAAAAGAAGAATAGAAACCCCTGAACCCCCTCTGGTGAAGGAGTAGCTGGCATGTGTCCGACAGCTGTTCTTCGGAAGAAGTAACGGGGATTACTTTTCTGCATGGCTGGTCACACTTGTGATCCTGTCTTTGGCCGGGTGTGACCCTTGCCCTGGCTGCCCCAGAGTTCAGACCGTGCACCTCCGTGGAAACAGGGGGTCGCGGGAGGGCTGGATGTTGCCCTGTTCCTGCGGCTCTCGTGGACAGCAGCTCTGCCTCTGCTAAGCAGACCCCGGATTCCAGAACAGGAGCCGCGCACGGCGGAGCATTCTTTCCAGCACCCCCACCTCCCCCTCCCCCCTGCCTCAGCATCGATCATCGGTGTTTTCCTTTAAATGTTTCCAAATGTCCTTCTGTCCTGTTCAGCTCTTCTGCGCAGCTGCTGAGCCCAGCCGATTGCTGCAGCTCCGCTCGTCGTCCTTATAAATTAGCAAGCATTGCTCCAAGTGACTGACATCTGAGCCGAGCAATGCAAAATAAATCACATTTTAGTGGCATTTAAATACCAAGTCCGCCATTTAAAGCACAAAAGGAGACACCCGATTTACTATCACGCGCATTGTAAGCAGTGTTCTAGACACGGCATGTGGAGAGAGGGCGGGGGGGGGGCACTGCGGTAGCGTGTCTCACAAAAAGTGGGAGACCTCGCGAGAGTGAGAGAGGGAGGCAGAGGAAAAGAGATTGAGAGCGAAAGAGGAGAGAGCAAGAATGTGAAAAAAAGATAGGGAGAACGAGAGAGAAAGAGAAAGTAAACAAGTAAGAGAGGAGAGAGAGGCAAGAGAGAGGGGGGGATAGTGTAACAGGAAAGAGAGTGAGAGAGAGTGGAGAGAGAGCTAAAGTGTGAACAAAGAGAATGAAAGAGGAAAGAGAGTGAGAGCGAAAGAGAAGTGAGAGAGCGCGAGAGTGCGCAAAAGAGAGGGAGAGCGAGAGAAAGAGAGTGCCAGAGACAAAAGGGGGAGAGAGAATGAAAGAGAGGGAGGGAGAGAGTGCAACAGTAAGAGCGAAAGAGAAGAGAGAGAGTGCGGGAGTGCGCAAAAGAGAGAGGGGGAGCGAGAGAACGAGAGAGTAAAAGAGAAAAGAGGGAGAGAGAGGAAAGAGAGGGGGACAGAGAGAGAGTGCAGCAGGAAAGAGAGTGAGAGCGAAAGAGAGGAGAGAGAGCTCGAGAGTGCGCAAAAGAGAGGGAGAGTGAGAGAAAGAGAGTACAAGAGAAAAGGGAGCTAGAGGAAAGAGGGGAGGGAGAGAGAAAGAAGGAGTAAAAGGGTAAGAGAGGAGAGAGAGAGGAAAGAGAGATTGGTAGTGCAAAAGGAAAGAGAAAGAGCGAGAGGAGAGAGAACAAAAGTGTGGATAAAGAGTGAGCGTGAGAGAGAAAGAGAATGAAAGTGGAAAGAGAGATGCGAAAGGGGCTAGTGCAATGGGAAAGAGAGGGAAAGAGAGCGAACGAGAGGAGAAAGCGGGACGGAAAGAGAGAGAGAGAGTAAAATAGAAAAGAGAGAGAAAGGAAAAGCAAGACATAGGGTGAGGGAGAGAGAGAAAGAGAGAGAGAGAGAAAGAGAGAGCGAGAGAGAGAAAGAGAGAGCGAGAGAGAGAAAAGGAGAGGGAGAGGGAGAGAAGGAGAAAGAGAGAGAGAGAAAGAGAAAGGGAGAGGGAGAGAGGGAGAAAGAGAGAGAGAAGAGAGAGAGTGAGAGAGAGAGAGAGAGAGAGAGAGCGAGAGAAAGAGAGAGAGAGAGAGAAAGAGCGAGAGAGAGAAAGAGAGAGAGAGAGAGAGAGAGAGAGAGAAAGAGAGAGATAAAGAGAGAGAGAGAGAGGGAGAGAAAGAGAGAGAGAGAGAGAGAGAGAAAGAGAAAAAGAGAGAGAGAGAGAAAGAGAGAGAGAGAGGTAAAGAGAAAGAGAGAAAGAGAGAAAGAGAGAGAGTGAGAGGGGAGAGAGAGAGGGAGAGATGGGTAGGGGGAGAGAGGGAGAGAGAGAGAGAGAGGGGGAGAGAGAGATAGCGTGTGTGAGTGCCCTCGTGCTTGGGGATTCACAGAATAACGCAATGAGTTTCCCAAATAATGGGGGCAAACGAAACAATGGCTGTCCTTGGGAGGGTAGATGGCCCTGGCATGACCTCAGTGACACCTGGACCCAGGTCAGACGTGATGCCACTGCAAACAGAACTGAACCTTCGAAGGCCGGCCCTCGAAGGACGACGTCCTTCCACAACATGGAATGCCCACATGCCCCGCCCCCTCACTGGCTAGTCAGGAAACTGCTGTTCCGAACGCCCTTGCTGATGGCAACGTAGGGCGTTCCCTGGATCCCTGGAGTCCTCTGAGGGTATGAACTCAATACTTGCTCATTTATGAACAGCGAATTAGAGGGTCTCAGAAACACTACCAGGAGTGCTATCAGGGGGGCAACGTATGGCAGGTTCCCCCTTTAAAAGCAAGGGTCTTCAGGGCTCTCGTAAGTTAAAGGAGAGATGGGCGCAACCTGACGTCTTCCTGGATGTTAGTCCAAGGTCTGAATGCTTAGCAGACGAGCACCCCCTGTTTTCTGATCCTTTACCCCAAAAATGCCCCCTGATCAACTATCAAATCTTCTGAGGGATGTCAGGCTGTGGTTGGAGAAGGCACAGAACCAATAGTCTCTACACACTATTAGAATAGATTGCTTTTGTATAAAGCATTCAAATGTTTTGGTACCCTAGTGACCTTAAAAGCAGGACCGTTTGAGCAGGCCCACCTGCGATTATAGCCTGCGATGTACAGGTTCCATACAGACCCCTGCATCAAATTACACCCTGAGCCGTTTTATTCTACTTGGAACCAGGCACTGCGAGATACACACGGCTCAATGCAGCAACTACATTGAAAACTTGAGTTGCCTCCCTTGGATTGACACCTGTGAGCTTGAAAGTGTGCACACACGATTAGAGAAGACATCATACTTAACGGGATTCTGGTAGGAATATTTTGAAAGATACCTATATTTTCAACCAGGCTATGTTATCTATTTATTTTAATACGTTTTTTTTTTTTTAAGCGCTGAACGATGTTGTGCTCACATTGGAGCGCTATGCAATACAATTACACATTATCCCTATCCCTTTTTAAAGAGAATCACACTCCACCTAGACCACCTCCTGGCCCCTCTAAGGGTGTGGGGGGCCAGCCCCCCAGCCTGAAGACCACTGGATTAGGGCAAATTGACTGTAGTGCTCTGCTATAAATCTAGGACACACAAGAGTGATAGGCTCCCCCTCCCTCTTTTTCTAATATGTTGTAAACCTGAGAAGATGAATGCAGAGCAAGTTAATCACTGCATGGCGTATATACCCACTAATTGCAATTTTAAATCACATTTATTGTTATGTATACAAAATAAAAACAACCAATATTACTAACAAGTTATCATACCAAACAATGCTCCACACGTGCAAATATTGAAGATAAGTAAAGTTCTATGGCGTTAGTATTCAAGTGCAAATCATGCGATACGGTACGGAACTAACATTCCAATTTCTCAACCACAGCTTGAAGGAACATGCCATCGATCCAAAAAGACATTCTTTAGACTGTCTACACAATTCATTGCAACAGTTATGAACTACCACAGCTGTCTCGTATATTTCTCAGTGGACCTATGGCACATCATCACATGATAACAGAGTGATCGAACCAAGATCTCATGGTGGGTTCTTACAGAGATATCCCGCACCTTTAGGATGTCTCTCTAAAAAGGCTGTTCGACACAATGTGTTTCGGCCCTTATTCCGAGATATGCCCATTCCCTAGCGTTCTCCTCGTTTGTATGTCAAGGTCTTCATCAGGACGGGTGTCTTGATTTCACAAACGAGATTTACTCTCCCAGCTACCCCTACATATCACTTCCACTCTCAATTCTGCTCTGGTGGGAATGCAGTGGAAAGCTAACATCTGCAGCTGCCCGGCCCTGTCCTTAGTGAGCTGCTACATGATGCAGAGAATCTTGACTCCAATTCTGGATTACACTGGCAGCCATTGCTATCCAGGCCGGTTAAGCCGCTAAGACCGTTTAAGGGTTAAAGATGTTCCGGGCCAAATGATTCTGGACTCTCTGCAGTCGGTCTATGCACACTCAGCCTGTGCCAGGTAGCTGCACTCTCAGCACTCAGCTCTGTGAGATATATGGCACTGGGTGTCCATCATCAGCAGCAGTAAGCACGAAAGTACATCAAAATGTGTGTTTGTGGTCCCTGCGCGGCCATTACCTGCACTTAGCTGACACAAGCACTTAGAACCTCAAAATATGAAAGCAATACAAACCTTGAATATTGATCACATGTCACAGTAATTCACTTAATGCACTGCGCATTGCTCAGTTGTGACAGGGGGGCCGCTCACTGCAATGTGCATTGATCATCTCCAATTGAGTGCAATCCATGCAATATGCCCCACCCCCGCCCTCTCCATGACACCCAGAGATCGATGGGGGAACCACAAACCTGCCATTGAGAGAAACATGGGAAGCCAAAGCTGCTAGCAGGATAGGCCACGGCAGGAGGGGCGATTGTGGGCCAGTGGCATGCTTAACACAACCCCTGCATGTGATAAAGGGGCCATCAAGGCAGGCCTGCAGTGCCCAGTTGTTCAATCGAAAGGAGCCTGCCACACCCTGCTTAATCGTAATCACGTTGCTTCCTCCCTTTGCCCCCTTCAACTAATCCAAAATAGGACACCAAGATGTATCCTTGGCCGCCAGCCCAGGGACGGCACATCTCCAGCCCTATAATCTCTCCACTGGCTCCCGGTGACCGCGAGGATCAAATTCAAGACCCTTTGCATCATCCACAAGGCTGTCTGGGGCCTGCGACATCTTTACATACAGCTTTCCCTTCCTAAATACATCCCAGACAGAGTCATGTGTTCCTCTGGCACCAACTCTGCAGGTCAAACGTTTCTGCAAGCAGAGAGTGGGAGGTAGATCCCTTTCCTCGGCTGGCTCCTCCCTCTGGAACGGCCTCCCTCGCCCCCTCAGACTTAAGCCAGATCTTCTTAAGTTTCCTTTTCTCCTCTTCCTTCCCTTTCCACTCCTGTGCTAACTCTCCCACTGCCATTGTGACTGGGTGCTTGTCCCCTCAGAGTCATACAGGGGCCCGTCCAACCCCTACCAGTCCCCCATGCATCCTTTGCCAGCACTTGCCCTCTGCCTCCTTTTCCCGGACTAGCCAAACTTGGTCCTCCCTGCCCCTGCACACATCCTCCCTTTCCCCCTTTCCCCTGGCACTTGCCACCTTGGCCCGCCCAGCACTTGCACTTCTTCCCCTGCTCCTCCAACCCCTGCACTTACCATCTTCTCAAGCACTTGCACGGTACAATTTTCACAAGGCCAATATAACCGTTATTTTATGTTGCTCTACTGTATTGATTCCCAGGCTCCCAACCCCACTTTTTGTCTTGTGGCACCTGGAAACACGTGTGTATAGGTGCAATACAAATGTCCAATAAATAAATAAATAAACCAGAAGGAACCGGCAGTGCCCTGTCTATTGATCAGAAGGAACCTGCGGTGCATTATGTATTGATGAGAAGGAACCTGCCATTCTCTGCTTATTAACGAGAAGAAACCTGCAGTGCCCTGTCTATTGATCAGAAGGAATTTGCAGTGTCCTGTATATTGATCAGATCGAACCAGCAGGACGCTGTCTAACGATCAGAATGAATTTGCAGTGCCCCGTCTCTTGATCAGCAGCAACCTGCAGTGCTGTGTCTACTGATCAGAAGGAACCTGCCATTCCCTGCTTATTAATCAGAAGGAACCTGCAGTACCTTGTCTATCGATCAGACATAATCTGCAGTTCCATGTCTATTGGGGAGGATGGATAGCTCAGGGGCAACGTGTTTGTCTTGGAAGAAAGACCACGCAGCGCAACACAGGTTTGAATCCCGATCCCGCGCTTAGAAACCACTCTTTGGTATTAAGTGTGTTATAAAAGAATAATAATACTTGATGAGATGGTACCTGCCATTCCATGTTTATTGATCCGAAAAAACCTGCAGTACCAATTGATCAGAAGGAATTTCCAGTGTCCTGCCTATTAACCAGAATTAACCATAAGGGCCTTGTTTAATGAGTATTGATCAAGGTCCTGTTAATCGATTCCCATCGCATGAGGATGTCAGTGTCCTGTCCATTGATCACTATAGACTTCTGAATTCCTGTTTATCGATCAGCTATCACACTTGCACTGCATTGCCCTGTTCATTGATCAGCAGCGAGAGGAGTCCCGTGATGACACATGTATTGATTACTTATGATGAGGTCATAAATGCAATCTTTACTGATCATCTGTGACTTTCACAGTTGTATGAATCACCCGCCACATCTGGCTCTGAATGACAGGCGTATTGATAAACGTTGCCCCTCAATGTCACATTTATTGATCAGAGGTCAAAGGCGGCCTGCAATTTCCACATACTGATCACATGCATAGGTGGACGGCAAGGCCATCTTTTTTGTAAGCAATTATTACCTCCAATGTCCTGCTTATGGATCAGTTGCCTTATTGGTCTTGTTTATTGAATGACTTTTGCTGGAGACCTGAAATACCATGGTTATTGATCGCACATTGAGAATATCCTTGATTGGTTATCTGCCCAAGCGATTATAAGGTATAAACCTTTCCAGTCTTCTGATCCAAATTCATGCCACTTTGCAAGCAGAAGGAAAGGCCCTCTTCCCGCAACACAGTGCCATCTCTGGAGGCCCTGGAAGAAATATAGATTATTTTATTTATTTATTTATTTATTTATTTATTTATTTATTTATTGCATTTGTTACACGCCCAAACCCAAGGGTATCACAGCGTTGGCATACATTGCCAAGACAGATGTGGAGAAATGGCTTTAAAATGGTCTACGGTACCACTGCCCCAAAGGCGCCCACCAACGTATTTCAATTACTCAGCTGATGGGTGTAGGGTGGCGGACCAGGATCGAACACCAACCTGATCAGACAAATCGAAAAAGATCATGTTACACTGGTCCTGAATGCAGTTTAGTGATCGAGGGCCACTGCCAGGGTATTCCCATGAACTCAGGCCAAAATGGGGGCCTTCCGTCTTGCAGCAGGTGGGCAAATTACAAAGTCGACCCTAGTCTGCATAATAGGAACCCCACTCACCTTCAAACGTAGGGCACCTTGGGTGATCCGCACAGAGGTGAGAACCACTGGGTAACCTGGAGTGAAGCTCTGCCTAGCGTCTCTGGCCAAGGTATAGCTGCCCCGCTTAGGAGAGAGGCACACACCGTCCGCCGAGTGGTGGTAAGTGGGCTGGGCAGGGATAAAATGTCAGAACATTGAGAAGATTTGGGGGAGATTTTTATCGCTATATTAGACCTTGAAGCTCAATGTATATATTTGATTTGAAGGGTGGGGTGGGCTTGGAATTATCTGTTAGATTTTGGGCATTTTCATACGTGATTTGTTTGATTACTAAGACGTTAATGTTAATGGACATTTGTTCCGCGCACTATCACCACCGCAGTGGTCCCCTGGATGTAGTAATGGTGATTGTGGGGTATTGGATTATTCTTGTATATGTGTGTATATGTGTATATTATGTATGTTTTGAAATGAATATATATATATATTCCCAAAAAAAAAGATTTCAGAACACTTTGGGCATTTGGAAATATACTTTAAGCAACCACATTTTGCATTCTAGATGTGCTGGTTTTGCTGTAGTTGGCATATGTTATCTTACTTTTAATTGCTAGAATGCAAACCGTAGGTGACCAAAAAGCCGGAACTGACTTCAGATGTTGTGCGTGACTTGGGGTCAATTGGCAGGTATATTTCCTTTTGGCCTAGCTCCTCTTCCCCAGGCTTCTTGGTGCTTCAACATCTCCTCTTCCATGTACCATCTGAAGATATGCCACCCACTCCCACAATTATTCTGAACTACTTGTGTGTGTGGGTTTCCTCAATAGGTTGTAATAAAAAGAGCCGACTTTGACAAAACCAATAATCTGGGCTTTTCCATAGGCATTACATGGCTTGATTGATAATTTATTTGTATAACTCCTATACTCACATGTGTTTCAAAACGCTTCAAGGCAAGGGAGGGAGCAAGGGAAAATACAATTACATTCTTACAGGTCATGAACAGTAAGGATGTGAAATTAACTCTCGTACTAGGCCTGACGACATTTCAGATAGTGCGAGAGCTTTGACAAAGATAAAGGAGGGGAGGGATGCAGGGAGGGGGAGGTAGGAGATGAGACAGACAAGAGACTATAATTCTAGGCTGAGTATCAGTTATTGATATCTGATACTAAAATCATAGAAAACGTGTTGTGAAACTGGGATGGGGATTGCTTCACAGCTGCTGCACGCCCCCGGCCTTTGTACTGTAAGGATGCACCATGGCCTTTTGCTTCTGGGAACAACACACTGCTTTGCATGAGAAAGGATACACAGCATGACATTTTCTTGAAATGTGGTAATGCATGAATTGGGTCTCACACACACTCTGCTATGTACATAACATAACTGCATGGGGCAACTGTACTACCAATCTATCAAAGCCAGAAAAAGGGCAGACTGAGATCCACTGATGCAAGAGGTAGCCATTTACTCGAAGAGAAGGCGCCAGCTCCGGAGATTTATTTATTTATTTGTTTATCTTGCGCCGAATCCCGCAGCCATCAGGGCGCACACAAACACTTAAAGACGCAACAAAAAAGATAGGGCGCAAATGAGCAGGTCTTACGGTATATTGTTGGCTGAAGGTCTAAGTATTTTGGGGAAGGGATGTTCTTTGTAAATTGTGTACAGCAGCACACTGCCCCTTGAACGCTTCCGCGCGCTTCATTCAGGACTGGTGTGTGGAAGTGAATGGAGGGTCCGCTGTGTGGAGGCATCAGCTCGTAGCGGGGCCTATGTGAACGTATCCCATTCTGCAACTTTCTGAAATAATTCTTAAGAGGGAGAGGCATAAGCAAAGGGTTCCATACTGCTGAACCTTAGAGAGAAGCTTTCTAGCCCCACCCCAAATCCCCAGTCCTGCTTTCCAGCAGGACGAGGTGCAAGTCTGCATTTGGGAGGATGAGCTTCTTGGCGGTGTGCACGCTTCTGGGTCCCTAATGAGGTGAATCCATTTGTTGCTGTATTTCAGCCGTAGGCAACCTATGGCTCTCCAGGTGTTTTGGACTACATCTCCCATCAGCCCAGACAGTTTAATCAGGGCCATCTTAAGCATTTTTGGGGCCCTGGACGTGGGCATCTTTGGGGCCCACCTCCACCAAACCAAAGGAATTAAGTGATCAAGAATATCTGCCCCCTCCCCCCACCTTGATCATAACCTATAGGTTGATATGCTGCCTTGCAGCATTCAAAATAACAATGTTTATTCCCTTTAAGTTCCCTTACCATCTTCATTCTTGCTCTAATCAGAATGATAAACAAGTAGCATTTGAAGGCCAACATTAGCAATCTATGAAGAGGTTACTTCTCTTCTAGTATAGAAACAGGATACTTTTTATCAATTCAATCCGGGAAGGTAGTCAGCCTGTAGTATTAATGCAGGACTGTATGTGAAAGGTACATTTAACCCAGAATAGGCAGAGAACTCACATTATCTGTCTCAGAGAATACAAAAATGCTCAAGCATTGATAGAGGAGACCAATTGTAAGGAAGGAGAAAGCAACACATAGCATAGCATGGATAGTGAATGCAGATTAGAGGCTACCAGGAAGGTGTCTCTATCCAGACGGACTGAGATTAGAAGTGGGACATGGTTTTCAAATAGTGTTGCCATTAGAGATCAAGGGAACAAGTGCATGTGGTGTGCAGTATATCAATGCTCACTTTTATAGTGGAAGGAACCCGATAGCAGGTGAAACCAAGAGTGAGGCTTTTATGAAGATCATACCCTGAGAAGGAAATCACTCTGAAGGGCTGACAATTTTGAAAGGATACGAGACTGGCAATTCTGAGAGGTTAGGCAATACAAGATTAAATTAGATGCCCAGGATCACACATTGCTTAAGGGGTGAAGCTGGGATTCGTGCCAACTCTGCACGAATAAAACTTATAAAACTGACTTGCAAAGTACACAAATAACATTTCCAAAAATTACAATTTTTAAAATCAAAATATTACACACGGGTGTTACGCAAAATGGGAATGATTCTATTTTCATTCTCTCCATAATCAACTGAAGTATATAAGTACCAGCATACCAATCAATGTGATTTAGCAGATTTAATGTAGGTATGTTGTTTGTACTTTCACGCTTTAAATACTTCCAAAACAATGGCTTGTGAAATTGTCATTCATAAACATGCAGAAAAACCTTTGACTTTTATACAAAAAGCAAAACGTTTTTTGTGTCAAACGAGCAGACCTTAAAATATGCTTGCCCAAGGCCTACAACATCTGGTCCGCTCTCTCCTGTCTACCACCCCTTCCACTCAAATGGCCTACATAACAAGAAAGATCAAGTAATGAGCTAAACGATGCCACCAGCATGCAAGAAGGCAAACCTCACTGACGACAGCACAGTAATGCAAGAGATATTATATGATTTGACCAGGATCACTGTATCATCTGCTGGCAAATCCAGGATACAAGCATGAATGCTTTGGTTCCACAGTCTTGAATTTGGATACTTATTCACCTCTTGGACTAATAGTTTATGCTCATCTTTGGAGGGGATTGCCTAGGTTTTAGAATGCCCCGTCTAAACAAACCGATTTTTAGATCTTCACCATACGAATGACATGTTAGTTTTTATAGCGACCCCTATCCAGTGCAGAGGCATTGCTGATAATGGCACCTCTTATGCTGCAAAACCAAGTACATATTCAGGTAGGTTTATAAACTTCAGAAATAGGAAAGATTCAGCCAGCCTTGCTGGAATGTGCTCTTCTAATCTTTTATATGAACACATATCTCTGCAACGAGTGCTTAACACACTGAGCTAACTTCGGGACCATTGTGGCACTCAATTTATCAATATGGATTTAAACTTTGGCTATTGCAACAATCAATATAATACCCACAGGAAGGAAAGAATGCTACAGAAGTTGTGCTGCACAAATGATGTATTCCACAGTGAACACAGTAAGCATTGCATGATTAATTGATCAAGGCAGAATGTACTTGTCAAAACAGATAGGCAATGGGTTTAGCACCCCAGCAGCATGCCATCAAATCTCCTGGCGTGTGTTATTTAAGTCTGGTGAACAATGGAATCTTACTTTAGACCAGGCAGCCTTGTGGGGGCCCTCTTCAAGGTGGGGGCCCTATAAGTGCCCCTTTTGCCCTCCCATAAAAACGTCTCTGAGTATAATCAAAGATGAGGAATGAAAGGAACCCTATGCCAAGGCATCCACAGCGCCCTGTGCTGCGTGATCTTGCTTTGTGTAAATAGTAAACATGGCCGGGCAACAACACTCTAGATGTCCTGAGATGTGTCACTTGTTCGGTGGTCCTTCACGCGCAATGCACCCACGGCTTCCTGATTGCGTGGATCCGTGGTTGACCCACAGAAACAGGGTGTGGAGGGCCTGACACGCAGTGGGCGAATTGTACGAAAAGAAGTGGTGGAACTATGTTCCCTACCAGCCTGCACAGCTCCCCACAAACCTCATCGCCACGCACCCTCCCACGCACAATACAAACCCCAAAACACATGCTCCTGCTGTTTAGAGGAACTCTCAGTGCACTGCACTGAAAGTGAAAGCTTCAACTTCTTCCTACACTTTTATTTTAAAACGAAACAATCCTGGAACAGTTTATTTTTAAAATAAAAGTATAGGAACTGTAAAACTTAATTAAAAGAAGTAAAGGAGCACCGCTCCCAACCACCCCCGCCCACTTTGACCCCTGCTGACACAGAAGTGTTTCAGGCGCACACCGGGAATTAAAGAACACAGAAGTGCTGAGGAAATAAAGCCATAGCTTGGGGGCAACGTAGTGCCTGTGTATAGTAGCAGACAGGACAAAGGCAAGGTAAATACTCCTTGCATTTCACAATGGATGTACAGATGTATGGTTTTATATATCCCTGCGGTTATAACACAACTTTTGGAGCCACAATAAAGGGTTAATAAAAATATGCAATTTATATATATTGCTTTGTTAGCATACAGACAAGCTGATTCGTTCAGCTCTCGGCAGGATAGCTCAGGGGCAAGGTGCTTGCCTTGGAAGCAAGACGACGCAGAGCAACACAGGTTCGGTCCCGGGTCTGCGCTTAGAAACCTCTGGGTATTAAGCGCGTAATAAATAATCTATCATATCATATCACCTAAAATCGCCCCTTACTTTCCACCAACTAAGGTTTGGTGACTCTGTGTCAGGATCACAATGCCCAGGCGCTGAAGGACCACTATGGTGGTGATGGGCACAGTATAAACATTGGATAACATAACTTAAGGATGAAATTCGGAGTCAGTCCTATTAGGCTTAAAGCCTATCACTCGTGGGTTACACTCCAATCACTGCAGCAGGCTTTTCTTACCGGCTAAAACCGGATTGTACAATCAATCAGACTCTACTACTCACTGTTAAGGGATGTGGGACCCCCCCCCGGGTGGTTAATGATAAAGTTTGTGATATGTGCGCCCCCCGTTTCACCCTGAAGCGGATATGGCAGAAGTGTTCGCTGTGCAGGCCCCTGCATTGGCTATGGCAGAAGGTGTGTGTGTTGTGGTACCTCCTGCAGAGGCTATGACTCAAGGTTGTGCCATGAGACCTCCCGCAGTGGCTGATGGCTGTGTCACGGGACACATCTTCCCCCACGCAGTGGCTACTTCAGAAGGTTGTGGCGCGCTGCGGTCAAGCGTGACTGTGCATTTTAGGGCAGGATTACCGTCAGAATTCCATGGGAATGTAGGACTGCGTTTCCCACGGCACATTCCTTCCAGGCAGTTATGGCTTATGATTACGCCACCTGTGGCCCGCGTCTGCAAAACAGACACACCTGTGCCTGCTTTGCTCCACTGCTGGGGTGTGTACTCTGGGAGTGTGGTGTGGACATTCTCTTCGGCACAGCAAAGTTGCGGTTACCTATGTTATCATGGTATCTGTTCTATGCTTTATCTAACAGTGGAGTCTGCAACAATGACTATGCACTGACTTTGCACTGACTCTGCACTGTAAAAATACACATTGCACAGTTCCATGAATCAGGGTTTGTGTCGGCAGTGCAAAGTCACTTTGAGTCGTGCAAAAAATGCCATGAATGGAGCCCTATATATACAAGCCAACCATATTCATTTCCATGTCTTTTTTTTTTTATTGTATTTTATTTTTAAAGAGGAATCAAGGCACACAAAAGAAATATGCCAGAAAGATGTATAATTCATATTTGAATATAACCCAGGTTCTCTACAAGCCACCACACGGTGAGATTAAAAAGACATTAAAAATGCATTATTCCAAGTAATCGACGGAACAGAAAGCGCACAATCAGCCGGTGAAATTGACCACAGCCAAGATTCCAGCTGCAATAGTGGACAAGGGTTTGCAAAGAAGAGCCTAGCAGGCAGCGGGAGATTTAAGCAAAGGGCGCTTGGGCAAAAATTACTTAATGGGCCCCGGGTGGTGCCCAGTGACAGGGCAGGGGATGGGGTGTGTGGAGAGAGTGCGATGGTCTTGGGTGAGGCAATAGTACTTCTTGCGGGTACCATGTCTCTTTCAGGGTGGGACTGGGTATACAATTGTCTTGGGCACCAATGAAAAAGTGGGCCACAGTGGCAAAAGGCAATTCATGCTTATTGTGACAGACTGTTCGAATAGTACCCAAGGGGGAGTTTTTGAATAAAATGCGATGCAAATTGTGCCATTTAAAGAATATTTATTCGGCAACAATGGTCAAAACTACTAGCTGCATAGTGAATTAACTCATCAAACTGGCCCACATTGGCCAAAGGTGTGGCCCACTTTGACCCGCAAGCTGGCCCACAGTAGCTAGCATTGTGCGTTTTTGGCTCGGGCATTACCCTAGCGCCCGATAGTCCAGTGCGAGCATGGTTTCATTCTGACTTTTTTATGGAGTTTCTCCTCTTACCTATGCTTACAATTGTCTGTTAAGCTGCCACACTCTGGCTTAAAAGCACTTTCTTACCAGGCCAGGTCTTGCATGACTGGCAGCGTGTGCCCAATTAGCTTACAAAGGGTGATGGCAAGATAAGCTTCGGGGGGGGGGGGGTTGTAATTTAGGGACTCAAAAACAATCATGGCTCAGCTTGCTGGCAGTTCACAATGATGAACTTCAAACTCTTTAACACAGATGCATGCTTGCCCTCAGAGAATGATATGATATGATAGTTTATTTATATAGCGCCTATACACAATGTGTTTCAAAGCGCTTCAAGGCAAGGAAGGGAAAAAAGGAAAATACAACGACATTCTTATATAACCAACCATGCTATATCATTCAGGATTCCCACTCTAGATTTTCATTGTTTTAATTAAAAACAATGTAAAAAGCTAACACCGGACCGCTTGCACCAGTGGCTGTTTTATTTTGAATGCAATTTTGGTCTACTCAGGATTTTTGTGCTGTGACTAATAATCACAATAAACTTTAATAATTTTTTTAAGAGCATTCAAAAAGAGTAAAATAGATTAAAACAAAAAACAATATAATCGTAGTTCAAATTAGCAACAGCAGCATTCTGTAGAAAAAGGGAGGACATTGCCACATTGCTCTCATTAATCAGCGCGTGTCAGGCATCATCGTATACGGTACTCTGAGTAATTGACATCATGACACGGAGAGCAAGGAATGCACTTTCATTTGAGTACTTACCTGCAGAAAGCCACATTGCAGAGCTCGGTTAGAGAAAGAGAGGGATTGTGGGGTATTCAGGAACTGAGCAATTCCAAAGGGGGGACCCTCACTGATTATGTTTCATTTAGTTGGGGATTTCTTGAGCGTGGACCTAGCTTTGAGAAGCAGTGGCGCAATGTACAACAATGAAGATTACCCAGGTGTATAGCGCAGGGAGTCTTGATTCTGTTAAGGTCCTTTATTCAAATTAATCGTAATGCTTGCCTGCGGTCTTGACATAGAATGGTTTAATAGGAATACAGGTGATGGTGGACAAGTTACAGGAGGGCTCTGCTCCATGCAATTAAGCGGAATGAGCTGTAGTTAGGGGTGAAACCAAAACCAAAGTAATAGAACTCCAAGAACCGGATTTCCATAGGCACTTTTCAATGGGAAAATCCCATTGTAAAACACTGTGTAAATCAGGCCCTAAGTAAGGTAAAGACCAGGCTGCATGCCATTGATCTCCCTGCATCAATCCAACGCAGCCTTGATCTAAGACACAGCTTGATACATCGTCCTCCATTTCCTACTTGATACCTCCCTTACACTGATCCCTCCTCTAATCGGGTTCCATGTCATTTCATTGCGGGATGAAACAACGATGGGTTTTTCTCCGTGGATATTTCAATGAGAAAACTCATCTTTTTTTTAAAATTATTTATTTTTGGGGGTTTCTCTCCAACCCCCATCCCCTTTAATTATTTAACTATTCTCGAACACCCACACACTATCTATATATTTTTTTAGCCCCCCTACAAAATTGTATGAGTTTTCACGTTGAAATAACAACAGAGAATAACCCTGCGTCCTTTGATCCTATGATGAAAGGACGTTGTACCCTCTAATCGAACCTTTATTGTTACCATCTTCGTACTCTTCTTGTCTGACGGATTAAGGGTGCACATACAGACAATATGCACCATTCTCCCAGAATCACTACATTATTGGGGAGGCCACGGTAGCATCTCTGTGGTGTCTGACCCCCTTCTAGGAATCAGCATACTTCAAAGGCTTTGTGAATTTCCTTCAAGAAAGGGTGTGGTGGGGGGTACACTTTGTCTAAAATATTTCTTAGCCCTTTAGAAGTCCTTTATAATATTTCAGCTATTTTGACTCAAACATGGACTAATAAAAGACTGCAAGGTTGCGGCCGAAGTAGGGCTTTCAACTGGCATCTGGTATAACAGATCATCTTTTTGTGGTTGGGGAAAATCAGTCATTTGTGTTGTTGTGCCCCCCGAGATAGCTGATGCCAGGATGTAAGCATTACACCAGGACTGATTGCTGGAAGCCAGACACCACATGTTGAGTTGCCAGTCATTAGAGTCAAAGGACCGGGGTCATAATGCCACATACCTCATAATGGCAAAGAGTTTGAGGGTACATTGCGCTCCCATTGACGTGCCCAGTACACAAGGATGGCCAGGCAATACTTATGTCCTCCTTGTTAAAACAGATTTTTTTTTACAGGTGGTCCGGCCAGGGCTCAAGTCGAGGGTACACGTGGGTGGACGGAGTCCCCCTACTTTTTTCAGAAGTCACCCCCCTTTTTTCAGAGGCCAACTTGATATGCTAATTTCTGGTAACACCACATTCAATGGATATGTTAATGAGTCCCCCCTCTTCTTTTTAAGACCTGACCCCTGGGTCGGGCTGTATACATTTATCCATGTCCTTACTCAATATGCGTCCCATATATATGGTGACCCTGTGTGTGGATCCAATGGGGCCGCTGTGCCAGGGACAGGCAGTGTGGCACCCGGGACACGAGCCCAAACCATGGCCTGAAGACATAGCAGCAAAACAAACAGTTCTGCAGGCATGGCCACATGCCATGTCCTGGGCACTGTTTCAAAGGGCATGCAGGTAGAGTGCTAAGAGAACTCAGAAGAGGCAATTTACCAACACGGCCTTAGCCACAAGGAACAGAATGCAGGAGGTACCAGCTAGGGGAACTGTGACTAGCGTGGCCATGTCCTGTGGGCACTGCAACCACACATGGGTGTGGACTGTGCCCTGTTAGCAATGCAAATGTCCCTGGGTGTAGGGCTCCTGCATTAAGTACAGGCACTGTACACAGGAGTACTGTGTCTTGTCCTGGCTGAATGCCAAGCCATGGGCCAGCGGCCTGTGCCTGGGGCCAGCGGCCTGCTGCCTGGGGCAGGAACAATGGATATTCTGATGCTTAGCTCATGGAGGCAGAGGTGCTATGCCATGGCATGGCCACTGGCATGGCCACTGGCCGTGCCAAGGTGCTACATCCTAGATGCAATGCCCAGAGATCCGGGCTGAGGAAAAAGTAAACATATGTTAATGTAAAACCCCAAAATCTCCCCCAAATCTTTAAGGGTAGTGTTGGTTTTGTAATATGTAACCCACGTACATTAACAACAACAACAAAACGTCAGGTAAATGAACATCATGGTTATGCTGCAAACATAGAATCCCAAACACCTTTTAGTTTGGGCTATGAAGTGTGGCTTGCGACACTGAAGTACAGCTAAGGAGGAACGACTTGTGAGGAGGTGCTGCTTGGTTATGTGCCGACCCATCGCCGGCCTATGGCCATGCTAATCCGGATGGGCATTTTCCACTTTCCACTCGTTCCTGGAACTGGCCACCCAAAACACCTCCTTATGGGAACACTTTGAGTGTGTGCCAATCAAGCCTTACCATCAAGCTTTTCATTTAAAGTGCATGCCAGTGTTTGTTCAAAGCAGTCTTCGGAGAGTTTACGCATTTATTTATTTATGTATTTACTTATAGTGTGACAGAGCCCGTGGGCATCAGGGCGCAAAGGAGCAGGAAAGTCAATTAATTTACAGAGGGTCAAGACAAGGAGTCATTCGAAGAGAACTGACTTAATTGGAGTTGTAAACACTGACTTCATTGGAGTTGTAAACACGCTACTGGTGTATCCAAAATGCCCTACCAGGCCTGCCTTTAGCCACTCGATTTGTGAGCAGTCTGTGTCTCTTTCCCTGAAGTCCTGTTAAAAACAAGCATTGGCTAAGCCAGCATTTTTGCCTGGTGCATATGTTTTAAGCTTCTAGCAGTCACTGCTGTTAGATGCCCAGGTACTCGCACCATTTGGCACCTGTTACCAACAATGGGTATTTAATACCACTACAGCAGTACCTAGCAAATTCCTTTTCCCGTGCCTACACACCAGCCCAAACTGTTGGCATTGCCAATGCTTGGTGTATAGGCTTTGTAACCATAACATGTCTTGAACTGAAATGTATATAGCCAGCCCTACAGATAAGGGGTGTATTGGCCATGTATAGTCCTTAAAAATAGTTAAATACTCCCAAGAAAAAATAGGAAAGAGACACATCTGAATGTATACCCCTGTTTTCACCCACACGGCTCCATGGATACGTTTGCCCTAACAGCATGTGTAATGCCACAGGAAGAAACTATTATTACTGCCTGATTTGAAGAGGTAGCCATGTGCTAATAAAATACTCCCATTAGGAATGGAACTTACTGTTGTGCTCCATAAAAAACCTTGTACTCCCAACTTAAATAAAGAATCGGCATTATAATACACAATCTTATCTGGAGCCGTGTATATGGCTGTGGGTCTAGGTCTACTGCGCGCGCTGCAGCGTTCCCAGAAGTGGGCTGCTGCGGTCCCAGTGTGGGTGGGCCTGGTGCCAGGCTCCAAGCAGGCCACCGCCCAGCAGCTGGGCTCTGTGTCATGTCCGGCCCGGCCAGGGAGGCTCCCGCTTCGGATGTGGAAGCTTTGGTGAGGGCCTGGGAGGCGCAGGACAACCATCCACGGCCTCCTCCCCTCCAGACCCTGGAAACCCCATCGCACTGTGACTCAGCATCAGGCCGTCTTAGTGAGCTCGCCGGGCCCCTCTGTGGCTTTGCTTCTTGCTTCAAACACTGCAGTGCTACAGCCCGCAGGGTCCAAGACCCGACAATCCTTGTGCGTCCACTGTTTTTCACCAACGTTTGTCTTTTGCATTCTAATTTAGGGCCCGATTCATGGGATTTTTTGCACGGACCAAAGTGACTTTGCACTGCCGACACAAACCCTGATTCATGGAACTCTGCAAAGTGTATTTTTGCAGTGAAAAGTCCGTGCAAAGTCAGTGCATAGTCATGTTGACAGTACAAAATAACTTTGCACGGACTTGCACGGCAACAATACTCTTTGCACAGTTCCATGAATTAGGGTATGTGCCGGCAGTGCAAAGACACTTTGAACAGTGCAAAAAATGCCATGAATAGGGCCCTTTGAGTGTGTTGTAAAATTGGGAACCGGCCCCATCGTATCCAATGAACGGAAATCAAGCGGCCCGCTCCTGCCCTTATTAAGCCAGTTTGCCATCACTTCCTTTGACTTGCACACATTCATTATTTATTTGATTTTTAATTTTTTTACATTTATAAAGCGCTCACACAGCCCGTGGGCATCGAGGCGCTGTTACAGGAATTGTTTTTTTTTTTTCTTCTTAGTTGCGTAATTGTTTTCTCGTTGCCTCGCTGGTAACATTTAAACAAGAACTGGGGCGCCAGACAGTTCATGGGTAGAGAGGCGCAAGTGCCAGGCCACGGGGGTTGGTTTAGCTCTTAAAATAAAAAAAAACAACAGAGCTTGTAAAAGACTCACACGTGACGTTGTGCCTTTTCAGCCACATTTCACAAGACAGACTACTTACTGGCTTCCTGCCTTGACAACACAACACTAATACCTGCCGTCTTGCTCCACGACCCGACACCATAATAACTATATCTAGAGGTGGGGGGGGGGGGTGGCAGGCTATGCATTCAAATGTTGGAGAGGAGCTAACTTCAGAGACTACAGGGGAGGGGTAAACATACTTGCGTGGGGGCATCTAACTTCTTTACACATTCCAATGAGACCTTAACTTCTGAATCCACACACTTAAGGGCTGCTGTGGGCATGAGCTATCTCCTGCCCACCCTGCCCCCTTCCAATCACTCCCCTGGCATGCAAGTACCAACTCCACATCAAAACTCGAATCATTACGCCACCCGATTATGAATTGTCAAGCGGCGGAGCATATCCGAGTCAACATACTACAAATGTTCTTTATTGACAATCGAACTTTAACTAAAGATGACATTTAGCAACTAGTCCTGCAAGGGACCAGGCTGTCAGCAGCATTTGCCCCGCTTGAAGCGGTGTCAATCATATTTGTAAAACTGGAGGAGAAAAGGAAAGACTAATTCATTTTTGAATCGGAAGAAACAAGAAGAAAATGAAAGATAAACTTTTTATGTCGTTCGCTCACTTTCCTTTTAAGGAAGTCTATCAATGTTAAAACATTTTAATCTACACTACTTTTTAAGGATTTTATTTGCTAACTTTTCTTTTGATTCTTCACGATTAGAAACATATCATGTAACAGCAAAATAAATTCTATGGAAACTGTGCTAATAAAAAAAAAAAAATAATAATAAAATCCACCTCATGATTTCAATGGCCTAAAAATGTATGCATAGCAAAGCAGGTGCTAACAATGAAACACGTTATTTCAGCATTGGCTCTGACTTTGTTAACTTTGTAACATGTTTTGGCTGTGTCCTGTCCTATCCTGCCAGGGCTCTCTAGGTCATTGGGTTATAAGAATAACGCACAATTTCAGGGGGCAGGGACGGTAAACCCCAATCTGCCACATCGTATTTGAGCCACCACCCGGCTCCCACATGTTTCCGCCCCACCCCCTACAACACAAAACCAATACTAGAAATCCAGCCCCCGACCCGGCTACACAACACCAAATTTCTACCTGGCACCCGGCTGCACCCACAAATCTGAAACCTGATTCCAAGCCTCCCCCTGCACCCTCAAAATCCATGCCTGGCATAACACGGTAGTGGATATTGCGCACTGAGGCAACATGGTGCAAGATCACACACTCTAGTTAAGAGGTGAATCTGGAATATGGACCCAGTCTGCACTGACACTCAACGCCTAACTTCTGTTTTATAGCAATGATTTGCAAAGTACACGAATCACAATGTAAACCAACCTTCCAAATATATCAATTGCTAGGCTAAGCAAAACAATTATGATTGTAGTTTTGTGTTCCCATCCTGAATGGAAAAATACAATAATCACAGTGCAAATGTATTTCAGCCTACACCATCTCCTATTGGTTTAGCCACGGTACTTTCACGATTTTATTTATTTATTTATTGTTCGCTTGTTAGAAGCTTAAATCAATATAAATACATTTTAATTTATTTGAAAGATATGTAAAATGAATCAATAAAGAAACCGTGTTGGAGTGTTTCTTGGAAGAAGGCACGGATTAGCAGGGTGAGGGGAAGGAGACATCTGGTGACAGAGTAGATCATGGGAGGGCTTTCAGGCACACATGTGTGATAACATTCTCACTGAGGATAATAGTCATTCTGAGCTGCTTGTGCTGCAAAGAAGCTCCCCCCTTTTCTGCACTGCCGCAAACACGGACAGGTGTTAAAGTCACCTGTCAGGCCCTGGGGTGGCTTGACGGCTGCTCACCACCAGGCTGTTTCTCGTTGGGTGGTGGTGAGTGAAGGCTGAAGGGAACGCAAAACTCCTGGGGGTCGGCATAGCACCTAAGGCATATGATGCCTGCACCCATCCAGTCAAGAGTTGTCGTTTCTAAAGCGCTACTTTATGTCGATAGGGATCAGGTTGGGCTCGGGCCTTCATTCGGCTGCCCTGTGGCTCGAAATTGGAATCAAGCCAGCCACTTGGCCCAGGCCATCCCTTGCCCCTCCAGGCTTGCCCACCTCTCTTGTCAACAAGGCAGGATCAATCAGTCTGATTTCACGACTTCCTTATCTAAGTGTAGATCACGCTCACCATGAATTGTATTTTGATTATTAACAGACGTCAGAATCCATTGCTCATTTTGACCAACCTTGTGATCCTGGTGATATCTGAGCCTTTGAACTGCTGTCTGCACAAACCTTTTTGCAGTTGGCGCTCAATATACTGAGCTTGAAGAAGATGGGCTCTGGCTCATGACTCCATCGCAGACTCAACCATGCCGATGACACGTTTTTGTGTCACAATTCACACTTTTGAGAGTTGGTCTTTTTTTCTGTTTGCTTTTGCTTTGCAGCTCAATGTTCTCTTCTTTAGCCTCTATGCATAAGCACACAGAGAAGAGGACTGAGCAGGAAGAGGCATCTATTCTCATCGCAGAGGTGATGATCAAAGAACAGCAGCCTGTGGCCTAATGAGTGTGCAAGCAATGCAGTAACCTCACCAGGATGCATTGTGGGTACGAGAAGCCACCCCCAGGGTGCTGGAGTGGCAGGCTCCAACAGCAGAGGGAAAGGTTCTATTATGGAGGTGTGGGGGGTAGTTTAGCCGAGGACTGTGAATATCAATGTATGTGTTTTCTATGGTCTCTCCTCTCCTTAAAATGATCAAAGGGCCCTGACTGAGAAAAACACTAAGGGGAGAGGAAGTATATTCAAAATCCACATGGTCGCTACCAATGCAGGTTATCAGAGGCTTGGAGACAGGAGGGAAGGGTGTATGTGTTTTCTTATGTTATGTTAATCAGAATGTATCAGCTGCAAACAAATAACACTGTAAAGTGCTCTGGGGTATCCAGACCACAGTCTGAGAGGCAAAAGAAAAGGGAGGAGCAGAAAGGAGAAGAAACACGGAAAGAGTTTGGAGAGATTAAAGGAAAGGTGAGCGAGATGGATGGCGTTAGCGATAGTCTGGGAGAATGTAGACTTGATAATCCCCCAAAATAGTGGAGCAAAAATGCTAACGCGCTTTTATGTCGCATTCGGCATGAGTGAAAATGGCGTGTTTTGTATAACGCGATTATTGGGCGCCATTCCGTGATATTTCCAAGATGAACAAACTTGCACAGAGGAAATCTGTGTGTTTGTGTTTTTTTTTTTAAGGAGGAACGTCACGAAGACTTACGTTTTATTCCTAGATTTCCACTCTCGCGAGGTAACGAGCAGGAAGTCAGGGAGCGAGAAACAACACGGAGCGGCTACACAGCATGTAAAAAGTACATTTCTGTGCTCGTACGACTATGTGGTTATGGTTTGGTGATTTTGGGCTAAAAGTAAGGAGCACAACGTCCTTGCATTGTGAACATACAGGAATTTGACGTTTCAGTTTTTCGAGGCATTGTTCCTCGGAGTAAACTGCTGTGTTGTTTTCGGATGCGGGATTTCAACGCAGAATCTGTAGACTCAGCACTGCTGGACAAAGATGGGCGCTGACCCATTGAGCGTGATTCTATGAGGCTTATGAGTTCAGACAGTATTGTAGTCTCAGTAAGAAACCTCAATTTGGAATTGCCAATCCCGGCTCTCAGAAATTGCATAGTCAAAGGTTGACTGTGTGAAAAGGAATAATAAGGCAGAAAAGTATAGAGGAGGAGGAGGGAGACCCCCAATGTCCGGTCTCAGGGAATGAGAGTGAGGTGTGAATGGCACAATGTAATACATTGGCCAAATCGAATGTGCACATTTCTAAACCATATGATCTTGGCTTAATTTATAGAGTGAGGCCTGCAAAGAGACACTGATTGGTTGAAGGCCGGCCATAGTTCCATAAGTTTAATTAGAGCATGAAGCCCTTAAGGTCTATCTCATATCTGGCATTGCTTCTGATGAGGGGCGTGGCTGTGAATAATGCATGTTGTGATAAATAATATCATTTGTGCCGTTGCAGTGGCACAAAATGCGGCAGCACGTGTAGTCTTTTCCACACCAGGGAAAAAGTCAGTCTCTGAATTTAGGAAGAAACTTCACTGGCTTCCGGTCCATCGAAGGATCTGGTTTAAGCTCTCGTGCTAGCTCTTCAAATGTGTACATGGCCTTGACCCACATATCTAACCGCTAAGATTCAAACCTACACCCCCAACAGACCCTTCCGGTCTATGACCCAAAATCAATGGGTGGTTCCCGCTTCTAGATTTGTCCATTGGAGGGTTAGAAGGTTCTCGGTGGTCGGCCCTCGTGCATGCAACTGCCCACCGATTTACCTATGGAAAATTTGAATTGTTGACTGCTTTTAGAAAAGAGCGCAAAACCTTTTTGTTTGTGTGAGATCATGCGAGTGGCTACTAGACGGTTCATGGTATTACACATAAGATCTGGGCCTAGATGCGGCTTGCCGCTTGGTTCCCTCACCGGATTTGAGCTATATAAATTCCAAATCAAATCAAATCAAAATTTGAGGTCTAGTAGGTTGGGCATGTTCTCTTGTGGAACAGAGATCGGTGGCTGGAACACAATCAACAATGGTTAGATCAAATATCGGGGTGGTTGGTGGGGCACGACTTAATTGGCAGAATATGGTTAAATAACTTTATTCTCTTCTCTGTTTTGTAGCCAAAACTTACTGTTAGACATATTATGGTGTTATGGATGTGTCTTTGGTGCCCGACACTATGGGCACAGTGTTACTTTGAAAAGTCCTAAAAAAAAGTGCCCTGCGATCAAATTTTGTGTGACATGCTTGTGCCCCCAGGACTTCATTCACATCATACCACAGTGCTGCAGCCATGGGTCATGCTGCGGTCAATGGCTTATAAGAGTGATTGAAGGGGAGTCTGCTGGGCGCAGCATTAAAGTCAATCAGGGACAGGAGATGGGCGGACAGCGGTGGTGGCCAGACAGCAGTGCTGCGCTACTTCCGCCACTGCGCTTGACTTTGCTCTTCGTTCTCTCACGAACACACTAATGTGATACTCATGGTTAGATGCTTGGGGTGTGCCCTCAGCACCCAATCCCCCGCTTAGTATTTACAGGTAAGGGAACAGCTCCCCTGGAAGCAGGTTTGTGGCATATACGTTGACCCACTGGTCATCCTAATGGTGTTACATCGTGGTTTCATGTCATCGTGGACACAATTTTCTAGGCCTGGGCTTTCCATACAAAGTCCTTTGTGATCGGGTCATTTTTACAGAATGCATTAGGCTTTTCAATGAAAGCTCCAGCATGGGGCATTTGTGGCTATATGGAATGCCTTATTTGTCTGCTTGCTATACAGTTGGGTGCTGCCAACACCGACAGCATTAACAATATGTGGCCAAAAATGTAGAACCAGACATGCTCAACATGAGAAATGATTCAGGAAATATCAAACTACGTGGTTCCGCCCAAGATTGGCACCTCCACTGCCCCTGAGGACCAGCAAAGGCCAAGCCGTTCTGTGGTTGCTTGTTTTCCCATTACTGAGCGACGTGGCCTAACAGAATGGGCAGGCCCACTGGTGGAAGTACCAAGACTGATCTGAATATGGCTGGCCCCTCTATCAATTTCACAGACGGTCAACGTAATTGCCATGGAAGGTTTTTCCGAAGCAATGCCAGGTGTTATGATTAATTCACAGCATACCTTCAATCAATTTTTTGTTTCAGAAAATTGAAATAACAGCAAAGAAATATGTAACTAAAAACATGTTTGGGGCAAAGTCCATAAGAGTGACAGTAGCAAAAACTGTGAGCACATATAATACAACACCTGGCTACAGGGAGAGTTGCTTACAAACTAAACTGGTGAAAGCCTCCCCTTCAGGAGGCCCCCTCTCAAGTCCATCACACAACCACACAGCAACCACACTTAGCACCAAGTATCATCTGGTCTAGACACTGCCTTCACAGTTACGTCCTGTTCGTAATACGGGCTGCACATGAACTCTATCGTGCTTACCAATAACTAATCACAGTTAAGAAACGCGCCTCATCACCTAATGTGGTTTTCCCACTAAGTTGTTTATCCATTTGCTAATACCCCTTTTCTATCACCTTGCCTCCCCCAACCCTTCTTTTATATATCCGCAGACCAAGTTCCGACGACATCTCACCGGGGTCACAATATGCCACTTCTCGGACAAGGTCAGGCACCGTAAGACCACTACAGTGGTGATGGGCGCAGTATAAATACTGAGTGACATAACATGCAGAGCAGCTTTCTAATGAATCATCGTGTTTGCAGGTTATCTGGCTATTTGATAAGACCGGAGGAGGTGAGCTAGGTAACATGGGTCTCAACCATTGGTTGCCTTACACATAAGGAAGAGGGCCGTCAACCCAAGAATGCTCTTTGAGGGGGGCATGCCTGTAGACACCCCCTTGTGTGTTTAGTTTATTTGCAATGCCTCGTCCTTGAGAAATGACCTGCACAGTTTTGAACCTACCGTCATTTTTGGAATGACATAAGCCGTAGATATGATTATCCTTGATGACATGTTTAGCGCCATTACAATAAAAAACAAAAATGTTGAGGAATGTTATCTAAAATGGTCTCTGTGCTGATAGTTTCACTATCACTGTGCCGAGGCCCCCTGCTGTCGCTGTGCTTCTGCAGACAGTGCTAGTGTTTTATAACTGTTCCGCACCCTTAGAACAGTGCAAAATGTCTATCACTACACCATGTCCCCTTCAGACTGCACCAGTGCAAAATGTCTATCAATACCCCATGTCCCTTTCAGACTGCACCAGTGCAAAATGTCTATCACTACCCCATGTCCCCTTCAGACTGCACCAGTGTAAAATGTCTATCACTACACCACGTCCCCTTCAGACTGCACCAGTGCAAAGTGTCTATCACTACCCCGCGTCCCCTTCAGACTGCACCAGTGCAAAATGGCTATCACTACCCCATGTCCCCTTCAGACTGCACCAGTGCAAAATGTCTATCACTACACCATGTCCCCTTCAGACTGCACCAGTGCAAAATGTCTATCACTACCCCATGTCCCCTTCAGACTGCACCAGTGCAAAATGTAATCTCCTGGCAATGACATCAGGGGGGACCTTTTATTAAAAAAACACATCCCAAAATGGCATAAGTTCTTGCTCCTTTGCAAAGTCAAGCATTTCAACCCACTGCAGCGTTCAACTTTGAGGGGAGGTGGGAGCTATGTAGCTCCTGGGTGTAGCCGAGAAGTGCCTGGTTAGCTTGACACCAACTGCTACCAGTAGCTACTGTTGGTTCCCCAAGACAACTTATGCTGAAAAACCACACCTTTGTGAATTATAACTGTGTGTTTGGGACACTCTATAAAACATTGTAACACAGCTATATGACATTTAAAGCACACTGGTTCATACATAATGGACAAGATGGTGAGTTTGCATCGTATGTGGAAGTTAGATTTGCAGAATGCTATGTACTAGCTCCTCATCAGGGATGGACTGGTCTACCGGGCACTCTGGAGATTTCCCACTGGGCCTCTGCATCATGGTCCTCTTTGCGTGCAATTACCTATTTTATTTCCAAATGTTCCCATGGGAGATGGGTTGGGCTTGCTCAACATGCCTAGTATGGGGCCACTTTCCCGAGTGGTAGCTCCTGGTCACTGGTTAATGCTGGATACCCAGGAGCTGCTTTTCGCTCCTGCTTATCCAATCCTATTGTCTATCCCTGCACCCCAAGGTTCAGGGTAGTTGCCCGGTTGCCCAAGCCTTAGTCATCACCCATCTGGACAGTGGCTATGCCGTACTCACAGGAATCCCAGATGCCACATCGGAGCCTTTATGATAGCCGTCGAGCACATTGCAGCACACCTCGTCTTCGGGCTAAGACATTGTGACCACATCACCCCAACCTTAAGGAGCTGAAATGGCGACACTGTCGAGCCACATCATGTGGAAGACAACCAGCATTGCATACAAAGCAGTAACATTGAAACCAATCAGATACTCAGCACCTCCTGAGGCCAATGCAGCGTCAGAAATCACATCACCGGCAGTCAGGAAACTCAGAACTGTAAGAGGGATTACACTAGACAATAGACATTTTCCGCCTATGCACCCTGTCTCTGGCACAAATTACCAATGCCTACAAGATCCCTCCATTCTGCACTTCAGGAAGGGTCTGAAGACCCTACTCTTCAAAGAACAGCTCACCAACCATAGATCGCTCTACTCAAAATTACATCCCTCTCCAGAGCACCCCCTAATCATTCCAGCTACCACGGCTACCACTTTACCGTAACTGTAACCCTCTGGGTGCAACCCTCGAGGGCCAGATCCATGTCGGATTTTCAGGATACCCCTCATTAATATTCATGGGATACATTTGCATACAATGAGTCTAAATACATGCAGCTTTTTGTTCATTAATATTAATGAGGGATATCCGGAAAACCTGTCAGGTTTCCGGCAATTTAGGCTTGGAGTTGGACAACGCTGCTCGGAAGTACATCACTCTGTTGCTCGCCAGCTGAGTTTGTGCTTTATAAATCCCATACATGTATATACAGAGGGGTCTCTCTACCGCTGTGCCATATAAGATTGCACCGAGGTGTAATTTCTGTTTAGCTGTCACTTCAGATTGTGCTGGTAGCCTCACCATCTCTGTGCCACACCCTTTCTAGCAATGTGCCACATAATACTGAGAGGGTGCCCTAGGTGACCGTGCCGCACAATGCTGTTCACAGATTCCTTCACTTTGCCTCTTCAGAGCCTTCTTGTCCTTTTCCTGCCAATGTGAGATATCAGACGCTACTGGCATACCCTGTGCCCCTTCCTAGTGTGCCGTGCCAGCTGTGTGGAGTCCAGCTCTTTCACTGTGCCAAGTTAAACTGGTGATGTGTGGGCCTGTTCCTAAGCCAACACTGACTGCCCTGAGTCCTTTCTATCATTGTGACATACCCGACTGTGTGGGTGACCTCCCTCTGATTGTGCCACGTCAGATTATGTGTGTGTCCTCTCACTGTGCAGGGACTTTTTCTGTCAATGCATCATGTCACCTTATTCTGAGCTGCTCGCATGTCTGTGTCACATGAGACCATGTAGACATTCTCTCAGTCACTGAGCCAAGTCATGCTGTGCTGGTATCCTGTCACCGTGCCACACGAGAATGTGGTCGTGTCCCCTCCGTTACAGCACAGACTGCTGGGGGTCTTCCTCTCTCTTTAGCACGAATCCGGTTCTTGTGTGCTTCACTCTGTGGCAAATTAGGTAGTGTTGGGAGTCATGCCTGCTGCCTATCAGAAAGAAGGATACAAAGAAGAAAAGACGGAGAAAGAAAGAAGAAAAGACGGAAAGAAAGAAAGAAAGAAAGAAAGAAAGAAAGAAAGAAAGAAAAAAAAGAAAGAAAGAAAGAAAGAAAGAAAGAAAGAAATAATGCCTGTCCTTTATCCTTTCTGTCCTTCTTTATTTACCTTTCCATGTCTCTTTCTCTCTCCTTCTTCTTCCATTCTTTTATGCTGAAATGTTTCCCTCCCTCCCTCCCGTCCCTCCCTCCTCCCTCCCTCCCTCCCTCCCTCCTCCCTCCTCCCTTCCTTCCTTCCTTCCTTCTTCCTTCCTTCCTTCCTTCCTTCCTTCCTTCCTTCCTTCCTTCCTTCCTTCCTTCCTTCCTTCCTTCCTTCCTTCCTTCTCCTTCCTTCCTTCCTTCCTTCCTTCCTTCCTTCCTTCCTTCCTTCCTTCCTTCCTTCCTTCCTTCCTTCCTTCCTTCCTTCCTTCTTCCTTCCTTCCTCCTTCCTCCCTCCCTCCCTCCCTTCCTCCCTCCTCCTTCCTCCCTTCCTCCCTTCCCTCCCCGCTTTCTTCTAGTTAATTCTTTCGGTCACTGGTACATGCTGGCCTTCGTTGATGCTTTCTCGCGGGCTTTCTGTCATATTCTCTTCCTAACGGCAGCTTCATTTTAGCTCTGACTTCCCATGCGAAGGTGTCTGCACTTACATGCGTCCATGTTGCCACCCTCCTTTCCTTGCCATATCCCGGGGGAGTCCTACCTCTGTTTTTGTGTTTTTGTTTCTGCTGCTATGAACACACTACATCTGGAAATGTGTATTTTGTTGGATTCCGCCTGGATCCAATTTGTGGACATGAGTGTATCGTCACAGCGCAGAGTGCCGCCAGATCCGCACAAGTGTTTTCAGAGCCCGTCCTAATGTTCTTTTCATTTCAGAACCAATGGAACGAGCAGACATAACAGCGGATTACGTGGATAATGCGTGCGTGTGTCACGTTATCTGCATATTTGTGTTTCTTGTCCTAACCCTTGCTCATCCAACGCTGTCGCGACACATCTCCTCATCCTCCCACCACAAGCCAAGCTCTGTAAACGCAGGTGCGGGCGCAAGCCTCAGTCCCGGGAGACAGGGCCATCTTAAGCACTTTTGGGGCACTGGGCACGGACATCTATGGGGCCCCCCTCCACCAAACCAAAGGAATTAAGTGATCAGGAATATATGCCCCACACCCCCCTGCCACAATCACAACCCATAGGTTGATATGCTGACTCACAGCATTAAAAATAAGGATGTTTACTCCCTTCAAGTCCCCTTGCCCTCCTCATTCTTGCTCTAATCAGACTGATAAACAAGTAACATTTGAAGGCCAACATTATCCGTTTACGAAGAAGTTACTTCTGCTATAGCACAGATACAGGAGACTTTTTTATCAATAGCATCCAGGAAGATATATGCAGCCTGTAGTATTAATGCAGGACTGTATGAAAAAGGTACATGTAACCCAGAATAGATCGAGATCTCATATTTGCTGCCTCACAGAATGCAAACTTGCTAATCAAGCATGGATAGAGGAGACCACTTGGAAGGAAGGAGAAAGCTACACATACCATAGTATGGATAGTGGTTGCAGATTAGAAGCTACCACGAAGGTATCCGTATGCAGACAGACTAAGATTAAAAGTGGGACATGGTTTTCAAATAGTGTTGTTATTAGAGATGAAAAGAATAAAGTGCGAGTGGTGTGGATCACTGTATTGTCTGCTGGCAAAGCCAGGATACAAGCATGAATGCCTTGGTTCCAAATTATGATACTTATTCATCTGTTGGACTAACAGTTTATCATCATTGTTGGAGGCGATTGCCTAGGTTTTACAACACCCCAGCTGAACAAACCAATTTCTAGACCTTCACCATAAGGATTACATTTTTGTTTTTATAGCAAACCCTATCTGGTGCAGGTATATTGCTGATAATATGTTGTGCTGCAAGAACAAGTACATATGCAGGCAGGTTTATAAACTTCAGACATAGGAAAGGCTCGGCCAGCCTTACAGGAATGTGCTATTCTAATCTTGCATAGGAACTCATATCACTGCAATGGGTGCTTAGCACACTGAGCTAACTTCTGAACGATTGTGGCACTCAATTTACCAGTATGCATTTCAAATTTGGATATTGCACATGATCAACATAATTCCCACAGGAAGGAAATAATGCTACAGAAGTTGTGCCACAAGGAACACACAAACTATGTATACCACAGTGAATACAGAAAGCATTACATGATGAATTGATCGAGGCAGAATGTACTTGCCAAAACAGACAGGCAATAGGTTTAGAGCTTCCGAACCGTGCCATAAAATATCCTGATTTGTGCTATGTAAGTCTGGTGAAGAAAGGAATCTTATTCTGTGAATGTTAGCATGCCTGCACTTGGGTGAAACCTGAATGTCAGCATGCCCACACTTAGAGTTGTGAATATTGGCCTGTGTCGCGTCTGGATGGGACTTTCAGTGTTAGCATGCCCGCACCTATGCGAAACCTGAAAACTAGCATATGCCACACTTAGAATTGTGAACATTAGCCAGTGTCGCATCTAGATTGGATTGATTGAAGGACAGCATGCCCGCGCCTAGATGAAACTTGAATGTCAGCACGTGCCACACTTAGAATTGTGAACACCAGCCTGCGTAGCACCTGGACAAAATTGTGAATGTTAGCATGCCCACATCTAGACAGATTTCTAAACACTAGCCTGCGCTGCATCTGTATGGGATTGTGAATGTTGGCATGCCCACACCTGGATGGAATTCTAAACATTGGCCTGCGCCTCATCTAGATAGGATTGTGAAGTGCCACACTTAGACAAAACTGTGAATGTTAGCATGCTAAAGGTCAGGTAACTTACAAATCAATATAAGCTGAAACTCTACATACTTATATCACTCAAAAAACTCACACAAACATCTCTCGCACAACAAGCCGCACGCACTTCACAACACTGCAACAACACATAAGCCGGAGCAACAGCACACGCGGACTGACACCGATCAAATACCCGCACCAAAGCTCAGCACCCGGTGTATACCGAGTTGAAGCTGCCAACAGAACACCACTCCTCTCACTATCCTACTCCCTCTTCACCCTACTAACCCATCCCACCTTATCGTTTACAGAACCGTCAGAGAGCCTGGGGACCAATTCCGTTGGTGACGGTGCGCGGTACAAATACCTTTAACATTTAACTTCTTTAGATCAGGGGGCCTTGTGGGGCCCGCTCCAAGGTGATGGCCCTGGGCAAGTGCACCTTTTGCCCTCTCATAAAAACCTCTCTGCTGGGAGAGCGCTAAAGTCGTGAGAACCACGTCAGAAACGCGTGGCACATCCCATTGCATGGTGTCATTTACAAGCCCCAGCTACCAGGATTTGCCATTACTCTGCATGTCACCAGTGCCTTCCGCTCACAGCAGAAGGTGTCCTAACCTTCACTACTAACAGGTCTACCATTCCGAATATATGCTCTTCGGCTGCTGTCATTCATTCTTGTAGTGCTTAGACCTTTGTAATGTGTGGCAATTATGCTTTTTCCTTTTTAATACAACACAAGTGTAAAAAAATAAAAGCCTTAAAAGACACACAAAAAAACATAATAAAACTGACTCTGTTAAGCAAGCATTCTTGTTTCCCGACCCGTTCAGCTGTATTATTAAAACGGATTGTAGACAACTGGGTTATTTCACCAGGAGACTCTGCGTGAATCTGTTGCCACTGTTGATAACATTGGGGCTGGGTACACAATGCCATATCAGTCTAGTAGGTTGTGTCTCACTGACATGGAAACTGTCAGACACGTGTTAACTGCATGTCCTGCTATTAGAGACGGATTTTGCAAAAGGCTGTCATACACTGTTGGGTGTCCTGACCCACGTTTGAGCTATCATGCTGCAACATTTGGTGCTGTGGGCTTAGAAAATCC
Organism: Ambystoma mexicanum; assembly: GCA_002915635.3. NCBI lineage: Eukaryota > Metazoa > Chordata > Amphibia > Caudata > Ambystomatidae > Ambystoma > Ambystoma mexicanum. The sequence goes on from CM030321.1 coordinate 886,458,346, forward strand.
AAGATAGCCAAAAAGCCCACATGTGCGCCAGAATCCAGGAGAACCACACAGTTTGTGTGCACACCAAAATGGTTACCTAACTTGCCACCCACCAGTGTAAAGAAAGATCTTTGTTAACAAAATCCAGTGTTACTGATGTCAAAAAGTTGCTGAAATCGTGGCTCATCGCACCACTTTAAAGATTCAACCCTTTTGTGGGGTTCCACATAACCATTTTACTGTAAGGAGCCCCATCAAAACAATGTTAATCAAGGATTATTTACTACCATGTAAGAACTATTCCTGTTTGGAAGGCATTAATCCAAGAAAGATCCCAAAAATGGATGCAGTACCAACAAAATCCCCAAGGCGGCGCTAGCGGTCTAAACTCTGACAGGAGAACTGAGTGCAGTTGCTGACAAAGGAATTTGACTCAGCTGACTTCAAAGGCTGCATTTTAATAAAAAATTAGCCACCTGCTGTTCCCAGAGGCCAGAAGCCTGGGAAACCCTCTCACCTCAAGAGATTCACACCACAGCCCAGGATATCACATAGTCATAATAACCAAATGCAAAGTGACCCCTGGTCTGCTGACCTATGCCTCCCAGAGACCACACAATAGGCTCTTGCACTTGAATAGAATATGTTGATTTTGTCTGTTTTCCTGTCAACAAAGGCCTGCCTGCCAGCAGAGGCATGGTCACTGACCCACCCAAGTCTTGGAGGCGGACTCCAACACTCTGAGAACTGAATTGAAAGCAAAATATATATTTTACAGAAACACTGATAAATCTTTGTAATCAAATGACAGGAATGTATAACTTTGAGAGCCTTAATTTAAAAAATGTACCTTCGATTCAAGCCCAAACTCCAATTTGTGTGATGTGCTGGGGCAAAACCCCGCTATTTATTGACACCACATACTCTGTGTTTAAGCTAGAGATATGGGAATTTACTGGAGTAGGTATGGACAGCCTGTGTATATGTGCATAACTTTTAATGAAGAACCAAGGTTGCATAACCCACTAAAATCGAAAATAAGTTGCCATTTTTGAATGCAAGCCCTCAGGAAGAGCAGAGTTTGAACAGAGTATACCTCATGTGATATGTGATGGGTGCATGTAATTTTAAACAACTGTGTATCTGTGCAATATGTATTTGAATCAAATATAGATTTGTGGGCAAACTGACATGGGGAGGATCCTCTGACCCATAAAACCTACAGAATCACTCTGACTCACATTTCCTTCCCCCAATCATGGGAGAGGGGAGAATTGGGCCAATGACAAGTAGAAAGGGGCAGGCTTAGCTACGCCCAGGCACACACCCACTTTCAAAACACATAAAAAGAGACTGCTGGGACAGGTAGAGACAGTCAATTCCTTTTGCTGCGGAGCATGCTGACCGACGACTTCACATCCAGAGATCCTACACTTAGACTTCCAAGCTAAACAGAGACTACAGAACTTTGAACCAAGAAGGCCCACTGCAAGCAAAAGTATTTGTCAGCAGGCCCAAAAATCATTTGCAGACTATTCACAGCCAGACCCAGCTGTTGATTCTGGCCTGAAACCCTGTGCCAGAAAGATCCAGAAGCAGTGCTGTACCCAGAGAAAGCAGAGCAGTATCCAAAACCAGAGGCCACAGATCCAGAGTGACCCAGACCGCTGTTAGCAGAACCAGAGAGCTGACCCAGATCACTGTGAAGTGCCGAGACCAGAACCGGAGTCCAGTCCAAAACCTGACCAGATCCGTGGCGAGGCCTATTTCAAAAGTATATTGTGAGTACCTAGCAGAACTGTGCAGAACCAATCTCTTAGTTAAAATAATCTAATCCAAACTATTTTAATCTAACCAGAACTGCCTCCTAACTGTCACCTGGCATTTGTAAAGCTGCACCACTGTCATTTGTCAATTCTGCATCTGCAAAGCTGTAACCTGTCATTTTGAACTTTTAAAATTTCAAATCCGAAAAACAACCTTCACAAAATCGTTCATAACTCCGTAACCGATTGTGCTAGGAACTGGATTTAACTTTTCTCTGAAAGCTTAGAATCTCAGCTTTTCAACAATTTTGCCGCGATTTGCGATTTGGTTAAAAATCCAGCCACGTGTAACCATCAGCAGTCATTTCTTTCCTTGCTAAAAATGTGTTTGCCTCTTAATCACCATCTCTGAATCATTGCTAAAGTGAGCCTGAACTCATCCCTAGTATCTCTCACTCACCCTGAACCACCTAAAGGGAATTAAAAGCATTTTCAGCATATTTCTCACTGCATTGTCACCATATTCAAAGCATTTTGCCTGTGTTTCAAAACTCCTATCTGTTGTATAAGCTGCTGGGGGGGAATTGAACTGAATTCTATTTGATTGCATTCCTTAGAACTGTGTGCTCTCAGCTTCATCTCCTTACATTGCATAAAGGGGGGGGGTGAATTGTCCAAGAAAGTGATTACATTGTCTTTTGCTGAAATCCTATCAAGTTATTTTCTGTACTGCATTTTCATTCCACATTGCATCCATTTGAAACCATAAAAGTATTGTTGCTATCTTATCCACCTTATACCCACTCATCATTGATTATAAAGAAGTGTGCTAGTGCCAGACTATCCATTATTGATTACTCCTCAGATTAAGTGTGATATTCAATTATTAATTCATTATAAAAGGGTGATATATATATATTGTTTAAATTCTCAAATAAACCTTTTAAACTTGCAAAACAGAACTACTTCTTGGCTCAGTGGGGTCAGGGGGATTCCAAGAGAGGGGTGTTATATAGGGGTAGTCATCCAGAACTCATGAACGGGACACAAAGATATATCAATAAGGGTTTCCATTCAGTATCCCAGACTAGGCATTGACTTAGCTGTAGTGTTGAATTGAATCCTCTTACAACACGTGTTAACGCTCTAGAACATATTGATGGGGATCCATTTTGGGCCCAGATCTATTCTGGCAGCCCTTCGGTTGTTGCTGCTGCAGCATTTTCTATTTGGAAAGAATTCGAAAAATGTGTAGGTCATGACTTTTGATGTTATTGCAAAGATTTATAATTATTTATAATTGTCATTTTAGATTTTTATAGTAGTGTATCTATAAGGATATATGTATTTAACTTGTACTTTTGTTTTGTTACAGTATTTCTATTCTATTTGACTGTATATGTATATATATATGTCCCGGGAGGATAGCTCAATGGCAACGTGCTCCCCTTGGAAAAAAGATGACACAAAGCAACACAGGTTTTATCCCTAGGTCCGCGCTTAGAAACCTCTGGGTATATAAGCGGGTTATAAATATGCAAATAAGACAACAAAAAAATAATAATTCTGTAACAGCGCCTCGATGCCCCCGGGCTGTGTGAGCGCTTTAAAAATGCAAATAAATAAATATATGGACTGTTATTAGCTATGCTAGATATGGTATTTGTAATGTGTACTTACATGTGTGAAGGTTTTGTTGTTGTTGTTTCACGATACACTACACGAGAGCAGTGCAAGCCGACCAAAGACTTATTCCCACATCTGACAATCTATGTAGATTCGGCTGCAGCCCCATTGAATGTGAAACTTTTCTGTTGACAGAATGTCCATTGCCAGCAGATAAGCGAATAGAATTTGTGAAACCACACTTTAAGGATGTGAGAATTATAACATCTGATATACAATGGACGCAAATATTTCAGACTAAGTCAAGAGCAGTCATAATTGCCATTGTACGATTTCGATTGTCATTGAAACAAAATGTGAAATTGTTCTGCCACCTGGGCCCTCGACCAAAGTCATGTATTAGATCCTAGATTGTACTTTACAATTTTATGAATGCATTTTAAATGCATTTTTATACTTTTAGACGGTAATCTGATTTTATTTGCTAAATGCAGATGTTTTTACGTGTGATTCTAAAAAAATATTATTGTAATAACTACATTGTTTTTCTTTTTGTAAAATTGAAAGGTTGATAATACATTGTCCAACCATATCAATAAAATATATTTTTTTTAAATGCACAATACATTAAAAAAAGTCAATGGTCCTCATTACGAGGTTGGAGGTAGTCATGGCGCTATTAGCTTTTGGACTACCTCCAATACCGGTAACATGTCCGGTCCCGTTCAATGGGGACTTACCGGTCTATTCCGACCTTTGCGGGACCGGTAAGCCCTCATTGAAAAAGCCATTCCCCATTCCCATCTCAGCCCCCATAGGGCTCAAATTGCTGTACCGTTATTAGCTCCAAAGTCCATTAAAATCAGGCGTTAAGGAAGGGACCCGCTAAGGGACCTCGTAGTAGGGCGGTAAGGGATTACCGGCACCAGTGCCCTTACCGGTGGCAGTAATCCCTTACCGTCCACCTCGCAATGAGGCCCAATTTCTTCCAAGCAGGATAACTCACTCAGATGGCTTCCCCTACACAGCAGAAATCCCACAGATATGCATCCTTTAAATGAGAAGTACGCTCACTTAAACTTAAGCTAAACGTCATATAAATAAAAGTTATAGGGGGGGTCCAAAACTGTGTGGAAATCCTCATGGATGCAAAGGAAATAAAATGTGCTCACGCCTACAACTCACACCGATGGACAGATTTTCACTAAATTTCCAACAGGAGCGGCGGCTTCGTCCCGAAATAGTGCTTTTGTAAATTTGGTGTAAATCTGACCAATAGTTTTTTTTTTAAATACCCAAAGAGTTGGTAAAAAAATGAGTGTTATCTGGGTCCGGTTCGCAGTCTCACTTCCCTATTCGGTCCGTGGACAACCCCCTGATCGATCAATTAAAAACATGAGGTGCGCCAAAACTTTTGAAATGGCCGCCATGTTGGATTCACCAACAGCGCCCGTAGACCGTACACATTGCGCTAAAAATATAAGAGGGGGTCCCAAAATATTTGAAAGGCTTAAACCTTTGGTGCCGTTTGACAAATCTGAACAACATTTTGGGAAAAGATTTTAGAGCCAGATTTGAATGGTTCTGCAAGGTTTGGTGGGATTTTTTCAAGAGGGTGCAAAATTAGAGGGGGGTCTCAACATTTTTAGACGGCTAATAACTTTGTTGCTGTTTGACAAATCTGCAATAATGTTTTCAGAAAGATTAAAGACCCAACTTTGAATGTTTGTGAAAAGTCTGAATGGATTTTGCCAAGTAAGGGTTAAATTATATGACTGTTATTTGTACGTACATTTTGACAGTTTCCAAAATATAAAACATGGACAGAATTGCAGCAAACCCATTCAAGGAGCATTGGCAGGGACCTGAAAGCATGGTTTTGCAAATGTGTCTGTGATTTATTTTTTGAAAAGTGTCATTATGTAGGTACAGCAAATAGTGATATACATTTGGTGAATGAGGTATAGCCTGTGGCCATGGGCATTGGCCAGATTGTCTGGGTCATGCAATAGGGTTAAAGCGAGACTGGCTAACAGGGACCGGCTATGTGGTATTGTTTTTGAAATGGGTATAGGTTTGAATGGGAAAAAAAAATCTGCCTGTGGCTACAGCCCAAAGTTCTGGACAAGATTGCAGCCAACATTTGTGAGGAGCATCAGCAAGGACATCAAAGCATGGTTTTGCAAATCTATCCTGTGTTTGATTTTGTCTAGAGTGTCAAAATGTAAGTACACAAGATTGTCATATAACTTTGGTGTCTGGGCAATGGGCCTGGCCCTGTGCAAGGGCAAATGTGCACTCTAATTTGCTTATTGGGGCATGCAGCATGGCTGAAGGCCTAGGATTGAATGGGAAGAAATATTCTGCTTGCGGCTACAACCTCAAGTGCTGGACTGGATTACAACAAACCTGCGCGAGGAGCCTCTGCAAGGACCTGAAAGCATGCTTTTGCAAATCTGTCTCATGTTTTATTCTCCCACAGTGTCAAAATGTAAGTACAAAAAACAGTGATATCACTTTTCTGCCTGGACAGTGGGCCTGGCCCTCGGCAAGGACAAATGTCTACTCTGAGTTGGCTTTTGGGGAATGCGGCATGGCCAAAGCCCATGCCCCATGTATTGTGGAGACTGGTACTTTTTTGGGACGAGCACCTTTAAAATTCCCTTGCATAAAATAGGTCTTGACAAAAGTTTGTGCCTATGCGTGTGTGTTTTAATATTTGCAGTTATCAAATCAGGTTGAAACACCTGAATAGTTTTTGGCAAAGTACTAATTGGGAGAATATTCAAGGATACGTTATATGGTTATATTGTATGGTTATTTTTATATCTAACATGGAATGGGAAGGTTTATAATACGTACATGGAAATGTTCACTACATGGCAATGGGAAGGTTCATAACATGTAAATCGGAGGGTTTATAAGATGGCAATTGGAAGGTTTGTAACGTGGAAATGGAAAGGTGTATAATATGTAAATGGAAATGTTTATATCCTGGCAATGGGGAGATTTATTACATGGAAATGGGAAGGTTTATAAAATGGCAATGGGAAGGTTTATAAAATGGAAATTAGAAGTTTCATAACATGGCGTTGGGAAGCTTAAACAGAAACTCTTCAGGCAGAAATGCAGAGTTAAATTCAGAGTGCATAGGTTTGCGCGTATAAATTAAAGCACATGGCTGCCAATGTACATCCCTGTTTCAAACCCTTGGATGTGGCTATCCAAGCCGTAGTGCCACAATGATTATCTAGCCTGATTCCAACTCTGGTTTGTGTGTATAATAGGGTAAGTATTTTCAATAAACACAGCGGCATGTTTTTACTTTCCAATTTGCGCCACAACCTAATTCGATCCACCTTAGCAAATGCGGCGCTAAAATCGATAAACGCTGCATACACCGGAAGCTTCCTGATTTCTGCCTGCTGTATTATGTGGTTAAGGCAAGGAAGTTAGTATGCGTACTTGAATTTTTCGGAAACCAGTTTTAGAGGAATAATATTAGCCTTGCTAGTCCATGCCTCAAGATCGTTCAGCAGTGTCCGCACAAATATTTTTGCCAGCACATCTAGCATTGTGAGGAGGCAATAATTATGAGGGTCCTCATGTCTTCCCTTTTTTAGTATTGGCACAATTATACTATCCCATCTTGAGCTAGGTATCGCCTGTAGCTTCTCTATACACTTGAACAGTCGATGTAATGCCAATGACCATATTAGTGGTACAGATTTTACCAGGGTGCTACCTTTCCTCCCTCCCTTCCTTCTACTCTCCCTCTCGCCCCCTCCGAGCAGCTGACCACTTCCTACTCAATGTTCCTCCTTCTCCTTGTGCCCCATCCCGATTCCGTTCTTTCCAGCTCCTCGCCCCCCTCCACTGGAACTCTCTACCTCTGCCTATCCGCTCCATCTCCTCTTACTCTTCCTTCCGCTCGCCCTTAAAATCCCACCTTCTTCACTATCCCACCTGACTGCTCTTACTACTTCCTCCTTGCCCCCCCGAACCCAGATTCTTAATCTAATGTACTCAGAAAATTGCTCCACATGCTGTTCTCGTTGTTTTGACTCGTGACTTGTTCATATTGCTTCTATTGTACCTTTGATGTTCTTATGTGAAGCGCTTTGGATTAAAGCGCTATATAAAATTTAATAAAATACAAAATACAAATATCCCAACCGGCCCTGGCGTTCTGGAAGCCTTACTGTTCCCGATCAGCCACAAAATGTTACTAGATTTTAGGGCATACGACCAGTTTGCTACCAGTGTCTTCCACCCTTCATTGACTGACTGTTATCCGCCCAGAACTTGGCTGATGTGCCCCGTCCAGATCTGTGCTGGCACGGCATTTAGTACTGCCCCACTATAAACGTTTGCATGAACAATACGCCAGATATTTTTTTATGTCATTAGCTAATGAGGAGTGCACTAATTCCCTCCATTATTGGCATTCTTTGGAGTATTTATGGATTATTTTGCCATTTCAGACATCCTGATTTGGCGGCTTTTGTTTCTTTGCAGAGGGAACCCGCAGAGGATACCATTTTTGCGATAGGTTACAATTCTTCTCTCAGCTCCCTATTTCTCTCATGAATGACACTGTCATACTTATGGGAATGAAAGTTTATCTTCCCTACGCGCTCCCTAAACTTTTCTGTAGCGCGACTATCACCAAGTGGGGCATCATGGAGTCGAGGACACAGACTAGACAGTGGCTAGAAGCCATAACAGAGGATAGGCTGAAAACAGAAAAGGCTTGAGGGCACGTTGAAATGGCAGTTTGATGAGTTTCGTTTTCTACACCAAACAGGTACGGATTTGTAAGCTTCTCAATCTTGTGGACCTTGATGCAACAATCTAACGCAACTACTCCTTCCTTTCATTCACAGATCATACACATTCCTGCAAATCTGACTCATCCTTAGCAATGTCCATGCACATCCTTACTGCACGCATTGATTGAATGAGCTTTGCCAAACCACACGTGGGTGGACACATCCCTACCATCCATGACCTACACTTTCGCTTAAACTCTACTCAGTGTAACATTCAAACAACCTTTGTTTGACACCTCCCAACACTCTTACCACAAATACTCATCCTCAACAGGGCTCCTGCGTTACCTCTATGCCACTTAAGGATTCAACAACCCTTGCCAGATGAGCCTTTGCGGAGCAATGGCAGGTCCTCTGAATACACGCTCAAGCAAGCCATGCATCTAGGCCCAAGCCTGCTTGGCACGCAGTTCTGGTCAATGGAACAGGATCCTCATGGCTACTCCCCTCAAGCCACCTTCAAGTTGCTCCATTTAGAACCAGGGCATCCGTTTCACCAGACTCAACCCCAATAGTGTACCTGCTTAACTTGCACTAAGGCTCCTGGTTAGCGTGTATAACACTTAGGGTTTTTGTTTAACTTGTCCTATACTTAATGATGAAACGGTCCAAGTCACAAGGCCCCTACCACCAGATTCAACTCCAATAGGGCTTAACCTTAAATTGTCCTACACTTAATGATCAGACCTAGACATCCCCAATAGAAATTGTGGCAAACTTATATTAGATGTAATGATCGAACAGCTCAAGCCAGGTGACCCCTTCCACCAGACTCAACCCTCATCGGGCTCTGCTTATCTTGTACCACAAGGAATGATCGAAAGACCTTAGCCAGACAACCCTTCCCCAGATCCAATAGGACTCCTGCTGAAAGACCACTGTGCTTAACATTCAGCGAACCCTGACAGAAGGCTCTATTGAGATCAACCGTTTGGCCTCCAAGTACGTGCTTAACCGAGCAATGCATCAGGGTGTTAGAATTGTTGGCATGCAGTGCAAGTCAACCAGACAAGGAAGGGCCATGTTAAAGATAAACTCAACACGCCCACACGACTAGTCATGGTGGCAAGCAACCTCCACAGCCCTCCAGGGAGGTGTAATAAAACACCAGCATCACATGCACTCAAACCTGTCTACTGACATAGCTGAACACGCTGGGCCCAACAGCTTATCAATCCCATAAACACAGACCATCCGTGCTACCTGCATTGCCGATGGCGAGGGATCATGGGGTCCACAGTGCAAAGCATTTGGTGAGCCACAGGTTGCACACCCCATACATCAGTTCATTATCCAATCGTGCATTATTATTGTGGTATTTACTGAGCGTGGACCTGGCTTCGAGAAGCAACAGAGAGCTTTACAATCATAGGGGGAAGACCACAGTGAGCGAGGAAGAGAAAAAGAGAGAGGGGAGATAACAGGGGAGGACCGGCAATTGGCAGCAAGAGATCTACAAGCAAGTAGGGGAGGAAACAGTGATAAGCAGATTTCGAGTCTAAGGTAGGGTGGGGAATGGAAGGTGTGTGGCCCTAGGTGTTAGGGAGGAGTCTTGTAAAATACAAGTCCCAGAATGCCACGAATACAGTCAGGACTGGATGACATACTCACACAAGCATTGGCAAAACCCGAGAACTCGGCCATTCGGGCAGAAACGGCTACGAGATAAATGTATGTTGTGACGTAATGACAGCAAATGATATTACGACATTTGATCAAGGGTAACTTTGGCACACAATTGTCAAAATGCATATCAGGGCAGAATGTATGTATGCAATGCAATTTGCTAGGCAGTACTAATTAGTATTAATGTATGAAATGCTATTGGCTATTGAATACCAGTAAGCGCATTGATGCCCGAATGCTCAGCCCGCAATATATGCACTTGGATTGGGGTTTCCCTACCCTCATCCACAACTCAAGTACACATTTTAACCACTGTGCCATATGGGCCCTCATGTTCCTTACATACACACGACGTTGCACGCAATCCAGTGTGACACATCCTTTCTGCAGGTTCAGGCTCGGGGATTAGGTGTGCATAGGGGGTCGGGCTGAGAGTAAAGGGAGGGGGCTCAAAGGTTGTTCCCTGGATAATCACCAAAGGGCGGTGGAGTGGGTCAGAGGGAGTGCATTACGCAATGAAGGGTACAGCTGCGCAAGAGTCCCAGCACAACAGGATTTGTGAAATGGAATCATGTCGGTGAGGCTATGTAGGACCATGCCAAATAGCCTCCAATTAGGTCATGCAACCACTCGGTCACACATGCATCAATACATTAAGTAGTAAGTGACTCTCTGAAGCTGCTCACATTGCGTAGTGTGGCCAGGGCCGGCCGGCCGCAGGGCACGCTGGGTGAACGCCATTAGCCCCCTACAATGCCAGCTTGGGGAAGTCTTTCAAGGTTCCCCCTGAGCTGGCGTGGTTGGAGAAGGTGTGCCAGGTGCCCTATTGTTATTAAATGCACCCGTCGCGGTGGGGTGCATTTAATAACAATAGGGTGCTGATGCAAGAGCATCAGCACCCGATTTAGATAATTACCTCCCCACTCTGATGTGGGAGCAAGGCGGTTTTCATTAGAATAGAGTGCATGCATGAGCACCTCTATTCCTGTGATTAACTCCAAGCTCAGGCACCAGAGTTAACAAATAATCCCCCCCCCCCCTGCATTGACCAGGGACACCACATTTTAAACCGCCCCGGGCGCTACCACCACTAAGCCCGGCACCGACTGTGGCACTTTTGTTTTGCAGACCACTGTTAAGGGATAAGCCACCAAAACCCTGCATTGCCATGAAATAACCCTGCAGTGGCTTGGTGTCTCCTGCGTAACCCAAACATTGATTAACTGCATTTCCACCTGCAGGATTTGCATTCCATGCCATGCTCTATACTATGTAGGACCACGCTCCTCCTGAAATCCCGGAGCAGCCCAGCTCTAGGAGGCCACATCAGCACGGGTAGCTGTCCAGTACTAAACTCCAGCAGTGCACTCAATAAACATACTACCAGACGATCGCCGAGAGGTCAGCAGACCGTCCCCAACTGCCCAGCCGGGAGTCGATTCTAACCAGCTAGACCAATCAGAAGTTATACGGCCACATCTACAATGGACACGATAAGCTGATCCGTCCACGCCTTGAGAAAGACCTATGGTTGAAACATGTGTTGGCACTCTAACAGATGCAAACAGCATATCGCATATATCTAACTGCACGTAGAGATGTCCGCCAACAAAACGGCAAAATGTGTGTAAAATTGAACCTACTGAATATTAAATTCAATCTACCTCAAGCACACAACGGTGTCCCTTATCACTAGAGACTGAATATGGAGTACTAAAATACCAATTGGTAAACACCACATCCAGCGCCAACGTATAACAGAGTAACAAACCACATCTCGTTACTACCATAACTATCCTTTCTTAACTGATAAATGGGAACTATCAGAGGACGCTAGCTCTCAGTAAGGGCATCTGAAATGCGTACTCATCAATGATGACATCAGGGGTGTTGCTAGATCTGGAGAAGATCCGGGGCTATGCTAATGTTGGGACTGTCGGGACTCGGGCTATCTATAGCCTGTCGGTTGGAGCTCCTGAGCTTCTATCCGGGGATACAACCAAAAGACCTGGGACTACAGCCCCCTCAGCCCAGCCCCCCTCCCCAAACCCCCCAACAACGACTTTGGGTGACATCATGGAGCTCTTGAGTGGCAGCTGCTGCTCTAGCCATGGAGTTGCCTTTACAAGTTGTGCGGGCTCTGGCATCAGGCAATACGTCATTCCCATCAAAGTGTGATGTTATTACAGGGAACGAGTGATCTGATATCGATATCATGTGCAATACGTGTACTCACAACTACACTGTAACAAGGGCAAACTGTAAAGATTATACCTTGGTAAGTCAGGCTTCCGAGAATTATATGGGACTTCTTTAAAGGAGTTACCCGATATCTAGCTTTAAAAAAGCCACCATATGAAGACGAAGTAATATGCTACAGGTCACACATTTGGGCAGACAGGGAAGCTGGGATCAGCATTAGAAAAGCCACCATATGAAGGCGAAGTAATATGCTACAGGTCACACATTTGGGCAGACGGGGAAGCTGGGATCAGCATTAGAAAAGCCACCATATGAAGGCGAAGTAATATGCTACAGCTCACACGTTTGGGCAGACGAGAGAGCTGGGGTCAGTGCACTGGTCTCCTGCTTTCACGGCCAGTGTATCCAGCAGACCACAGCTTCCCCCAGACAGTCCAGCCCCTGCTCCTCGCCGCTCATTCCTGCAGCCTCGCCGCCTCCCAGAACATTTCCTAATTTGTCCCTCCTCGGCAGCCGGCGGTGTTTACTTTAGGCAGCTCACTGTTTATACACGGTCCAGCTGATGTCCTTTGTGTGTGAGTGGGAACACATTGCCGCCATCATGCCAGGGTCCGGCCCCCTTACTCCAGCAGGGAGGTCGGAGGAGAGCTCGCTGAGGCGGACAGGGTTTGCCATCCGGTCCCCATGTGTATGATATAACAACATTAGTGCTGATGTCCTTTTCCCTCATGGTTCCCTTGCTCCCTCTCGTTCAGCCAGACATGGCACAATACAAAAATATACGGACAATCGTAATTGGTCCTTGAGCATAACAAGTGTCAACATTCCAGGAATCCATTAGGATTCACAGGGGCCAATCAGAATGCAGATCTGCATTTATCACGTAATCATTCGTAAAACTAGTCAGTGTTCAGCCTGCGGTCAGGGCATACATTATTGAACAGTTTGTAATACTTCCGTTGTTATTGAAAAAAAACACAGGGCCTCATTATCCGGTAGGCGGTGAGCCATGGCGCTATTAGCACCATGGCTCATGCCGGTAAAATACTGGCACCGCCTTGGTGGAAAGGGGATTTACCACCCCATTCCAAGGTTGGTGGGGCGGTAAATCCCCCTTCCGCCATTGCCCTTCCCCATTCCCATTTCTGCCCCATAGGGCTCTATGGGAATGGGGAAGGCGCTAATTACGGCACCGCAATTTTGCGGTGCCGTAATTAGCTCTGAGGTCCCTTAGCGGGTTGGATTTTAACACCTGCAAAAAGCAGGCGTTAAATCCCCCAACCCGCAAAGGGACCTCGTAGTAAGGCGGTAGGGATTTACCGGTACCGGTATTTTACCGGTACCGGTAAATCCCTACCGCCATCCGTGTAATGAGGCCCACAGACACACAACTAAAGTGTGATTACACCACCCACGTGCATAAAGCGCTGTGTTCCGAAAGCACCTCAACACTTTCCTCTTTTCCTCCTCCTTCCCTCTTCCCTCCTCTGCTAATCTCACAGCTGCTGTGATTGGTGTCTTGCACCCTTAGGCTTCGTCGGGGCCCCGCCCATTCACACTCAATCTCCACAGCCTCTCTCTTCCTTCAACATTTGCCTCGGCACACTCTCCGCACTGGAGACTCGCACCTTTTCACCCAACGCAGCTGGTGGCCACATAGCACTTACTATACCTTGCACCTCACCTGTGGCTCACCCCCGAGCACGGACCCCCCAGCACCTGCCCCACTGCTCTCTTCCCTGCTGTACTTGCTCACAAGGCATAGTAGTGTCGGCCGTCCCTTCCACCACTGTATTTCCTTTGTGTATTTTGATTGTATTGCATCCCATGTTCTCTCCCTGCTGCCCTGTGGGCGCTTTGAAACAGAATGTATTTGCTGTATAAGAGCCTAACAAGCAAACAATAAACTAAACTCAACTAAGATGCAGATAATGTTACATCCAGCATCTGGGCGATTGCTAACTGACCAGAGACTCTGAGGCCCATCGCGCATTTCACTTACCACTAGAGAAAGCCAGACCAATGCCCCAGTGTGTTGGACAGACAGACACCAACACCCGGTGGGTCTTCTGTGGTTTACTAAGCAAATAAGGACGAACATATACAGAGGTCAAGTCCTAAAAATGAAAGTGGGGGGAACTCATCGACAAATGCAATGGCATGTGACGTCCCAGAAATGAGCATTTCAAGGTGAAATATGCACATTTCATTAAACTGGCTTTGCATAGCCACCCAAATTGCACAGGACGAATGGCATGTGCCATTCAGAAAAACAACACACACACAAAACCCAGAGAGGATTTTTTCTTCTAATAGTGTTTTTGAAAACGTTACAAGGTGTGCATGTTTTAAACTCCAAGAACCAATACAAATGTTTTCCCTGGGACTTGCAGTACTGAAATGAGACATTTTACCTTTCGTTCTTTGTTATTTTTCACCAGGTTATACAGTGCAGTTGTGTCTTGTCCGGCCTACAAACCTGACAACTGTGGTACAATCCCCGTGGTCGGCTTTAAAGCATACATTCAAAGAGGGCATTCAATGTTTCTCAAACTAGCTGTGGGCGGTGGGTGACTGAGTCCACCCTCTGAAAAAAGTGGGTGGACTCCGTCCCCCCGCGTGTACCCTCGACTTGATCCCTGAACATATGTGGCATCAGCACGTAAGGGGTTACATTGAGCAAACTGAGTGAGCTCGTATGGCTGCAGGAGGGTTCCGGGAGCGTTCTCTGGCCGGCACAGTGTGATACTAGTGAGGATACATGCTGCACTTTACAACATCTGTGTCCAATCAGAATGCAGATCTGCATTTACCCTGTAGTCATTCGTAAAACTACTCAGTGTTGAGTGTGCGGTCAGGGCATACATTATTAAACAGTTTGCAATGCTTCAGTTGTTACTGAAAGAAAAACACACACAAGCAAAGTGTCCAAATAATTCAGATTCCAATCCAAAGGATATGCATGCGTTGCAAAGCAGAGTAGGCGAGGCCGTGCAATACTTCTAAGTCTACACAGTGCCCAGGAGCATGTGTGTGCATGCCACAGCGGACTGCGGCTGAGCCCTTCAGAAAAGTATGCACCTGACCGAAAGACTAGACCCACAGCGGACAAAAGTGTGCGCCACCTCACTGCGGCTGAAGCAGGGGATTCAGCTACTGCTATTTCGGCGCCGTCCATGTTGGCGCACCACCTCAGTCGCAGGGTCCCTTTCGGCGCGCCCTGTTGGCTGCGGCCAGCAGAGCGCAGTGACCAATCAGCGGTTGAATACATGTTTTCTTTAAATATATTGTCCCGTGAAGCACTAATAGACGCAGGGCTTCGGGTAACAGTTCATGTGTCCATGACACCTCCTGTAACTAAGCTCCTTACATCTAACAGCGCCTCGATGCCCTCGGGCTGTGTGCACGATATACACATTTAAATAAATGAATACACTGTACGGAAAACACTTCGCAATCAGTGCAAGGAGCTGTCCTGAACCTGAATGCTAATGGATGTTTCACTTTAAGGACCGCTCTGTGCACTGATCCTAAAGTGTTTTCCTTAATAAAAAAAACTTGGAGCATTCACCCTCAGGACAGCTGCATGTACTGATCGTGAAGCGTTTTCCTTGAATAAATTGCCACCCGAAGCACTGCATTTATAAGTGCTTTGGGTGACAATATATTTAAGGAAATCATATACTCCTATTTTCCGTCTCCTTTCCTCCATATTTGTGGGAATATTCCATTCTACGGGATGGGACCGCAGCTTTTTGTAGCACCGTACAAAAAAGGTCAGTCATTTCAAGTTTACGTGGGTCCGGCGCATACATGGCCACAGGCTCCGCCTGCCCAAGCCCCGTCACCGGGGCGTGCCTTAGTCCTTTTCTCTGTGCATTTGGGGCCGGATGCTATTTGCACCAGCGTGACATATATTTCCGGCCCGTTTTTCCTGTCTGAATTTTTTTCTCCCCTCGTCTTCAACATTGCGGTCATTTTTACTTGCCTTTGCCGGGACAAAAAGGATTTGCGTCTGGTTAGTCTTGTGGTAGGAGCTACTCGTCATCCGATGCTCACACGCTCTGTTCAGAGTGCCTCGAGTCGGATCACAGGTGGGACGCATGCTTTGCCTGTGATGCACTTTCTACTCGGGCCCTGACGTGATGGATTCAGCGTTGGGGGGAATTCTTCCAGCAGTCAGCGCCCGTGCACATTCAACGCTTTGGGCCTCATTACAACCCAGGCGGTAACCATGGAGCTAGTAGCACCATGGTTGCCGTTGCCGCCGGTATTTTAACGATTCCGTCATGGTGAATGGCGGAATTACCGCCCCATTCCAAGGTTGGCGGGGCAGTAATTCCCCATTCACCATTGGCCCTTCCCCATTCCCATTTTTGCCCCCATAGGGCTCAATGGAAATGGGGAAGGCGGTAGTTACGGTACCGCAAATTGCGGTACCGTAATTACCTCCAAGGTCCCTTTGCGGGTCCAATCCTTAACGGCTGGTAAAACCGCCCGTTAAGGTAGGGACCCGCAAAGGGACCTCGTAATTAGGCGGTAAGGGGTTAACGGCGCTGCCACCTTTTACACGCCGTTAACCCCTTACCGCCGGGGTCGTAATGAGGCCCTTTGTGTCAAGTAATAAGCGGCAACCGGTAAGTGATTTTGTTGGCATGTTACCCCGGACCGGAATTTTCTCCTCAGAGGCCTACGGTCACAGAAGGGTTCGCTCAGATCCTAACATTACCGGGTCTTTTCACAAGGCCGTCCAGCCTTTGTTGGTTACCGGAGCATGCTCTAAGTATGCCCGTTCAAGGGCTTAAAGAGCTACCAGAGGTTTCTCAGAGGTTCCCCTACCTTGGGCTAGTTCTTGTGCTGGCAAAGCCAAGGTTCCACCTTTTGGTGACTAATACTTCCGGTGTTTGCTCCAAGGTTCCCTCAGGAAGGGCTAATCCAGTTATCGGCTTGGTCGAGGCTCCCTGCCAAAGGCTATATTGACTGCATCAAACCCCTTGAAGCCCTTGGTGATCGTTACATTCTGCACAGGCATTGCTGAGGTTCCCGACATTAGGGATAATACTAGCAAGGCCCTTTCTGCACTCGATTTGGCTCAGCCATCTCTGTCTAAGCCTCCGCAGTCAGTGGTTCTGGGGCCAACACAATTCCAAGGGTCCAAAACCTCTAGGGGCTTGAACAACCTCCCTCATAAAATGGAGCAAGCAGCTTTGAAATCCACCACTTTGGTGGTATTCAATGGTCAAAAATAAGCCAAAGTCCACACCTGCTGCTTATTTGGGCCACAACCTATTTGCGCCTCCACTCAGAGTTCCATTTGAATACAATCCTTTTTGTCCCAGAGTAGAGTGGTCGGCTCCTACTCGTATGTCGCTGCCTCCTAAAATGTCCCTACCTATGACTTTTTATCCACTTTTTTATGTGGACCCATGGTTGTTGAAACCAACTTGGCAGCCAATCGCGACAGATTCACGGGCGAGTCATGCACCTCCTCAGAGACTGTTGCCTCAGCCACACCTTAGATCATCGGAGGATGCTTCTTCAACAGGTTTCTGGCACTAATGCATCCTGACCCTATGAGGGACTTTTCAGAGACCTGTTTTGGGAGCTTATTCCTAATCCTCAGAAAACCCCAGGCCGGTTGAACCGGTGCCACTCCTAACCATGTCACCAGAAGTGCCGCCACCTCCTCCTCAGAAGTCTGGGATGCCTTTGAGGCCACAGCCCCAGGATTCAGTTCCACCGCTAGTGGATGACCCCCACGGACCTCGATGAGCTGCTGGAGGAAGAGAACGAAATCCACTCATTGGTGAGAGCCTTCCATGACAGGATAACAAATGTAATGTCTTTCGTGGATATTCCTTTTCCGGGGCCTCCTCCATCTCAGATGGGGCTCAATCCATCCAACCCTTGGAAAGTATGGGTGTAGATCTGCAGAGAGATGTTCTAGTGGAGCCAAGCAAAGAATGGATGAAGCCTCACGTGGAAAAGTGTGGATGAAGACCCCCACAAACAGGAAAATCAATGTGAGGTACAGGTTTCTCCAATCCAAGAGAGCTACCCCGTCATCATATCCTCAACCCTCTTCCTCTGTAGTTGCGGCAGTCACTATGTTTTCAAAGCCGTCCTCTGTTTCTTCCTCCTCTCAGATATTGAACAAGGGAGATCAGGCTCAGGAAGCTCTGGGGAACAAAGGTATTTTCAAATGCTGCCCTGCAGTTGTGGAAGACGAATGTGACAGCAGTTTTAGCCACAACGAAACAGAAGCTAGGGCAGGATCTGGTGGAATTTGAAAGGTTCATACCTCCAGAGCACTTGGAACAGTTTAAGAGGGGCCTGGCTGATGCCAGATTAATCACCCAGAATCTTCTGGAGGCAGCCGGCCCATCATGTTGACACTTCTTTTGGAGGCGGTTCTATTGGGGTGGACACATGCAGACATGCATGGCTTCATGCCACTACATTTACGAAGGAGGTCCAGGATAATGTGTTGGACCTCCCATAGCTCTGCAGATGAAGAGCTGGCCAAGAACAAGGAGAGCATGCTCACGGCCAAAACATTGTCTGTTTTAACCAAGTCAGCAACAGCTAAACCATCACCAGCTTCCCGAGTGAACCAGAGTCTAGATCTTTCTTGGTTTCTTGAGGCTTCCATGAATGCATGGCGAGACAGTAGAATAGGAAACCCAGCACTCAATGGAAGAAGCAACAGAAGGCCTCTGTCAGGTTTTATTTCCCTCCATGCCTCATCAACCGGCACTTCGTCTCTGCCCACTGAAAAGTCCTCTATGGGGTTACGCGCTACCACAGGAATCCTGTGTGGGCCAGAATCTCCCTTCACTTAGAGGGCTGGAGGACCTAACCTCAGACTCTTGTGTGCCATCGGTAACCAGCAGGGGATACAGACTTCCTTTACCTCCCTTCCCTCCTTCCTGCCCTGCTATAAATCAGGTTGGGTCTTCTACTCTAAGGCTAGAAATTCGGAAACTCTTGCAGATGAAAGCCATAGAGGAGGTGCCAAGTTCAGAAGTCAACCATGATTTTTACTCTCGCCTGTTTACTGTGCCAAAGTCTAACCAGGCAGGCCTGCAAACCATACTGGAATTGGCGGATTTCAATTTTTCCCTTCCCTTTCAGAAATTCAAGATGATCACCCCGGCTCAGATCTGGCCATCTGTTCTACAGCGGGGAGATGTGATCTGTGCAGTGCATCTGAAGCATGCATACTTACACATGCCTACTGTCCCTCTCATTGGAAGTTTCTCAGGTTTTCGTGGGTCAGTCCCAGTACCAGTGCTGGATCCTTCCCTTCGGCTTAAACACTGCAACCATAGTCTTTACGAAAATAATGGCACCAGTTCCCTCCTTTCTCCACCTTGAAGGCATCCATGTTTATAAACACTTGGATGACTGGCTGGGAAGGGCCCGCGCCCCGCAGAGAGTAGAGGTGAAACTCTGCAATCTACTGGACTTACTTTTTGACCTCTGCCTGTCGTTGAACTGGAAGAAGTCTCACTTGTAGGCAATGATCTTAATCGGCTTCCTGTGGGACACCCAGCAGGCCAAGGTTTTACTGACATTGGACAGAGTGACGAATATCCAGAACACCTGCTCGCTGTTCCCTTCCACAAACAGTATCAGTGCTTGGTGGTTGCAGAGACGGCTGGGTCTGATGACATCATGTATTTCTATAGCCAGATTGAGGATGCAGAAAGCTTAACTAACGCTCCATATGTGAGGGGCTTAAGCATGGGACCAGCATTTGTGTTTTATACTGATCCCTCAAGAATTGGATTAGGATTTGGTGCGGTGGTCCGATCCTCAGAATCTGTTGCATGGGGTTCCCCTCCCAGACCCCTCTCCACAGGCGGCTATCACCACATATTCTTCCCTGTTGGACCAGGGGACGACAATGAACCACCTTCACATGTTTGACTGGTGGTTGTGGAAGACCGAGTTCAGCACATCAACTATCTGGAGCTGAAAGCCATCTTATTAGCGTTGACAGCCGTTCTCCCCAATATCCAGCACAAGATGGTGTCCATCAGAACTGATAATTCTGTCTCAATGTTTTACATAAACAAACAGGGGGGACCAAATACCCTCCTCTTGTACTTTTTGCCCTGCAGATATGGGAATGGGCCTTCGGTCATGGGATGTGGCCTCAAGCCCTACACCTGCCGGGAGTTGCAAATGTGGAAGCGATCAGCTGAGCCATCTGGCAGAGGCCAACCACAAGTGCCAGCTTTACCCAAAGATGGATGGGAACCTTTTCTCATGGTGAAGGTCTCCCCAGGTGGATCTCTTTGCCACCAGCCTCAACAAACACTGTCACATGTATGCATCCGGCGGGGCACAGGGAGTGGCTTCAATCAGGGATGCATCAGTAATTTTGTTGGGCGGCATTACAGCATATACGTTTATGCATGTTCCTTTACTGCATCAGGCTCTCCTCAAGTTTCAGGAAGCAACATTCTCATCTCTGGTCATCATTGCTCAGTGTTGGCCATCCAGATGCTGGTTCTCGGATCTGGTGACCCTGGCCAAGGGGACCTTGATCTCCCTGTTTTTTTTTCCAAAACCAGACTTGGAACCAAAGTGTGTCCTTCACGCCCTGGACATTCTGAGGGATACAGATTTTTATTAGGACAGGGCCCATGGGATTCAGGAAGGTGCTCAACTATTTGTGGCATTCGGAGGCGCAAATAGGGGTTTCTCAGCCTTTAAAGCTATGATCTCCAGACTGGTAGTGGCAGCTATTTTCGAAAGCTACTCCCTACAAAATCATCCTCAGCCTAAGCGGCTTTGTAGAGGACCAGGTGGATGGGTCTAACCAAGCTCCCGACCCCTCACCATCAACAAACTGGGACAGCAGGGAGAAGAGCAATATATGGGACACCATGTGTTATACCTATACTAGATTGAGTGTATGAGAGACGTTATGCACTCAGACAGCCATACAGAATGTACCCACACACTGAAAGTGTGGGAGGATGCCGCATGGAAGGATTTCAGCATGCACCTATGGACATCCTGGAATGTTAATGTGAAATCTGGCGAGGGCAGGGTGATGTCATGAAGAAGATATATAAAGCTATGTTGAAACGATATGAAAATACAGAAGTAGCAATATAACTGAACCACCAAGAGAAACATGTACCTACGCCTAACGTAATCGTGAATGCAAAGAAGATTAAGTCATTTACTGGTCAATAACTGTAAATACGCAGTAATGCAAGGTACAGAGGAAACATATAGAGGCTTGCTATACAGGAATATATAACGTGGCAAGGACGACCATGAAAGGAAAATGGACGCTGGCTCATGTCGAATTCAACCAAGCTACCTCAGAGGCAGACCAAGGTTGCAGAATCAGGAGATGCCCCATGTTCAGATCAACAGGGAGGCTATGTTGGCCTAGGATCAAGGATGCTATTTTAAGGAATAGTTGCAAGGCACAAGGGGAGTTAACCAGGATAAGCTATGAACGAACGGCACATTTCTCCCAGATTAAAGAAGAAGAAAACATCTGCAACGGCCAAAGTATTGGACAAGTAAAAGTGAATGAAGTCTATGCAAGGCAGAGTGAGCAGGTCTCTAGGGGCCAGAAGGAGCAACAGCACCCTGCATAATTGAATCAACAATAAGAGGTTGAAATGGACACATTTGCGGTTGCTTCACATGTGACTCAGAAGTCGAAGACAAGGGCTGTTCTTTAGAGCCTCAGACTAAGATAGTGGTGTGCTCACACTCCCTTGAATGTCCCAGGACAGTGAGCAGGCTACAAGATCAACTACAGAAGGACTTTTGCTTATGGCTGACCAATGAGAGATGATGGACTAATTGGGGAAAACGGGAAGTAATCTGATGGGATTTAAACACCTACATTTTGTTTCACGTACGTGCTGTTAAATAGCAAAAAGTCCAAGTTTGGGATAGCATGCCAACCAACCAGTGGGTTTATGGGGCAACCTAACACGCAATGTTGCATAGACCAATAAACTGCCATTTTGTGTGCTATAATCAGTACTATACATATTTAGAGGTAGATCAATGCGTGCCCTACAGACAAGGGGCAGCCAATGATGTTTTAATTCCTGTATGTTCTATATGTAGATATTTTCCCCTAATCAATCCCTTCCCTCAATAGGTTTTATAATTTGCCACGTAGAAAGGCATCATAGATGACAGAAATTGGGGTATAAAACCTCTATGTAATCATGCAACTGTGGGATTGTGCATGCATCGGTCTCATGCCTGTCAGTTCTCCCTGCTTTATTAAATGGGAATAAAGTACTACTTTGCCTTATTACTTGTGCCTGTCAGATCATTTGGTCTGAGATCATTATTTGTAATTCCATCTAGCACAAAAGACGCTTCAAGGTGCTAGATCACAGCTATATGCTCACCTAGTCAGAGCCAAAGCAGCTTCAGCGGTCTTCCAATGGTATGTCACTTAGGACACCATTGCCAAAGCAGTGGCTTGGCCTGCCCCTCAGCGTTTTGCAGGCACTACTGTCTCGACATAAGCTTGAGAGCAGATGATCAATACGGTCAAGCGGTTCTCAAGAATCTCTTTAACTGAATCGGAAATATTACCCTCCACCCATCGGGAGAGAAGTCCTTGTTAATCGCCCACAAGTATGGAGCAAAGGGGACAGGAAACTGCATTAGGGAAAAGTTACTCATCATAGTGACTACTGTACTTCTAGCAATAGTCCCCTTTCTTCCATACACTCTCCTCCTGTCCCCCTAAAATGCCTGAGCTTCAGTTAGACAGCATCCTTGATGGGTAAAAAAGGACCGAGGCATGAAGCCCGGAGGTGGGGATTGAGGGGGGGGGGAGCGGAGCCTGTGGCCATGCATGCACTGGACCCGAGTAAACTCGAAATGACTGACATTTTGTGTATGGTGCTACAAATAATTCTGTTCCCGTCCCATAGGACAAAATGTCCCCACAAGTATGGGCAATGCTGCAGGGCTGCCCAAAGCGAGTCAGGGTAACTGCTGGTACCATCCGGCAGCCTGGGAGAGGGGCAGCTGCCTTCCCCCCAAGCCGGCTCCCCTCTCCTCCACAACCACAGAGACACGCAATCTCTCCTCACTACAAAGCGCAGGAAGGGGCCAGTCCCCACAGCTACACACAAAGACCCAGGGCTCCCTTGGGTTTTATATAAGAGCTGCATAGCTCACTGAAAAATACAAACTGTTTGTGGACCCTGAATGGGGACCCAAACAGTCAGGAGGTTCGCTGTTCACTCAGCATCCTCCACTCTCTTTCTTCTTTTCTTTTGCACGTTTGCTGTGTGCTCAGCATTGTGTACTTTGTTTTTCCTTTTCAAGTTCACTGTGCACGCGGTGTCATCCTCTAAACGTGAACATTGTGACTGTTCTCTGAAATCCCCGGCGGTCGCGCATCAGCATAGAAGAACAACAACGACATCCCTTCAACTTGACGAGGCCCAACGGTGCTCGAGAAAACAAAGCGAGGCGTTCTCCAAGGACCAGGGAAGTCGGAGCCGACCAGCGAGCCCCCTCGAGTGGAAGTACGGAAGAGAGGAAACCCGGCCCCGCGGCTACATTACTACATTATTTCAAGTAAGTCAGCCATGGCGCCGGGTAGATCAGCGCTGCCCCCTGTGCGAAATGGGGCAGCCGAGTGAAACAGACTCAGCCTCCTTGGGAGGCTAATCAGGCAAAATAACAGGCCTGCTATGCACGTGGCTAGATCCAACTGCAGAAAGGGAAAGCTGCAGGGTGAAACTGACATCATTAAGTCCATTCATTGAAGACAAGCGGGCACAAAGCAGCATAGCCTACTATAACGCGCTTGAAATTTTTCATTTATAAAAACTGCACGGAATGAAGCCAATCCCTATAGCTGAGTCAGTAAGTGTTCCGACTGACACCGGAAAGGTTGGGGGTTCCAAATCAATCAACCAGCCCCGACTTTCTGCACAGCTGGCAGAAAATAATTACAATAAGGGGATCGTCCACAAAGTTATCAAGAACACGGGGGCTGCCGGAGTTTAAAAGGCAGGCCCAACAATCGTGGTACGGGAACACGCAAATTTTGCATTAGAATTAACATGGACTAACCAACCACCTTATGTTATAAAACGAGAAGAGTTGATCTGTAAAGTAACAAGGGTTTGCAGGAAGCAATTAAGGGGCTGCGACCAACCACGTGGTCACAAGTCTGGATCCCCCAAGGAGGGGTGTTTTTGAAATTACGATAGACAGAATCCAACTGAAGCCAGTCTCTGTAGCACAATCAGTGTTGTGACTTGTACATGAAAGATTGGGGGTTCGAGCCAATCCTCCAACCTCAACATTCTGAAAGTGTTGTGAAAAAGAATTTCAATTTTGTGGGTAATAATAAACAGCACTCAGATACCGCAGGGTTCTTAGCACGATTTAAAGGCAAATTTATTGCACAGATACCCTGTTAGCAGTTTATAGTGACATTTTCGAATAACATTTGGTCGAAAGTCAAAATGTCAAAAAGATAATGTAAAAAGAAGAATTTCGAATGTCTTATTTTGTTTGTTTTTTGTTCAAAATGGGGGGTTTCCCCAACACCCTTTTTTTAATGTTTTTCTCTGTTTTTACCCTTTTTTTTACTTCCGGAACCCAAAAAAAAAGTAAATGAATAAATAAAGCATTTGAATATTTTTTTTTTAGACACTATTTTTTGGACATTTTTGTCATTCGACCAAATGTTTTTGACATTTTCACTGGACACCCCTGTTAGCGTCGTTACAACCGCTAAACGTTCAGAATCAGATGTAGACAAGCGCCACGTCAGCCAGTTTCACAAAGCAGGCAGCAGCATAGAAAGGTTTTTCGCATGCATTTATATTAATACATGGGCCAACAAGCCATTTGGTGAATTTAATAGTCAATTTCGCAAAGGCAACTAGGTATTTAAGCAAAATACAAACACAAATTAAGTGTTGTTGCATAACTACGGAAGAATAAAAATTAACAACATAACTGCCAGGCCCGTGACAACGCGGCTGTTTTTCCATGCATAAACATCAGTTTAACAAGTAGATTTACAGTGAAAATATGAGTTTACCAGGAGCACGGGGGGCTGCTGGATAATGAAACGGCAGGCTCAATAGTTTTGTGTGCAGAAGCACATCTGTTGCCTGACAAGGGGAACTAAATACCTTACGTGTGGTTGTCCAGGAATCGAAGCATCAATCACCTAACACGGTTGACAAACAAAACTGTTGTGGGTAAGAACTTGTACCGGAACACCACATTTCCAGTTAAATAGAAAAGGGGCAGCATGCTGGGGAAAGCTTTCGAGGCAGTTAAGAGACTATTGGTAAAATATAAACAGCATGTCCACAAGCCGGTCCAATAGCACAGCGAGTAGAGCGCTGAGCATGCAGACCTTGCTGCTGCAGTTTCAGATCCCGGCAGGGGCAAACTCAGCTTTTCTCCTACTGAGGTGATAAATGAGCACCACATACAAGGGGTAATAATGTGCAGCGCTCAGATATCCGATGGTTCGTAGCGCTATATAAATGCTAAACAATTATTAGCAGAGGCGGGCTCTTAACATTTAGTCAGAACTACCGGAGACCAGAGAAGGAGCAATTGTGTCTACGAAGGGGGGGAAACCGGGGAATGTTCCCATGTTTATCATAATGACATTGGCACATACAGAACAGGCCATTAGTGGTGCGATAAAACCACAATGGACCCCAGCATTCCCAACACCCCAGCACAGTGGTTTAATCGCCAGACACGGCAGGCTCCGATGGGGAACCCAAGAAAGCGAAGGGAAGCAAAGGAGCAGAGAAGCTGACCCCGACCCAACCCTGCTTGCACTGCAGGACGGGCCTCTCCAGGGAAAAACACACCGGTGGGCAAAAACAGCACGCAGAGGCCCGAGGGCTCTTAGTGCCATGTAGATACCAAACCAAACAAAATGAAGCAATTGGTTATCATGCCCAGGAGACAAGGTTTTGTTACCCACATACCAGTACCCTGATAAAGGTTACAACAAGACATAGAACATGCCACCCAACAAAGAGGGTGGACCCGGGGTTTCACTCAACAAGCCAAATTACCACAAAATCTTGCACAAGCATTACAAATCGGTGTAACCAGCCATGAGCCAAGTTTATATCTACAACACAGTACCCTGACACGGGGCACAGCAAGGCGTGGAACAGGCCACCCAACAACAGAGGTAGGCCATGGACAGCACCCAACAAGCCAAATTACCAACAAACAAGGCAGTTTCTCGAATTGCCAAAGTGTTGCAGCACAGGCAGCGCCAAGACACAAGCCTCCCGCATAACACAGGAATTTTGAGGGTGGAGCAAGGGACAAGACAATACTTTGGACCTCAGGAACGAATTGTGAAACAACTTGTACAAAAGCCGCATAAGCACAGGGCAGAGCATACTGGTGCAGTTTTGAAGCCTGGCAGAGACGACACACAAGCCAATACATATCAGCATCAGCCTGAAACAAAGGCCACAAAAAAAGAGAAACTGTTGAAAGGGATCTCCAACTAAATAAAGCTATCCAAAACGGAGCTGACCAAATATTTCTGTATACACAGAATAAAAACAGATCCCTGAAACAGGGTAAAAAAATAACACACAACTAAGGAAAACCTGTACTCAGGGGACCCAGTTGCAACAACACTACTGAAGTAGTGCAACAGATCCAGACCACAGGCACGGAAGGGAGTAACAACACTATGACAAAAAAGCACAGAAGCATCCAGGATCATCGGGGGCTAGCGGTAAGGAGCCAGGTGAAGAAGGGGCGATGACACCACAGCCACCATGGCAAGGTAAGTAAGATGGCACCCACACCAGGAATCAGAGGACACAGATTCTGCACACCCACCAACGGTCACAACCAGCCCGGGTCCCCAAAGACACACACATGCAGGCAGACAAACGGAGAGCTAGCCCCATAAACAGTTCAAAATGCTGAAACAAACAGCTAGGACAGGGCAGACAACCCGACAGTCAGGTAACTTAGCAAGCGGAGCGTTTTGTAGCCTCAAACTCGCACTAGAGGGTGATTCCAGAGCCCAGCCCAGCCCATACCAAGCACAGCTCCACCTAAGGGGCAATAACAAATACGCAGAACCAAAGCGAGAGCCGAACGAGTACAGCAAATCCCAGAAACCAAGGCACCAACAAGCGAGAAGTATTCCAGACCACCAGGATCCTCTGCAACTCGCAGGTAGTACTCAAACGGATGACCAGTTTTTCCAGCGGCTTGAGGTGCCCGAGATTGGAACAGAACAGCATCAACACAGGTAACAGCACAAACCAAGGGATAAAAACCCAGGCTCGCTGCTAAGGGTAGTCAAGGCAACAGATAGAGGACATATTCCAAAAATACAGTCACACCCTCCAAAACAGTACAACGAGTCAGACGGCACAGCAAGTAGAATGTGCACCTTGACATCAGGGCAGAGCCTGCTTATGCAGGGTCGAACCCGGCAAGGCCGAACTCAGCCTTTAATTATCTCCAAGTTCAATCAAATGAGCACCACACAGTGGGAAATCAGCAGTGCTCAGACGCCTGAGGATCCATAGCACCATATAAAATAACAAAAACAAAACATGCGAGGCACATGTATCCAGAACAAAATAGAGAAGGAAAACAAAAGAGGTAGCCGAACATACAAGAGAAAAAGGTATTTAGTAAAGGTAAAACCATTAACACAGGGACAGCATCGCAAGCCAGGCTGACAGTACACCAAGATGCCAGAGAACAAGGTAACACAGCCTACCGGGCAGTAAAAATACGCGGAAGAAAATACAAGCAAGAAACAGAAGAAGCCAAAAATCCAAACAACCAAGGGCTGAGGCCTGAAAACTGCAAGTAGCACTGAACCCAAAAAGGGGTTCTACAAAAATAATAAGCAGTAAGGAATAAACACCACACAACACAACAAGCCGACGCCCGAGGGCCGAGGCCAGAGTGCTGCAAGTAGCACGGAACCTGAAAACAGGTCCAACAAAATTAGGATGCAGTAGGGAACAATCACCACAAAGCACAACGGGCCAATGCCAGAAGGCCGCAGCCAGGGTGCCACAAATAGCACCGAACCTGAAAACAGGTTCAACATAATTAATAAACAGTGCGGAATAAACACTGCACAGCACAACAGGCCAACGTCCGAGGGCAGGGGCCAGTGTGCTAAAAGTAGCACAGAACCGGAAGCAGGTTCAACTAAATTAGTAAGCAGTGGGGGGAAAAGCAGGACACAGTGCAATACAACGGGCTAACAAACCCCCGAGGGCGAGGGCCTGGGAGCTACGACGTAGCTCGGAACCAAAAGGCAGGTACAAAAACCACGTCTCGTTGACCAACATGAGTAAAACAGTGGGTGGATCGTCCCTTAGAAAACCCGTGAAATTCCACAATGGTTACCAAACCTCGGGGTGCAGGGGAGAGCTACCCCACAAAGTTAAGATACAGTTACATTGTTCATTGGAAACATGTTCCAGGGTCCAATATGAACAAATATTCCCTGGGCTCCACCCCCTGTTCACAAATTCAACTCAATAATGTTTCTAAGATAAATAATCAGGGCAATGCCACAAAGGGCCGGGGCCACGCTTCTAGAAGCCTCAAACCATAACGTGTTTTAAAAAATAGATAAACAGGCCAACGCCACAAAGGCCGGAGGCCAGAAGGCAGCTAAACTACAGATTAATGTAAACTGTTTGGTTTTTGAGCAAACACTGGAAAACAGGGGAACCAAGCGGGGCTACCCGGGAACATGCGCAAACACTAGCATAAGGTGGGAATCGAAGTTTAAAACAGAGAAAGCGTATGGGCCTCAAGGCTCCCCCAAACTGGGCCATATTAAGCACGGCACCAGGCACGATCAAAGAAATAGCCAAACTAAGGGGAACAGACTAGGCAGCTAGGACAAAACAAGCAACAACTTTTGGGGAAAACCTGGACAGCCGGTAACCCATCCAGGTTGTGGCGGCATGGGTCAGAGGAGGAAAGGTGTCTATGGACTAGGTGTACAGTAGTCACTACGGTGAGGAACCTTTCCTTATTCCTTTTAGGTCCCTGATCATCAACACGTCACAGCACCTCCATGTGCCTTGGTTCCCTTGCCTATCACATTTGGGACTTCTTACTAACAAGCAAACTCCCGTCATTAATAGTCTATTTATAAGAGGACGTGTACATTTCCAACAGCCACTAGCCAAAAACTCCTTCCTCTTGGGCGTTTAGGCAGTTTCTTGGTAAGCTTAGACTGTACACTTGGTTTGATCATAGGAGGAATTCATCGTCATTTGTCCCACGCCTCATTTTTGGTGGGCACACATTGGTAATTGATAATGATGTGCTTAGATGGGGTGGGCTTCTGTTGTTTTAAGTAAATAAGAGCATATAACAATTTTGCTGCATCATTCAGTGAGAGTCTTAACTGTAAGTGGATACCTAACACCCCTACAAACAAGTACATCTAAAAGAAACCCATAAGGGAACTTCCAGTTGAGGTTTCCCAAAGTTAGAGCCCGCAAATGGGTCACTGTTATGCTACGATGTGATGTGATAATAATAATGTATTTCTTACATAGCGCTACACACCCGTAGGTCTAACAGCGCTGAAATAACAGAAGACATTATTATCCCACAGAGCGGTACTCAATGTTATGCACCCCACCCACATAGTGGCCTTATGGTGCCACGCCTTGTCCTGATAGTGGTGGTCTATCGTGGCCCTTCATGGATGAACCAGGCCGTGGTCAGCAGTGAAAAGGAAATGTGGAAAAAAGTGCGGGAATCAGGGGAGTGGAAAGTGAGAAAGGACTGCATAACCAGGCAGAGCTGGCTATGCGGTAGGCCTTTGAACAAGAAGAGCTAGCCTTCTTTTTTGACCGTTCGACGTGACCGAACTTTCTGAGAGCCTTGGCAAATCGATGCCCCAGCTCAGATGTATCAGAGTCGGCAGTGCTCTGAAATTAGTGTCACAGTAATAAAATGCTGGTTCATTTTTTATATAAATTAGTTATAACTAAGGTTCCTGGTTTTACAGTATTTATTTTTGCACCATTTTCGTATATATTTATTCATATTTTGTCCAGGAACTATTCCAACAATGGTAGAATTCTAGAAAAAATTGAAAACACTTCTCTCTGACCTACCACCTGACAAAACTGCTGAGCGCCCCTGCCTGCTTTCTAACCAGCCTAGACTGCCGCTTTTGTAGCTCTGTCTGTTTGTTTGTTGTATGTGTGCGCCCTGAGGCCCTCGGGCATGTGAGCGATATACAATAATGTTTAGTAAATAAATAAATAAATACATATGTTTTTCGTCATTTTATCTGTATTGATCCACATTAGCCATGTAAAAAAAAATAAGCTGTAACTAATATGTTTCCACATTTATTTACATGGAACAAACACACTATAGCAGTTAGATGTCTGTAATAGAAGACCCCACTACGGTGCACGCATTTCTGTTTTTATCCATGTTTTGCTAATAAATACAGAAAGGAAAAGGAGTGATTTCCGTCTGCATGTATGTGTAAAAATCTGTCAAAACGGAAAACAGTGAGTCTGAGTTATGACATAAACGGACCGGGAGGTTAGCGCAGCGCATTTGTCTTGGAAACAAAACAATGCAAAGCAACACAGGTTCAAATCCCGGTCCTGCGCCTAGAGACTGCACTCCATATTAAGCGCACTATAAAAGAGTAATTAATAATGTAGCATAATAGAGCAGGCCGCTTCACATCTTATGCTGTAACAGTGTAATTACTATGTTACACACAGCATAAAATATGATAGCATAATAACAGAACACACACACACACTAACAATGAAACATTAATTTCCCCGCTATATCATCCATCTCTATGTCTGCGGTATGTCCGTGGAGTCCTCCTCCTCTTCAGGATAAGGTCTGCATAAACTGGGCAGGGGCGCACCACCCTCCAGGCAAGCCAAGAGCTCTCAGACATTTGGCACAGTACAAAAGCATGTTAACATAATATAGAACAGAAAGGCACATAACCTAGGACTGTGTAACATACTAATATTAAACATAACATAGCACCGCCACACTACCTCCGCACAATCATAACATAACACAGGACACGCTGTGATCCGACATTGGCACCACTCTCTCTCTCACACACACTAGACCACCCCACAGAAGCGACACGATCACACATGTGCACACATTTCCTTACCTGCGTGTCCCGGGATCCTGCTTCCAGGTGCTGCGGGAATCCAGGTGCGTCCTGAGTGTTTTCAGTCCATGGAGATAGAGCCAGCTTGTCTCCCACTCCCCCTCACCCTCTTATTCGTGCTCACCTTGATTGGGTGGAGGTACTGGGGGCCTGACTTGCTAGAAGTCCCGCATAAGCGCGCACACGGTCAAGCTTCGCCTGGCGCAGGGAATTCGCCTCAGTCACATTCAGGGCAGGCGAGGCGAGGGGTCCGTCCTGGGAGAAACCTCCGCAGACACGCGAATCAGTCCAAAGAGGTACCAAGTTCCGCAGATTTACTGTTTTGTAATTGGACTATCAGAGAGGTAACCCTCCCGGTAAATGAGAAATAATGCGCCCCTCGGGGCTGTCTAAATTGCGGAAGCGCAGTTTGAGTGGGAAGCGGCGCGCCAGTGTTGCTCCGGAGTTTAGAGCGCCTCTGTGGCGGGGGTGAAAGCGAAGCTCCGGGTGAATAACAAGAGCCCGGTGACCCGCGAGAGGGAGCCTTCCTCCGGCCAGGACAGCGCGCGAGAACCAGCCGCAGTTCTCTCCGGTCTCGCGAAGGAAGGGGCGAGTCCTTCCTAGCTTCTCAACCTCCACCTCGTTAGTCCCAGCGAGGAGATGTTCTCTTTTTTTCCCTCCCTTCACGTAGCTGCTCTTTCCAAGTATAATACACACACGCCCAAGCACTGGCAGCAGACCCCTCTCGGCCACCTTCCAACGCAACCCTCCCTTCCACCCCCCCGGAGAAACCAGGGAAAATAAAGAGCAGGAGATGAAACACGAGCACGAATGAACTTCGGGTGGGAATTCAATGTCCATGTTTATGCGGAGCCTAATAATGGTGTTTAGTCTTATTCCCAAATAACCCAACTCTGACAGATAATGAACACGTGCGCAGGATCACACATATTCAATAGCAAACCTTAGGATCCACAGGCAGATCCCAGTGTCCGCAATGGGCAACTTCTTCACTAAATAGCGCCTTCCACTCTATCCTGAGTCAGAGGAGTGGGGGCACATTTGGGTCTGGTGGGCAGGAGGGGATTGGTTGGTGTCATAAGGACATGTAATGGCGCTGGTGGCCTCAAAGGGTGAGGGGCCACAGGCCTTACAGAGAGACCGACAGACTCGATTGGCAGTGGCGGAGAAGGCAGAGGTTTCCTCGGAACATGAATGGGGTGGCTGATTTCAGGGCTGCTCCCCATTTCGGGTATCAGACCATCCTGCAGTGGAGAATAAGAACATTGCATGATATTGATACATGGTGATTGCAGGCAGATATTTGCTTGTGGCGCATGGGTGGTGCTGTGTGAATCAATAAGTCTGAAGGCATGAGAACCGAATTTGGGCATTGGACACGGCCAGATACTAATAGGACGCCACACTGAAAGGTGGAGTGAACCGCCTCTAAAGACATGACTATCTCCTCTCTGAAGCAACTGACTGCAGTTGTGGGCTCTGCGATTACACCATAAGGATCTTACAAATAAAAGTAAGCCTTAAGTGCACAGCACCTGGGAACTCAACAGGCGACCCAACCACATCCTACTCAAACCCAGGAGGGCAATTGACACACAGTTCGGGATCCAAGACGATGCTTCCGAAATTACCACCACCCATAAACAATTGTCTCAGCACCAGGATGCCAAGTGAGCCCCATGGGGGCAATCCTGGACTCACTACAAGAGCTGTCCAGTACAATTTTGCCCACTGCTATTGAACTCCTAGAGGCCCAATTCAATTGTACTCCCAAATCTCACACTTGTGCTTCTGCACGCTGGGATTTGATGTGACATGTCCGACTGTATCATCGCTTCGAGGTTTCCTAGTGTTATTGGCTCTGCAAAGCCTGACTTTGATTTTGGCTACCGTGGCTTGATCTTAGGGGTCAGACTAGATCTCTGGCCACAATGAGGAACTCAATTGATATTGATATTGATATTTTATTTGTATCGCGCTCGTACACAAGTGTTTCAGAGCGCAACACTCAATGGTGTCTCCACTGCGACTCCTCCACTGGAGCGAGTTCATTCCACGTTTCACTAAGTCCCAGAGGTTTCCTGATCCCATAGGTCTTCCCGGCATTTCCTCACTTTCATTTAGGACCACCAGAAGCTCACAAACCATGCCCACAGTGGCTTCTTACAATCATGCTACTGGAGGTGCACCACCAGCAGGACATCACCACGGCCACAACTGGTGGATGCGCCAAAGGCCCAATGGTGACCCAGTGAAGGGCTCCAGACTCTAACACCCTCCAGCTCTATACCTTTCCATACAGACATCAAGCTTCAAATTGCTAAACCTCTCCAGCCAACTTAGATAACACATATCCCAATGCATTCTCGTGAGACGGGAACACACTACACCCCTCTGGACAGTGGTGGAGCTAGAGAGTGGGGGTGCCCCCCTGCTGGTGCCCTACAATCCGTAAATTCCTGGCACCAAAAGCTGCCTCCGCTTCTGCCTCTGGACACAGCTACCTTAATGGCCGAGACAAAAAACGCCTAGAAGCAGCTCCCCACACACTATCCAGGTGCTTCTGAACTGCCCGCAGAGTTCCTTCTGTAAAAGCAGGCCCACTTCTGTCAACTGGCCCAGGAGTGGACATAAAATGATAGCCACCTGCCTACGCGTGGACGCAAAGCACCCATACACATGCACACACTTGATCCGCGCTGCTCGCTTGAGTACCACTGCATAGCCACATCTCCCTGAAAATGATGCTCTTACCACCAGCTCCTAGAAATGATCACTGGGGGACAGCACCAACCTGCAAATTATGTTTTACGAACTGAAAGAAGCCTTAGGGACGTCTGGGATGCCCAGTGATCGAAGTGAGCGGGAACGGTTGGGAGCGGTGTTCCACTACTCCTTTTTTTTCTCTTTACCATTCCTCTACTTTTCCGACTATACTCATCATTCTATGCAGAGGATTTGTCTATTCATGTCCCTGTGCAAGTGTAAAGTTGTAATAGGGGCCCTAGTTACTAGTCACGTAGACTATTGCAATACCCCGGCCGCAACACCTTGTCACATGTTGCAGAATGCTTCCGCCTACCCTCTGCCCTGCCGAGACCGCAGTACCACTACATTTTTGGGTACATTTTTACCACTGGAGATGCCACTGTTCCCTGTTATTGATACAATCATCCGACTCTTCAGAAAAATAGACACATAGACAGGTGTAAAAATGTGAAGAAAAGTAGTGGAACTATGACGCCTCCCACCCCGCTGAAGCCATACTTCTCACCCAC
This sequence comes from Ambystoma mexicanum, assembly GCA_002915635.3. Classification (NCBI taxonomy): domain Eukaryota; kingdom Metazoa; phylum Chordata; class Amphibia; order Caudata; family Ambystomatidae; genus Ambystoma; species Ambystoma mexicanum. Next base: position 886,492,865 of record CM030321.1, read on the forward strand.
ACCACCAACCCCCTCGCCCCCCTTTCAAATCCCATATCTGGGTCCTGCCTTTCCTATACGCCACACCCCACAACGCTGTATTTTACAAAAGTACTATCAAGATTGAAGAAAACGCTGTGAAGGAAAATGCGCTTAAATGACCACCATGCGTTTTAGTATTGTCCCCACAGCATCCATATTTAAGCACCCTCTCCTTTCCAATCACCCATCTTCCGCACCTCTTAAGGGACACGCCCTACCACTAAAGCCACGCATCCCCCTCGCATTACCTGCACAGACAGCTATCCCTGCAGCAATTCACTCTTAATTGCAGCAGAGACGCGCACGTCACTACGCAGCAGGTTTTGGGCAGCTCGAACATGGGCGTCATGTCCCAAGCAGTCTATTCAAATAAACACAAGCAGGCCAACACCTGTGGAATAGCGCAGTGACATGTGACACTGGATGGTGAAACCCCATAGGGGGGAAGTAAAAAAGAAAAGGACAAAAAAAACAGCGGTAAAGTACTGGAACAATAGCTTTTATTTACCCCGACGATTAGGGGAACGTTGTACCCTTTAGTTCCTGCCCACTTTCACCTCTGCACATAGAGGCCTCCAACTGTACATATAGTTTTAACCAATGAGCCAGGTTTTTGAATTCTGAGTAATAAACAGTAAAGGTCTTCTTCGAACATCCTCAAATTATGATCAGGAAGAGGAGAAGAAGAAAAATAAGAAGACGAAGAGGAGGAGAAGACAATGAAGAGGAGGAGGAGAAGAAGATTAAAAGGAAGAGGAGGAGGCAGAGAGGAAGAGAAGAAGAAGAGGCAGAGAAGAAGAAGAGGAAGAGGAAAAGGAAGACGAGGAGGCAAAGGAGAAGAGGAAGACGAAGAAGGAGAAGACGAAGAGGAGGAGGAGGAGAAGAAGACGGAGAGGAGGAGGAGAAGATTAAAAGGAAGAGGAGGAAGCAGAGAGGAGAAGAAGAAAGAAGAAAAAGAAGGAGGCAGAGGAGAAGAAGAAGAAAGAAGAAAAAAGAAGAGGGGGCAGCGCTGGAGAAGAAGAAGAGGAAGAAGAAGAAGAAGAAGAAGAGGAAGAGGAAGAGGAAGAGGAAGAGGAAGAGGAAGAGGAAGAGGAAGAGGAAGAGGAAGAAGAAGAAGAAGAAGAAGAAGAAGAAGAAGAAGAAGAAGAAGAAGAAAAGAAAACAAAGAAGAGGAGGCAGCAGAAGAAGTCGAAGAAGAAGAGAGGAGGAGAAGAAGAAGAAGAAGAAGAAAAAGAAAAAGAAAAAGAAAAAAAAAAGAAAAGGAAAAAAGAAAAAGAAGAAGAAGAAGAACAAGAAGAAGAAGAAGAAGAAGAAGGAGAAGAAGAAGAAGAAGAAGGAGAAGAAGAAGAAGAAGAAGAAGAAGAAGGAGAAGAAGGAGAAGAAGAAGAAGAAGAAGAAGGAGAAGAAGAAGAAGAAGAAAGAAGAAAAAGAAGAAGAAGAACAGAGGAGAAGAAGAAGAAGAAAAGAAAAAGAAGAGGAGGCATAGGAGGAGAAAAATAAGAGGAAGAAGAAGAAGTCGCTTGAGAGAAAGAAGGTCTAGCACGTAGAGCTATTACACCAATTCCCCTTGAAAAATGTGACCCCCAAACTGTACAAGAAACTGCTGCAACTATCATGAAGACGCTATCGGCGCTGGATGAGAAGTTAGGAGAAAGCGCCGCGTCTTCCCTTTTCAGCAGATGGAGACAGAGGAGGAGAGGCATCCCCAGCCACTCCGCTACCTTTCCCCCACCCTTCCCGACATAACTCACTGCCATTCAGATCCGGGACGCGTGACATAACAGGACACATTATCACCCAAGTCTGTGCCAGAAGTAACACGCGTGGGAGTGGGCGGGGCTTGCAATGATCGTCCCATGGAACACAGGGGATGAACCTACACACCCTAAGCAGACATAAGCAGAAAGGCTCAGGCAATCCTTTTCGAAAGCAATCTGTGACATAGTTTCACGGCAGGTGCAGTAACCCACGGAGCAGCTATGCTGGTCGTATTCTAACCGTCTCTGCCCGCATACATCGGCACCGCCCTTCCACTCCCCTTTTCCACAAACCCCCCACCCTCCTTCTCAGATGCCTCCCCAACCACAGATTCACCCAGGGAAGGACCCCCACAGGAGCGCACAGGCGAGCAGTGACGCAGGTCTCAGCCTGCCCCCCTGGATACAGTCATGAAGCCAAGTGGCATTGCGGGGGCCTCATCTGCCATGAAACACCACATGCCTGGCATATCTGCATGCCATCGTCTGGACGGAAGGAAGAGCGCCAACACACCGCTCCTTAGAGGCCGCAGCCAGTAAGAGCGCGCGTTCCTGCGGCGCAAGGGACGCGTGCCGTCACACACGAACCAGGCAACAACATGGAAGAAACTGGTTTGCAAACGCGTTCTTAGCTTACTAAAACAAAGCAAAAAGACACGGAGTTAGCCATAGAGGGGGTGCATTTTGCAATGCTGGTGCATTTGTACAGATAGGGCGTGCCCAGTTGGCGCAGGAACACGAGCAGGGGCTCATCAAGGGGGCATATCCAAATGATGGTGTGGGGGGGAGCACCTGCCAGCTTGATAGGGCACACCCCCTTAATGAACCCCGGATTAATGAGCTACAGTCACCCCCGCCAGGCAGTCCTTTGCAGAGATTAGCACACTCTCCCCGTTAGGATCTCTGCCTGCATCTATCAATTAAAGGGGTGCCTGTCAGGGGGCAGGACCAGATTTCTTCAGCCTTAATAGTGGCACTGCCCCTCGGCAGGCTGCATGATGAGGGCCACCATTAAGGCTGAAAAGGTGAGGCCGCGGAAAGTCGAGGCTTTTTTTCCTAAAGCCTGAAGCTCCCGCAAATGAGCAGGAGCTTCAGGCTTTAGAAAACATAGTCCCAGCTGTCTGCGGCCTCATATTTTCTTCAATAATGGTGGCATGGCCCACAGGCATTTCATGGTTAAAGGGATGCCTTGCAGGTGCTGGCGCCACCATTATGCAGAAAATGCCCTTTTTTTTCTAAAGCCTGAAGCTCTCGCACATGAGCGAGAGCTTCAGGATATAGCCAAAAGCCTGATCTTCTAGTGGCCAGGGCTGCCAGGGCTGCCAGGGGACATTTGGGGGCCCCAGCGGGGCCCTGTCTGAGAACCATATTTCTGAGCCTGCGCATATAAAGCCCTGGGCATGCCACTAAAACGATGGGTCCGTGTATTTGGGTGGAGAAAGGGGCCATTATTAAACTTTTGTCAAATAATGGCCCTGTTATCATCGGTTGGGAGATGTGATTTAAGGCCTGTTGGAGAAGCTTTAAAGAGCGCATTAAAATCAAACATTCCTATTTTAACAAGAGCAACATGGGCCAAAAAGCTGTTACTCGTAAAACGTGTTTGCTTCCAGAGTCTACGGGGCTCCAGCACTCTTGGCCACATGCATGCAGGCTTCTTTTCGCTGAAGGCTGGGGCTTTCGCTATTGCATTTTGCTGCCGTTCTTGCAGTTACCACCCTGAAGCTGCTGCATGCCCAGCACATTCCTGCAGTTGCAGCACTTTCCTCACTGCTAGCGCTGGTTTTTGGACCGGATTTGCCCCGATTCGAGATCTCCATGCCCTTCACGGGTTTTTACATGTTTAACTTGCTTTTGTTCAAACACAGACACTCAGGATGAAGGTCAAACGACTTCCCCAGTAGACCACTTGAATGTCGTATCAGGATATGTGTGAGAAAATATTTATGGAATCTTTACAGGTTTAAAGTTGTGAACCTTTTATACTTTGCTTTCAGCATTATAGGAAACACTCCTATCGTGGGTTATATTCCAGGTGTTAATAACAAATTGATCTCCTGCAATGCAATGCTTAATTATGATGTGGAGGGGACGGGGGGTTCTAGCCCCCTGCATAGACATACCCTCACACCCCTCCCCCTCAGTCGCAGGTGGGATCCCACAATAAATCATGTCCATTTCCAGCACTACTCACTGCTCTCGCCACAGCATATTACTATCATAAGGTAAACCTTGCGGCCTGCAGACTGCGCACTCTCAGAAAAGCACATCTAAATGTGTCTGTGGTTACTGCATCAGAAGCCACACTTTCATTATTTGACCTGTGTTTACAGCCTACCATTCAACCACATGATAAAGCCCTAGCAAGGATCAGCTTTTTTCAACCAATATCTATCTAGGGCATCGTGCCGTACCTGACATTCCCACATAGACCCATGGCAAAAGTCTCCCTAGCGTGTATTGTACATCCCTGACATTCCCAAATAGAACCCTGTCAATCATATACCTAGAACCCATTGTGGCATACCTGACATTCCCACACAGAACCATGGTAATCATCTTCTTAGCACATACTGTATGTCCCTGACATTCCCACACAGAACCATGGCAATCATCTCCCTACCACACATTGTGCCGTACCTGACATAACACAAAGAACCATGGTAATCATCTTCTTAGCACATACTGTATGTCCCTGACATTCCCACACAGAACCATGGCAATCATCTCCCTACCACACATTGGGCCTCATTAGGACCCAGGCGGTAAGGGGTTTACGGCGGCGTAAACAGCGCCGACCCTTATCGCCTGATTCCGAGGTCCCTTAGCGCCATGGAGGTTTTAACACCTGCTTTTAGCAGGTGTTAAAATCCATGGCGCTAAGGGACCTTGTTGTTAATTACGCCACCGTAATTTACGGTGGCGTAATTAACGCCTTCCCCACTCCCATTATGCCCTATGGGGCAAAAATGGGAATGGGGAAGGGTAAATGGGTTAATGGGGACTTACCGCCCCACTCACCTCGGAATGGGGCGGTAAGTCCGCCAACCACCATGGCGTAAACGTAGTTTACGCCATGGTGGTAAAGGTACGACCCAGGCGGTAACTTACCGCCTGGGTCGTAATGAGGCCCATTGTGCCGTACCTGACATTCCCACACAGAACCATGGCAATCATCTCCCTACCACACATTGTGCCGTACCTGACATTCCCACACAGAACCATGGCAATCATCTCCCTACCACACATTGTGCCGTACATGACATTCCCACACAGAACCATGGCAATAATCTCCCTACCACGCATTGTGCCGTACATGACATTCCCACACAGAACCATGGCAATAATCTCCCTACCACACATTGTGCCGTACATGACATTCCCACACAGAACCATGGCAATCATCTCTCTACCACACATTGTGCCATACATGACATTCCCACACAGAACCATGGCAATCATCTCTCTACCACACATTGTGCCGTACCTGACATTCCCACAAAGAACCATGGCAATCATCTCCCTAGCAGAGACGGTGCCATGACATTCCCACATAGATCCATGGCAATCATCTTCCTAGTGCACATCATGCCAGACCTGACATTCCCACAAAGAACCATGGAGATCATCTCCCTAGCACACATTCTGCTGTACCTTACTTTCCCACATAAAACCACGGCCATTCTCTCCCTAGTGCACATTGTTTAGTACCTTACATTCCCACAAAGAACCATGGAGATCATCTCACTAGCACACATTCTGCTGTACCTTACATTCCCACATAAACTATGGCCAATATCTACCTAGCGCACATCATGCTATACCTGACATTCCCACATAGAACCATGGGAATCATCTCCCTACCACACATTGTGCCGTACCTGACATTCCCACATGTACCTGACATGCCCACATTCCACATTCAAAATTGGGCAACATAGGGTGAAACACCCCGTGATAGTCATCACCTCAGAGAGCACACCTTGTCTACTGGGGAATGACCTCCTTCAGAGGTTATCACCCCTGATTAACTGCGTGAACAAAATCCTCTGGACTCAGACTAACCAGCCAATCCCATTAAAACAAAGTACAAATTATGTGAGTTTAAATGGTACATGCCACATAATTGAACGACAAAATAGAATTCCACTTTAGGAACAATCAACTCCGAGACATCACTGTCATCAATGCTTTTAAATGGTATACATGTATTATTTGCCCTAAAGCAAACCAACCACACCCCCTCCCCTTGGTAGAAGTTATTATTATTTATTATTATTATTATTATTATTATTATTATTATTATTATTACAAAACATACTATTGTTTATCAAGATCGATATTTTTTATTAGTGTTTCTTTGTCCATTATATTTTAAAAAAATACTATCTGTTAGCAAATAATGTTTTGTAAAAAAGAAAAGCTTTCTTTTGGGTGAGTGGCAATTCTGTCAGGAAGATGGTGATTTTCAATTCGCTTGAAGACATTTTGGTTCAAAATTCCAATGTGTTTCAGTTGATAACGATTTGTGCATCAATGCTTCAGTGTTCTAGGGTAACTGTATCAGCAGTCCCATATTCAGACTGGCACTCTGGTGCCTGCCTCTTCAAGCCTTCTTTAAACATGTATTTTCACTATTAAAACCTTGATCTGCAATACATCATGGGCAAGATTCATCAAATGTTTTGCACTTCTGAAAAGTGACTGTGCACTGCCGACACAAACCTGGATTCACGGATCTGTGCAAAGTGTATTTGTGCAGTGCAAAAATAACTTTGTACTGCAAAAATAACTTTGTACTGACTGCAATACAAAAATACCTTTTACATTTTTTAAAATGCATTCAATATAATTGTGGAAAAGCAATGACACACAAGCTACCCCGTCTCCTGTGAATTTTCACAACATACGTCCACCACTTGATGACATATGAATGATTATAAACAATGTAAAACCCCTAGACTCAGGATTTTAAGTGTTTTCATCAAGTACAACATACACAACATACTCAATAATTGATTTTTAGAATGAGCAATCTCTTCATTTTAGTAATTCATACAATAAACATACAAAAAAACATCATGTTACAAATTATGAAAGGTACATTACAAGGGTTTTATATGGAACCTCATTTCCTTTGCGATTCATTTGGTCACACTTTTGCATTTGTTTTCAAAGAGACTTTATAGCCTAAGTATACTAAATGTGAATTGGTTGTTGTTTGAAAAGCAATGTGTTTTAGGGATGTTTTGTCGACGCGTTTCGGCCTATTTCCGTGGAATAAACCCCATCCTAGAGAAGGTTTTTCCGGAGGCCTTTCTCAGGACAGATGTTGTTATTGGTTTTGTATGGTTCATAGATCTTCTAACCCTTAGTTCTTCCTTATTTCAGTAGAATCCAGAGCAGGGACATCTCATCATAGGTTCCTTTCAATGGAGCCATGCACATTAGATCTTTCATACACAATGGTGTCTGATGTTATGGGAAGGATGTGCACAGAACCGTCAACGTCGTCTTCTGTGCGAAACCTCACGGTAAAGTCGTGTGGGTTCTCTCGATGCCAAAAAGAACTTTACAATCAACATTACTCAATACAAAAAAAACATATAATATACTTTGATATCATAGAACTACAAAATCTATTAAAATCTACTTATGTACAATAACATAAAAACACAAATTACACATTTTTTTACACCAGAATACTTCTTAGACCTGTTCCTTCATTTTCATACTACATCTCACGCAGAAGTCATGCACAGTACGCAGTATTACATGAATCTAAAACTCCAAGTTTACCCTTATATGGTTACGCCCATGAAGAATATATCAAACTCGGTCAAATAGCACAACGAGCTAAGCACTCGCCCCTGATATCTGTGCACAGCCTGTGGGTGCAGGTTTGCATCCCAGCAGGGTCAACTCAGACTTTCATCCTTCTGAGGTCGATAAATTGAGCACCACACAGTGAGATAACAATGTCTTCTGTTATGTCAGAGCTCCGCGACCTATAGGTGTGTTGCACTATATAGGAAATAAATTAGTATTATTAAACGTTTGCTTACCCTGAGCCACGTGTACAGAGATAGAGGAAATCTCTTCTACAAACCCTGTAAAGAGCTATAGGAACTTTCATAGAGTCCGTATTTAAGCAGAACATCCAAAACTCGGCTGATGTTATGGAGTTATAATCATGGGCGAGAAGTCCTAGTGATACCATATCAAGGGGCCCACATTCGGGCACTCCGTGAGGACATGTTTGTCTGACTCTTGAGCGGTTTTGATCTTACAGTTTCTACAGAATCTTTTTTTCGTCAATAATTTCCATCTTGCCCCACACGCTGGGGATCATTACGACCCTGGCGTTAAGGGTTTAACGGCGCCGTAAAAGCTGTTGGCGCTGTTAAACCCTTAACACCTGATTACGAGATCCCTTTGAGGCTCCAGACCTTAACGGCTGGTCTGGACCAGTCGTTAAAGTAGGAACCCGCAAAGGGACTTCCGAGGTAATTACGGTACCGCAATTTGCTTTACCAAAATTACCGCCTTCCCCAGTCCCATTGAGCCCTATGGGGCAAAAATGGGAATGGGGAAGGGCCAATGGTAAATGGGGAATTACTGTACCGCCAACCTTGGAATGGGGCGGTATTTCCCCATTTACCATTGGCGGACTTGTTACAATACCGGCAGCAACCATGGTGCTAATAGCGCCATTGGTTACCGCTGGTGTTGTAATGAGGGCCACTGTTAGTACTGGTATCTGGTTTGTGCACAACTTTAAACGAAAACACCGTTTGCACAGTTCCAAGAATCAGGGTTTGTGTCGGCAGTGCAAAGTCACTTTTAAGCAGTGCAAAGTCGCTTTGAACCGTCTAGAACATTCCATGAATTTGGTCCTATGAGTTTTAGTCAATAGTCTCTATTCTTACCAGTCCTTGTGCATCCAATTGCACAGAGTCAACCTTTTTTCTGCATTAGTTATTTCTTAGTGATAATGTTAATGATTTGTCATTGATATAGCACTTTTGACAAAGTGCTGTACATAGAACATTTACATCGAATTATCACCCAAAGGAAGGTAGAACTTATTTATCAACAACGGTCTGGCTTAGTTGGCTTTGCTGGGATTTGAACCTGCAATTAACACACAGATCGCAGCAGCAAGCACTCAACCCGTGAACTATCTTACCGGTTTAAGGGTTTTTTAGAGTCTTCAATGTCTGAACAGAATACTGCTTCTCCCTGCTAAGGTTGTCATGTCTTACCTGTTGTACCTGCTTTCCCAGCGTTCCTGGAGTCTGTTGTACTGTTGGTTCTGCCTGGCCATCCTTACACACTGCATTTGACTTAAATGTCTCCCATCGTCTCAACTGCATCAACCTTTTCCAGCAGTGCCTCACCCTGACGCCATGTATTATGTATTTAAATGCACCTCTGCAATCTTCGCCTATGAATTATGCACCGGCCTTCAATGTCTCAGCCTCAGCCCTGCCTGGTGTCCTGCAAGCCAGCTTCCCATTCCGTCCCCGCATTTTGGAGTGGGCTGCAGTTTTAGGGACTGCAACACTGCTTGCACAGTCACCTTCAGTTCATGCATCCTCGCAGGGCTCCCCACTGCACACCTGCCTTCCCTATCCCCGCAGCCCATGTTACTACACTGTCCACTAGAACAGCCCTGCACATCGCAATGATCTTCCTGCATGTGTTGCCCTTTAGAGAGCAAATGGTTCTTCCATGAAGGGCCCAACTCTTTCCACTAGGTGGTGCTCACAACAAGACGGCATACTACATCATTTTTGTAAAAAAAAAAAAAACATATATATGTTGTGTGGGATGTATTTACCCATGCATCCGAGCCCTACCTCAAAACTGTGCAGTATTGACATGGAAAACATCATGATGGCCAGAGCTTCCCAGAAAATGCACAGGGAAATGCATGAAGAATAGGCTGCCACTCATTTTTGCCGATGTTATGGGCACAGAAGGACGCTGCCTAAAACCACCATTGGACTACCCACACAGTAGTCTGAAACCATTGGGAGTGGCAATGCTGATTGCCAAAAGCAAACCCATAACTGTTGGGAATTCATTTTCTTAAATCCCAAAAAGGGGTGCAGTACCAGTACTCACCACTATCCAAAAGCCGGCGTATTAAAACCACACCAGATTTTACTTATTGTAGAAAACTGAATAAATGAACCCAAAGCAAGCCAAAGAAAGACTTACTGAGAGGTGGATCCAATGTAAAGTTATATTCTGAAGTGACTTGAAGGTTTATAACAAGACTGGCTGAGCTGTGGATTTCAGCAGTTTAAGTAAATTTGGACTGAAAGACACTACAAATCTAAATGTTTAAAAGAAATGAGTGACCTACTTTGAGTGTCACATAGGTTGCAATTGTTTAAATGTCATAGTTTTAAACTTAGAATCAGCATCCTAGCTGCATATGTAAAAAAATGTCTTGACTTAAACTGGGGAACAAAAAGTGACATTTTATCTGAAACCTGGCTTGAGAAACTGAATTCTGCCTGACAACTACCCCCATCAGGAGTGAAACTTGAGTCACAGCTGTATTCCCAGGCCTATCTGCCTTTTGCTGGCCACACTAAGGATATGCCATCTCTCTGATAATTGAATTAAGGGGAGCCCTGTCAGAAATGTACCAAAGTATCAACTGAAAAGGATACAATACTCAAAAGGATACAGGAGGTAGGGTCTTCCGGATCCCTGTTCACCCGACTTGATAGTCGTGAAGTCAACAAAGACCTTCCAAATGATACAACCCTCTGGCTGATAAAACAGGCAGAGCGATGGATCACTGGAAAGGGCGTGGGTAAGGTATAGTAATCCAGCCTAGGACAAATTAAAGTGTCATGAATACTGCTCCAATCTGAGTATGATGAATTAGATAATGACAGGAATGATCACACTGACCTGTATCTCTGGGTAGAACAATCCAGAAGTCTCTTGATGGATTTGAAATGAAGAACAAAACGACAGGGAAGGGAAAATTAGTAAGGGAGACTTATCCGAACGGAACGAGGCTCACGCTAGATACGGGTTGAATTCACCACAGGATAGCGTCCAAAGTTCAGTTCAAAGTCACTTCCAATGATCCTTGAAAGGCTTCCTTCCCACTTTAGGGATCAATCCTTCTGTTAATTCCACAGATGCAGGAGTTAGAAGAAAATAGCGTTTGAAGACAACGTGAGCGTGTGGATTTACACGCGGGCAGGATTCGCGCAGCCTGGGCCAGCCGCGTGTGAAGACAACGTGTGCGTGTGGATTTACACGCGGGCAGGATTCGTGCAGCCTTGGCCAGCCGCACTTGAAGACGAAGAGCGCGTGTGGATTCTACACGCGGGCAGGATTCGCGCAGCCTGGCCAGCCGCACTTGAAGACGAAGAGCGCGTGTGGATTCTACACGCGGGCAGGATTCACGCAGCCTTGGCCAAACCGCGTGTGAAGACAACGTACGCGTGTGGATTTACACGCGGGCAGAATTCGCGCAGCCTTGGCCAGCCGCACTTGAAGACGAAGAGCGCGTGTGGATTTTACACGCGGGCAGGATTCGCGCAGCCTGGGCCAGCCGCGTGTGAAGACAACGTGCGCGTGTGGATTTACACGCGGGCAGGATTCGCGCAGCCTTGGCCAGCCGCACTTGAAGACGAAGAGCGCGTGTGGATTCTACACGCGGGCAGGATTCACGCAGCCGTGGCCAGCCGCACTTGAAGACAAAAGAGCGCGTGTGGATTTTACACGCGAGCAGGATTCACGCAGCCTTGGCCAGCCGCAATTGAAGACAGAGAACGCGTGTGCATTATCACGCAAGGGATAGTTCCAGGAATCAGCGTGTGGCGGAACACACGCTATCGAAGGCCCAAAAGTAGCTGTAGGATTATGCCAGGATGTAGATCAGAGGTTCAGCTACACAACGCCAATAGAGACGATCAGAAGCAGCGAGTGAAGTTTCTACGCTGCTTAAATACGTAATACCGTAGTTCACGTGACGAAGCAAAAGTCACGTGAAGTTAGCGACGTGAAGAGTGTAAACGTCGTTTTCCCGGTAACGTATCGAATAGCCTCCATTTGAGTAGAACGGCTCGCTGTCCTACGAGCGTAGCGTCCAGCATGCATGACAGTGCCATCCCCAAAGGGACAACTCTCCCCTTCTTGTGTGAAAGCGCTTCAATAAAGCAGGAGCATGTATGTTGGAAAGAGGTTCCCAGGACCTATCTTCGGGACCATAGCCCTTCCAGTCCACCAGATAATATGGTCTACCAGAACGGAGTTTCATATCCAGTATGTCCTGTACCTCGTATTCATCAGACCCCCGCACAGAAATAGCAACAGGCCGTACAGGCAGTCTAGTAGTGTCAGAGAACGGCTTAATGAGCGAGACGTGGAATACAGGATGCACCCGCCATCGTTGTGGCAAAGCCAGACGTACAGCAGCAGGATTAAGAACATGGAAGCACTTCATACGGACCGATGTATCTAGGCAACAATTTCTTTTGCCTGGAATCCTTAAGTTCTTAGTGGATAGCCAGACTTTCATCCCAGCCTTATAGACAGGTGCGGATACCCTATGAGCATCGGCATAGAACTTGTCACGTCGTTTAGCCTGCTCCAATTGCTGCTTCACCTTTCTTTGTAATCTCTTCAGATCACGAAGAGTACGGCCTGCGGCAGGCGTGTCCAGGGATATACCGGAATCCAGAGGTATTGATCGGGGTGTTGTCCATAGAGAGCATAGAACGTGAAGTGCCTATGGCACTATGATAAGAGTTGTTATAGGCAAATTCAGCCGCGGCAGTACCGTGAGCCAATCCGATTGGTATTGCAAACACAGACACCGCAGATATTGTTCCATAGTACAATTGACCCTTTCAGTCTGTCCGTCGGTTTGAGGATGATAAGCGCTGGACATTCTATCATCAATTAGCAATGCAGATGTTAAAGCTCTCCAAAAGCGTGACGCAAACTGCGAGCCCCTGTCAGTAATGATTACTGACGGTAGACCAAAGAAACGAAATATATGTTGGATGAACAGTTCAGCCAGAACAGTAGCAGTTGGTAAACCAATACAAGGAATAAATAGGGCCAATTTAGTGAAATAATCCACTACGACCATAGGGTATCATATCCCTGATTTGGGGGGAGTTCCACACAAAGTCCATAGATATCATGTCCCATGGTTTGGTAGGGACAGGCAGGGATTGGAGTAAGCCACTGGTTTACCAGGTGTATTTTTACATTGGATACATACAGAACAAGAAGACACGTAGTTTATAACGTCTTTGCCATGGATGGCCACCAGCACCACCTTTTGAGCAGGTCCAGTGTTTTCTTCCGTCCAGGATGGGCTGCAATCAAGGAATCATGATTCCATTTGAGGGCTTTATTCCGCGTTGAGGATTTGGTTAGATAAAGCACTCCTTGTGTGAATGGTAACCGTTCTGCACGTCCAGATTCATATCCTGGACTACTAGTGGATTATTTCTACCCACTCTTGTATTTCGGTTTTTAAGGATGGTGAACCGAACAACTACAAATCACATGATCTGCCAACAGCTGGGTCTGTACTTGTTTTTCTTCCTGTGCCTCTTTACTCATACGGGACAAAGCGTCCGACTTAACATGTTCTCTGGGCAGGACGATAGGTGACCTGGAAATCGTATTGGGCAAAAAAGACATGCCATCTGGCCTGACGGGCCGTAAGGCATTTCATGGATTTGAATGCTTGGAGATTTCTATGGTCAGAGTACACCAACACCTGTTGTTTGGCCCCAAGAAGATGATGACGCCATTCTCGGAAGGCATCTTTGATAGCCAGTAGTTCCCGCTCAGTAACGGTGTAGTTCCGTTCATATGAGGTGAGTTTACGAGAGAAGAAAGCTACTGGGTGTTCCTCCTTGGTTTCCGTGCAAACCTGTGAGAGCACTGCGCCAATAGCGACACTGGATGCATCCGCTTCAACGACAAACTGGCGATCAGGATCCGGATGTTGAAGCACGGGTGCAGTGGTAAATGCTTCCTTCAGCTTTTCGAATGCTGCTTGGGCATGTTGGTTCCAACAGAAAGGTACTTTGGAACTAGTTAAAGCCGTCAAAGGAGCTACTGTTTTGGAAAAGGAATGGATAAATCTGCGATAGAAATTCGCAAAGCCCAAGAAAACTGTAGTTGACTTGACGTTATGTGGAATTGGCCAGTTCAAGACGGCCTTTACCTTGGAAACGACTCATTCGAGCACCTAGATTGGTAATGTCGTAACCAGGAATTCCACTTCTTGTGAATGAAAGACACATTTTTCGGCTTTCACATAAAGATGGTTCTCCCTAAGTCTTTGTAGGACTGTAGAAACATGTCTGACGTGTTCCGATAAAGATGATGAGTAGATCAAAATGTCGTCCAGATAGACAACCACAAATCGGTCCATTATGTCTCTGAATATGTTCATTCATGAAGAATTGAAATGTGGCGTGGAGCGTTGCACAGACCAAAAAGGCATCACCAGATAATTCGTAAAGACCATACCGTGTCTTAAAAGCGGTCTTCCATCGTCGCCTTCACGAATTTGAACCAAATTGTATGCACCTCGCAAGTCCAATTTGTGAAGTAACTGGAAGTGCCTAACTGATCCAACAGAATGTTTATTAGTGGTAAGGGTATTGGTTTTATGATGGTGATATCAATTAAGTGCCCTGTAATCAATTGCACTGTCTGAGGTCTCCCTCTTTCTTAGGAACAAAGAACAGAGGAGATGCAGCAGGAGATTGTGAGGGCCGTATAAAGCCCGTTGCTACGCGCTTTGTCAATGTATTCTTTAACACGACATCTTCTTTAGGTGTTAAAGAATAAACACGGCCTGTAGAATTTTGGCACCAGGAATCAATTCGATAGACAGTCGTACTGTCGATGAGGAGGTAATCGTTCTGCCTGGCCTTTATCAAAGACATCAGCATAATCAGCGTATTCGCATGGTATTATATTGTCGCATCGACGTACAACGCTGATAGTAGAATCTCCACCATAGAGGCCAATATGTGTTGTTTATTTGACACCTCCTGACTGGTAAAGCAAGTTCATTGGCAATGAGTCGAAGGATTTGCGAGCGATCCCGAAACCCAGTCAACAGCAGGATTGTGAAGGGTTAACCATGCAAGAACAAGTATGATCTCGTACTGCGGAGGCAGCAATAACATCGAAGATGATTCTTCTGAATGGTTTATAGATAACGTCATCTGAACCGTACCGTCTCCCTGGTTACCATACCAGAAACTAAAACAGATCCGTCCACGGTGTTCACCGTTTTCAGGTCTTTTTTTGTTTACAAAGGGTAAGGAATGGTTCTTGGCATAGGTGATGTCTATATAATTGCTGGTGGCTCCAGAATCAACCATGGCCTTGGAAGCCACTTCTCGCATCACAATGTAACGTCACCTGAACTATTACAGGTGCATGTTAGGAATGGTACTGGAGTCCGATGAAACACTCGACATAGGCGACTCTGCTAATTGTCGAGTTTGGCGTTTCCCGCACGCTTGACGGGTTTTTAGGACATGTTTGCCAATAAATGCGCGGAAGAACCACAGTACATACATAAGTGGTTTTTTCTTCGGTCTACCCGTTCTGCATTGGACAATCGGGCCTCTCACAGCGCCTATTTGCATGGGTTCAGGGTCGTTAGAGACGACTGCTGGTGTCTCTGACCGCCCCGAGACTGGCATGAAGGGCTTTTTCTCTCCCTTTCGAGCATTCCTTCGGGCAGTCGATTTGTAGAACCAAATCGAGCAGCTCTGGGAAACCCGTAGGAACCACAGGAACAGTAGATAAGGCGTCTTCAGTTTCTTCAGAAAGACCCTTGTAAAAAACAGCCGTTTTCTTGCTGTCAGGCCATTGGGTTTCCGCCGTCAGTTGATTGAAACCGGGCAACGTAAGACATAAGGGCTTGGCTGCCCTGTTGGAGGTTAAGCAACTCTAGAATCTGTGGCTTGAGTAGAGTAACGCATGTCAAAGACTTACTCATAGCAGTCAAGAGATCGTCACAATCGTACAACAAGGGCTATTAGTTTTCCAAACAAAAGGGTTAGCCCAAGCAGCGGCTGTGCCCCCTAAATGGGAAAGCACGAAGGCTGCTTTGTGTTGGTTAGATCAGGAAAAGATGTAGGACGGCAAAAGAAAATGGAGGGTCGCACTGATTTACAAAGGTGTCTGTAGGTTTTGGGATCACCCGTGAACCTTTCCGGAGGGGCCAAGGGAAACTGAGTGGCGGCATAACCACATTAATAGTTTCCTGTGGGGTGCCGTAGTCCCAGATGCAGTAGCCATTGGCGCCTGTGCTCCCTGAGGACTACCATGTAGGGCGTCTTGCATAACGTCCATACGGTGCCGTAACATGTGTCTGTGCAGTAACCATTTCGTTTCTCAAATCGTTGATCAACTGTGTCAAAACAGGTTAAAGGATCCGTACCCTCCATGGCTTCTGATTCTGTCAGAAATGGTACCAAAGTATCAACTGAAAAGGATACAATACTCAAAAGGATACAGGAGGTAGGGTCTTCCGGATCCCGTTTCACGCGACTTGATAGTCGCTGAAGTCAACAAAGACCTTCCAAATGATACAACCCTCTGGCTGATATAAAACAGCAGAGCGTGGAATCACTGGAAAGGGCGTGGGTAAGGTATAGTAATCCAGCCATAGGACAAATTAAAGTGTCATGAATAACATGCTCCCAATCTTGAGTATGATGAAATAGATAATGACAGGAATGAATCACACTGACCTGTATCTCTGGTATTAGAACAATCCAGAAGTCTCTGATGGATTTTGAAATGAAGAACAAAACCACAGGGAAGGGAAAATTAGTAAGGGAGACTTATCCCGAACGGAACGAGGCTCACGCTAGATACGGGCTGAATTCACCACAGAATAGCGTCCAAAGTTCAGTTCAAAGTCACATCCAATGATCCTTGAAAGGCTTCCTTCCCAACTTTAGGGATCAATCCTTCTGTTAATTCCACAGATGCCAGGAGTTAGAAGAAATAGCGTTTGAAAGACAACGCTGAGCGTGTGGATTTAAACGCGGGCAGGATTCGCGCAGCCTGGGCCAGCCGCGTGTGAAGACAACGTGTGCGTGTGGATTTACACACGGCAGATTCACGCAGCTTGGCCAGCCGCACTTGAAGACGAAGAGCGCGTGTGTATTCTACACGCGGGCAGGATTCGCGCAGCCTTGGCCAGCCGCACTTGAAGAGAAGAAGAGGCGTGTGGATTCTACACGGCGGGCAGGATTCACGCAGCCTTGGCCAACCGCGTGTGAAACAACGTACGCGTGTGGGATTTACACGCGGGCAGAATTCGCGCAGCCTTGGCCAGCCGCACTTGAAAATGAAAGAGCGCTGTGGATTTAACACGGAGCAGGATTCGCGCAGCCTGGGCACGCCGCGTGTTGAAGACAACGTGCGCGTGTGATACACGCGGCAGGATTCGCGCAGCCTTGGCCAGCCGCACTTGAAGACGAAGAGCGCGTGTGGATTCTACACGCGGGGCAGGAATCACGCAGCCTTGCACAGCCGCACTTAGACAAACGAAGAGCGCGCGTGTGGATTCTACACGCAGGCAGGATTCACGCAGCCTTGGCCAGCCGCAATTGAAGACAGAGAACGCGTGGGCATTATCACGCAAGGGATAGGTTCCAGAATCAGCGTGTGGCGGAACACACGCTATCGAAGGCCCAAAAGTAGCTGTAGGATTATGCCAGGATGTAGATCAGCAGTTCAGCTACACACAACGCCAATAGAGACGATCAGAAGCACCGAGTGGAATTTCTACGCTGCTTAAAACGTATTACCGTTAGTTCACGTGACGAAGCAAAAGTCACGTGAAGTTAGCGACGTGAAGAGTGTAAACGTCGTTTTCCCGGTAACGTATCGAATAGCCTCCATTTGGAGTAGAACGGTCTCGCTGTCCTACGAGCGTAGCGTCCAGCATGCATGACAAGCCCCCACAGAATACAGGAGCTCTGAACAAAGCCCTGTCCTGACTCAGGCAAATGTTTTATTGGCGGGAGTCGTAAATGGAGCTTCCTCTTGGCAGAAGCTGGGAGGGGCAGGGTCTCTGAGCTTGGCAGAAACTGTAAAGACTGGTTTCTGTACCATGTGACATGAAAAGACACACCTCTATAGCCAGAATATGGTTTTAGAAAAAGATGAATAACTCATAGAGCGGACTTGTGAAAATTTATTTAAATGACACCATAATTCTTGTGATTTTTCTGCCACATTTTAAGAGTTTTTAGAACCGGTGGCATGTTCAGGGGGTTTTAGCGGAAAAGAGGATATTACTCAAAATGTGTGCATGTGAAAAATCTGACACTTCATCAACTAATGTCCATACTCCTTGCGCACATGTGTGTAAATTTGGGGTAATGTCCGGTATTGCAAACCAGTTAAAAAGTGCAAAATATTGCCATTTCTGAATGCAAGCCCCCAGGAAGAGCAGAGTTTGAACAGGGTATACCTCCTGTGATATGTGATGGGTGCATGTAATTTCAAACCACTGTGTAGCTATGAAATATGTATTTGGTTCAAATCTAGATTTGTGTGCAAGTTGACAGGAGGAGTGGACTTTCTGCAGGCTGTAAAATGACATCACTCTGACACAACTTAGCTCCCCCAATCAGGGGAGAAATGAAAGCTTGGCCAATGATAAGTGGAGAGGGGCTGGCTAGTGATGCTGCTCACACACACCCATTTTAAAAACACATAAAAGCAGAGAGACAGGACAGATAGGACCTTCAAATCCATTTGCAGCTGGAAGCTCTGCCGGGAAAATCCATACT